>JBBBDQ010001085.1:5680000-5807944 GCA_037127315.1 Ascarosepion bandense | reverse complement strand
CGCTGTGCCCACGGTGACTCCCTCACCAACAGCATGGGTAAAGGCACCAGTAAAAAAAGACCACAAATATTACCTGCAAATGCAGGAGAAATATAAAGAATTCATCACCGAAAATGAATTAATAGTGGTCCCGGAGGTGGTGAATGTCATCGCACCAAGGACGATCTCCCTGCTTACATCCGATGTCAAAACACGGAAATTCATCAGTGTAAGCAGGGAGAACATGGAAGAGGCTTTGAAAGCCTTAAATATTGTACCCTGCGTGCTGGCAAGAAGGTCCCGTGCTATGTGGGATGTCCTATTGAGCACGGAGACGGAAGCAAAGAATTTGGCCGGTAATGCCTTGGAGGCCGGGGGTATCCAGATGCAGACAGAGTATCTGGGTACCCGAAAGACAAAGATAATTGTTCATGGAGTGCCGGTGGACATTGATTGTGACCATATTGGAGCGTTTTTCGCTCGATTCGGAGCGGTGGAGGAGGTCGCAAGGATAACAAGTAAGGCAGGTGTGGCCACGGAAGACATAAACGTCAGCATAGCGGTGGATAGGCCGAACTTTCTGAAGGTCCCCGATATTTTGCTGTGCCGTGGCAGAAAGCTGTTTGTTGTGGTAGAAGGGAGGAGGCCGCACTGCTGGGCGTGTGGACTGGCCGGACACACATTCAAAATGTGTCCGGCAAGGAAACAGGAAGAAACGCAGGTGACACCGGAAACACCGCCGGTGTCAAAAACAACAGTTACCCAGGAGAAAAAGACCGAGGCAAAAAGTGGTGAATGGACGGAGGTGGTCAGGAGGGGGAAGAAAGTTGCTTCTCCTCCTCCTCAACAGGAGAAATCACCATCCCCTGAAAAAAAGAAGCCACGTAAAGAGGCTAATCAACAGCAGCAACAACAGAAGCAGGAGCAAAAACAGCAACAAAAAGAAATGCAGAAACAACAACAACAACAAGAGCAAAAGCAGCAGCAGCAAGAGCAGACGCAGAAACAAGAAATGGATGTGGAAATGCCTCCTCCACGCTCCTCTTCTTTGAAGAGGAGGACGGGAGGAGGATGAGGAGGTATCCCAGAAAAAAGGAAAAACAGAGGTAGCAGAACGCGGCAGAGTGGAACGAGTGACGGTTGCCCCCAAAACCCAATCCGCCCCTACATCTCCGAATAGAACTGTTTTTGTCGAGGGGAGGAGTCAGTCTGCCTCCCCAGTAAGGCATATACCTTCTCCTTCCCCCACACCTCCCACACCCTCCACCCAATCAGAAACTTTCTCCCCTATAGATTGATAATCCCTCCCCGATTCCATCCCCGAATCCTGAAAAACCCTCCCCGAAACGGGAAAAAAACAAAAAGAACATTTTTGCAAACGTAGATGTTTGCAAAATAGACAGACAGGCCTTAGAGAGGGACCTTTCTTCTCAGAAGAAGGCCCTCCTAAGGCCTCTATTCAAATTTAAAAATATTGATGGAAAGTCCATCGAGGACCCTGCCAATTTCCCAGGCGCCCCCGGGGTACTGACTTTAATCAGAAATACCGGGGGTAGCAGAACAAAAGCCTGGGAATTTGTGCAGGGGGCCGTCGAGGCCTTTCCAAACATAAAAATGGCCCAAACGGGCACAAAATATCTTCAGCGGCTTTCACATTTCTGTGCCGGGAGGGTCCCCGTCATCCTCCACCCATCTTTATATAGGGCTGTAAAGCTAACCTTCCCTACGGACGTCGGCGGCATTGTCCAGGACGGACGAATTACGTCCGATATTGGTACAGGAAACCTTGGACAATCCGTCGGGGTCCCTACTCCCATAGATTTTCGCTCTGTATGTGACCAGAAGTAATTTTCTGCTTTCTCTTTTCAGGTCTAAACGATGTCAATTAAGTTAGCCAGTATGAACGTGAAGGGCCTTAGGGATCGGAGTAAGGCTGCCCGCCTGCTTCGGGACCTCTTGTCCTTCGGCGTGGATGTCGCCGCGATCCAAGAGACTCACTTTGTTTGCAAGGTCGATGCCTGTGTGCTGTCTAACGACTTTGTCGTCTATTCAGCATATGGGAACCGGCTGGCCAGAGGAGTGTCTTTGCTGGTCAAGCGTACCCTGGACGCGAAGGTGGATCTTGTCCATGTCGGTGCCGAGGGCCGGCTGATCGTGGCCGATATTGCAGTGAAAAGCAATGCGTTTCGTCTGGTTGCGGTTTATGCGCCCAACGACCAGGAGGAGCGCGTCTCGTTTTTTCGGCGGTTGGGGCCCTTCCTGGTGGATTCCAAGCGACTCGTCTTAGTGGGGGACTGGAATGCCATCCTGAACCCCAAGTTGGATAGAGGGCGGGGAGCTAGAGGGAAGGAACGTGATCGTAGCTTGGTCGATCTCATCGAGGACTTCGGTCTAGTCGATAGATACCGGGCCGATCACAAGGGCGGGAGAATGTGGACGTGGGCTAATAGTTGGCCTTCTACCAAGGTGGCTAGCTACCTTGATAGAATGTTAGTTCGTGAAGCCGAACTAGATTTCTTAGATTGTCCCACGTTCCACTGGCTAGGTTACTCGGACCACAAACTCGTTTGTGCCCGGGTAAATTTAGAAAATAGGGTTAGAATGGCTGGTTACTGGAAGTTCAACGTGTCCTTACTGGACAGGCGGGACTTCCGGCGCCAGCTAATTAACTTAGTGCAGCGGGCGTTAACTGGGGGAGTCATCGGGAATAAGTGGTGGGATAACCTTAAGGATAGTATTAGGTCTTTCACCACTCAGTTCAGCATTCGGCTCAAACTAGATAAGGCTGACAAGGTGAAGACACTTAGATCTAATTACTCCCGGGCGGTGGCTGGTGGGGATCCCCTAGAGATAGCCATAGCTAAGGAGGCCGTGGACCGGTCGAATAGCGATCGTTACATGGGCCAGGTAGTTAGACATAAGTTAAGCAAGATGTCTTCCGAAGCTGTGAATATGGGCGCAGAACTGCGCAAGGAAGAAATTCGCCGCGGAGGCGACCGGTACATTCGAGAGGTTCGCAACCCGGAGGGACACACTCTGCGGTCGACTGACGACATGTGCGAGGCGTTTCGGCGGCATTTCGAGATCCTGTTTACCAAGGAGCCCGGTCTCCGTGATGAGGAGTTTCGCAGCTATTTGGCTGACTTCCCCCGGCTTTTGCCGGCTGATGCAGCTAGCTGCGAGGGAGAGATTACGGAGGGCGAAGTCTACGCGGCGCTGAAGAAGGTCGGCAGTGGCAAATCGCCGGGTCTCGATGGTTTGCCCTATGAATTGTACTTGAGGCTGTCGCACATCTTTGTCCCGATTTTGACTGTCGTGTTCAACAACTGGTTCCGGCAGGGGTCCATCCCCAAACGGTTCACCAGGGGTGTGATCACGCTGTTGAGAAAAGGCAAGGGTGTGGGGAGGGAGCTAGAGGGTTACCGGCCCATAACTCTGCTAAACACAGAGTTAAAGATTTTGGCCAAGATCTTGCAAAATCGTTTGCAATTAGTTGCCGAGTCTCTGTTGGGACCTGAGCAGACTTGTGCTGTGAAGGGCCGAACAATTCAGAGCAACCTGCATCTGATACGCACGATCATAGAGGGGATAAAAGACGACGACGAAGCCGCGCTGATCCATTTAGATCAGTCCAAGGCATTTGATAGGGTTGACCATCGGTATCTGGCGGCTGTCCTGCAGGCAGCTGGATTCGAAACCAACTTCCGCCGCTGGATTAGCCTCCTGTATCAATCCCCGACGGCTGTGGTACAGGTGAACGGAAAGTTGTCGGGCGTTCTGGCGCTGTCTAGGTCGGTCCGACAGGGTTGTCCACTGTCGCCCCTACTTTATGCTTTGGCGTTGGAGCCCCTCCTTCGCCGGCTAAGGGACAGGGCGTGCAGTCCGGCCCTACGTGGAATCGCTGTCCCTGGTGGTGCTCGAGCCAGGGTTTCCGCGTACGCCGATGACGTCACTACTTTCGTGTCCTCCCGCAGGGACATCGAGGTGGTACAGAAGGCGCTTGAACGGTACGAACAGGTGACAGGGGCCAAGATTAACCGCAACAAGTCGTCCGGCTTGCGGTTAGGCGCCTGGAAGGGTCTGACCCTCCCGGGGCCCTTCGACTGGACGGACGGCCCGGTCTGCATTCTTGGAGTGTGGTTCGGGCCCGACCTACAGTTGGAGAAAAATTGGTCTGAAGTACTGGCAAAGGTAGGCGCGTCGGCCAAGATTTGGCGCCGAAGGAGGTTGTCCTTAAAGGGTATGGCTGAGGCGTGTGCTACATACGTCTTTCCCATTATCCTTTACCAGTTGTCAGTACTTCCACTTTGTAAACGGCATAAGAAGGCGATCGAGCGTTTGCTATTCTCCATTTTATGGAGAGGACGCAAACACTATGTCGACAAACGTGTCTGTTACCAACGTCCGTGTCATGGGGGCCTGGGAATGCCATACCTGATGGGCCATAAGGTTGCGTCAAGGTTGGTTTTTCTCAGGCGAGCGATTTCCGAAGACTCATTGCTTAGGGGGATAGTGAGGGACATGTTCCCTAGACTTACTATCACTCCCCCCATCTTGAGGCGGTGCCGTAAGCCTCGAGAGCGATCGAGTTTTCTCCTCGAATGTCTGGCGGCCCTGCGGGCCATTCCACGGTCCAGTGACCTTTCACGGCCTAGGAGAGTCTTCTATCGTGGGTTAGTGGAGGGCGTCGCAAAGGATTCACTACGTGATGTGCTGCGCTTGTCGGAGGACGAGTTTCGCTCGTTCTGGTCTTGGGCGCCAGGGAGTGATTATCTCAACAACTCTGAGTTTTCGCTCACCTGGCGATTAGCTCGGAATCGCTTGCCTCTCAATGACATGGCCTTCATATGGGGCCTGGCGGATTTGCCAGATTGTGAACGCTGCAACCTTGGCTTGGAAGAAACGGCTTCGCACGCCTTCTACCATTGTTCGCGGGTTCGCCCTCTATGGGACCGGGTCGGCGAGTTGACTGCTCGTATCGAGCCGCGAGAGCTTGTGCTCATTGATCGTGCATTCGCCTGTGATAATGTGTCGCCCCCGTTCTCTGGGATGAAGCGTATGGTGTTTCTGTCGCTGCTAGCCACGGCTCGAATGGTGATTTGGACGACGCGAATGGAGGAAGTCTTGCGAGGTCAGCGTCTTTCACATCAGGATCTGATCTGTTATTTTGAGCATCAGCTCAAAATAAAGATTAGAACTGATTGGAAACGTTTGACTTCGACAGACTTTAGCAAAAGGTGGGTAAATGTGGCGAGCCTGGTTCGCTTGAACGGGGCTAATCTTGATTTTCTCTTTTAGATCTGCTGGTTACATCGGGGTGGATTCCTCTGGAACCCTCCCCTGGTTAAGCTAGTTCTCTCTTGTGTACCTAGTTAAAGTGAATGAATGTGTTCCTAGCCTGTACCCGGCTTTCTCTTTTGTTATGATCCATGTCGAGATTCCCAATCTCCCCAGTTTGTTTTGGTCTCCGTTTATCTCGGCTGGTTCAGCCTTTTATTGTCCCATTCCGCTAATTTTTTACCCCCCTCTCCACTCCCTTAGCGAGTGTGCTTCTTGATTTCGCCGGTTGGCGGAATACAGCGGCCACTCTGTTTTCTGGGATGGACGGTTCTTACTAACATTGATTATTATTTTAGTTAAAAAATTTGTTGTATTTTTAGTTTATTTTTGAGTTCATCCCCCTCCCATCATTTCATTTTTCATTAAATATTTTACATTATATTGTATATATTATATTGTATATAAATACATTTTTATTGTCATGGGTTAATTTCCCCACTTTTTAGGTGTCCCTTGTAAGTGTCTGGCATTGTGGTGTAAGAAGGATTGGGAGTAGATGGATGGGTTCTTTTGGTGACTGTGCAAATTGTAACGAGTGAATGGGTCGTGATAGTGTTTAGCTAGGTATAGGATAGTTAAGTGAGAACCAACCTCTCCCCCTCCCCTTTTAGGCCTTGTGCCATAATTTTTGTATTTCATGCAAAAATAAATACAGCCCTGACGAGCCGTTGTTCGAAACAGAGCGCGCCTCGCATTTTGTATTTTTCTATTGCAAGTTGGATTTACGTGTTGCCCGAAGTTAATTGTGAGTACCCGTTTTTTGCTGTCTTTGTTCTGTCTTCGTCGCTCGTGTTGAACTTTTTGTGGATTTTTGTTTTGTGAGGGGGGGGCAAGTCAAGCTATGGCTTTGTCTCCCCAGCCCTCAACTTCTGACGCTGTGCCCACGGTGACTCCCTCACCAACAGCATGGGTAAAGGCACCAGTAAAAAAAGACCACAAATATTACCTGCAAATGCAGGAGAAATATAAAGAATTCATCACCGAAAATGAATTAATAGTGGTCCCGGAGGTGGTGAATGTCATCGCACCAAGGACGATCTCCCTGCTTACATCCGATGTCAAAACACGGAAATTCATCAGTGTCAAGCAGGGAGAACATGGAAGAGGCTTTGAAAGCCTTAAATATTGTACCCTGCGTGCTGGCAAGAAGGTCCCGTGCTATGTGGGATGTCCTATTGAGCACGGAGACGGAAGCAAAGAATTTGGCCGGTAATGCCTTGGAGGCCGGGGGTATCCAGATGCAGACAGAGTATCTGGGTACCCGAAAGACAAAGATAATTGTTCATGGAGTGCCGGTGGACATTGATTGTGACCATATTGGAGCGTTTTTCGCTCGATTCGGAGCGGTGGAGGAGGTCGCAAGGATAACGAGCAAGGCCGGTGTGGCCACGGAAGATATATGTGTTAGCGTGGGTGTTGACCGCGAAAATTTTTTGAAGGTACCAGACATTTTGCTCTGTAGAGGAAGAAAGTTGTTCGTGGTGGTGGAGGGAAGGAGGCCGCACTGCTGGGCGTGTGGTCTGGCCGGACACACATTCAAAATGTGTCCGGGAAGGAAACCGGAGGAAACCAGGTGACACCGGCAACACCGTCGGTGCCAAAAACAACAGGTTCCCCGGATAAAAAACCCGATCCGAAAAGCGGGGAATGGACGGAGGTGGTTAGGAGGGGGAAGAAAGTTGCTTCTCCTCCGCAACATGACAAGACCCCGTCTCCCGAGAAAAAGAAGCCTCGAGGGGAGGCAAAGCAGCAACAACATCAACAACAGCAAAAGCAACAACAACAAAGTCAACGGAGAGAGCAGCAGCAGCAACAACAGGAAGTAATGGAGGTGGAAATGCCTCCCCCCCGTTCCTTATCGTTGAAGAGAGGACGGGAGGAGGATGAGGAGGTGGCCCAAAAAAAGGGAAAGAAGGAAGTGCAGGAACGAGGCAGAGCGGAGAGGGTAAAGGAAATTACCAGAACCCAATCCGCCCCTACATCACCCACCAGAACTGTGTCTCTTGAGGGGAGGAGTAAGTCCACCTCCCCGATAAGAAAAATCTCTCCTTCCCCCACACCTCCCACACCCTCCACCCAATCAGAAACTTTCTCCCCTATAGATTGATAATCCCTCCCCGATTCCATCCCCGAATCCTGAAAAACCCTCCCCGAAACGGGAAAAAAACAAAAAGAACATTTTTGCAAACGTAGATGTTTGCAAAATAGACAGACAGGCCTTAGAGAGGGACCTTTCTTCTCAGAAGAAGGCCCTCCTAAGGCCTCTATTCAAATTTAAAAATATTGATGGAAAGTCCATCGAGGACCCTGCCAATTTCCCAGGCGCCCCCGGGGTACTGACTTTAATCAGAAATACCGGGGGTAGCAGAACAAAAGCCTGGGAATTTGTGCAGGGGGCCGTCGAGGCCTTTCCAAACATAAAAATGGCCCAAACGGGCACAAAATATCTTCAGCGGCTTTCACATTTCTGTGCCGGGAGGGTCCCCGTCATCCTCCACCCATCTTTATATAGGGCTGTAAAGCTAACCTTCCCTACGGACGTCGGCGGCATTGTCCAGGACGGACGAATTACGTCCGATATTGGTACAGGAAACCTTGGACAATCCGTCGGGGTCCCTACTCCCATAGATTTTCGCTCGTATGTGACCAGAAGTAATTTTCTGCTTTCTCTTTTCAGGTCTAAACGATGTCAATTAAGTTAGCCAGTATGAACGTGAAGGGCCTTAGGGATCGGAGTAAGGCTGCCCGCCTGCTTCGGGACCTCTTGTCCTTCGGCGTGGATGTCGCCGCGATCCAAGAGACTCACTTTGTTTGCAAGGTCGATGCCTGTGTGCTGTCTAACGACTTTGTCGTCTATTCAGCATATGGGAACCGGCTGGCCAGAGGAGTGTCTTTGCTGGTCAAGCGTACCCTGGACGCGAAGGTGGACCTTGTCCATGTCGGTGCCGAGGGCCGGCTGATCGTGGCCGATATTGCAGTGAAAAGCAATGCGTTTCGTCTGGTTGCGGTTTATGCGCCCAACGACCAGGAGGAGCGCGTCTCGTTTTTTCGGCGGTTGGGGCCCTTCCTGGTGGATTCCAAGCGACTCGTCTTAGTGGGGGACTGGAATGCCATCCTGAACCCCAAGTTGGATAGAGGGCGGGGAGCTAGAGGGAAGGAACGTGATCGTAGCTTGGTCGATCTTATCGAGGACTTCGGTCTTGTCGATAGATACCGGGCCGATCACAAGGGCGGGAGAATGTGGACGTGGGCTAATAGTTGGCCTTCTACCAAGGTGGCTAGCTACCTTGATAGAATGTTAGTTCGTGAAGCCGAACTAGATTTCTTAGATTGTCCCACGTTCCACTGGCTAGGTTACTCGGACCACAAACTCGTTTGTGCCCGGGTAAATTTAGAAAATAGGGTTAGAATGGCTGGTTACTGGAAGTTCAACGTGTCCTTACTGGACAGGCGGGACTTCCGGCGCCAGCTAATTAACTTAGTGCAGCGGGCGTTAACTGGGGGAGTCATCGGGAATAAGTGGTGGGATAACCTTAAGGATAGTATTAGGTCTTTCACCACTCAGTTCAGCATTCGGCTCAAACTAGATAAGGCTGACAAGGTGAAGACACTTAGATCTAATTACTCCCGGGCGGTGGCTGGTGGGGATCCCCTAGAGATAGCCATAGCTAAGGAGGCCGTGGACCGGTCGAATAGCGATCGTTACATGGGCCAGGTAGTTAGACATAAGTTAAGCAAGATGTCTTCCGAAGCTGTGAATATGGGCGCAGAACTGCGCAAGGAAGAAATTCGCCGCGGAGGCGACCGGTACATTCGAGAGGTTCGCAACCCGGAGGGACACACTCTGCGGTCGACTGACGACATGTGCGAGGCGTTTCGGCGGCATTTCGAGATCCTGTTTACCAAGGAGCCCGGTCTCCGTGATGAGGAGTTTCGCAGCTATTTGGCTGACTTCCCCCGGCTTTTGCCGGCTGATGCAGCTAGCTGCGAGGGAGAGATTACGGAGGGCGAAGTCTACGCGGCGCTGAAGAAGGTCGGCAGTGGCAAATCGCCGGGTCTCGATGGTTTGCCCTATGAATTGTACTTGAGGCTGTCGCACATCTTTGTCCCGATTTTGACTGTCGTGTTCAACAACTGGTTCCGGCAGGGGTCCATCCCCAAACGGTTCACCAGGGGTGTGATCACGCTGTTGAGAAAAGGCAAGGGTGTGGGGAGGGAGCTAGAGGGTTACCGGCCCATAACTCTGCTAAACACAGAGTTAAAGATTTTGGCCAAGATCTTGCAAAATCGTTTGCAATTAGTTGCCGAGTCTCTGTTGGGACCTGAGCAGACTTGTGCTGTGAAGGGCCGAACAATTCAGAGCAACCTGCATCTGATACGCACGATCATAGAGGGGATAAAAGACGACGACGAAGCCGCGCTGATCCATTTAGATCAGTCCAAGGCATTTGATAGGGTTGACCATCGGTATCTGGCGGCTGTCCTGCAGGCAGCTGGATTCGAAACCAACTTCCGCCGCTGGATTAGCCTCCTGTATCAATCCCCGACGGCTGTGGTACAGGTGAACGGAAAGTTGTCGGGCGTTCTGGCGCTGTCTAGGTCGGTCCGACAGGGTTGTCCACTGTCGCCCCTACTTTATGCTTTGGCGTTGGAGCCCCTCCTTCGCCGGCTAAGGGACAGGGCGTGCAGTCCGGCCCTACGTGGAATCGCTGTCCCTGGTGGTGCTCGAGCCAGGGTTTCCGCGTACGCCGATGACGTCACTACTTTCGTGTCCTCCCGCAGGGACATCGAGGTGGTACAGAAGGCGCTTGAACGGTACGAACAGGTGACAGGGGCCAAGATTAACCGCAACAAGTCGTCCGGCTTGCGGTTAGGCGCCTGGAAGGGTCTGACCCTCCCGGGGCCCTTCGACTGGACGGACGGCCCGGTCTGCATTCTTGGAGTGTGGTTCGGGCCCGACCTACAGTTGGAGAAAAATTGGTCTGAAGTACTGGCAAAGGTAGGCGCGTCGGCCAAGATTTGGCGCCGAAGGAATTTGTCCTTAAAGGGTATGGCTGAGGCGTGTGCTACATACGTCTTTCCCATTATCCTTTACCAGTTGTCAGTACTTCCACTTTGTAAACGGCATAAGAAGGCGATCGAGCGTTTGCTATTCTCCATTTTATGGAGAGGACGCAAACACTATGTCGACAAACGTGTCTGTTACCAACGTCCGTGTCATGGGGGCCTGGGAATGCCATACCTGATGGGCCATAAGGTTGCGTCAAGGTTGGTTTTTCTCAGGCGAGCGATTTCCGAAGACTCATTGCTTAGGGGGATAGTGAGGGACATGTTCCCTAGACTTACTATCACTCCCCCCATCTTGAGGCGGTGCCGTAAGCCTCGAGAGCGATCGAGTTTTCTCCTCGAATGTCTGGCGGCCCTGCGGGCCATTCCACGGTCCAGTGACCTTTCACGGCCTAGGAGGAAAGTCTTCTATCGTGGGTTAGTGGAGGGCGTCGCAAAGGATTCACTACGTGATGTGCTGCGCTTGTCGGAGGACGAGTTTCGCTCGTTCTGGTCTTGGGCGCCAGGGAGTGATTATCTCAACAACTCTGAGTTTTCGCTCACCTGGCGATTAGCTCGGAATCGCTTGCCTCTCAATGACATGGCCTTCATATGGGGCCTGGCGGATTTGCCAGATTGTGAACGCTGCAACCTTGGCTTGGAAGAAACGGCTTCGCACGCCTTCTACCATTGTTCGCGGGTTCGCCCTCTATGGGACCGGGTCGGCGAGTTGACTGCTCGTATCGAGCCGCGAGAGCTTGTGCTCATTGATCGTGCATTCGCCTGTGATAATGTGTCGCCCCCGTTCTCTGGGATGAAGCGTATGGTGTTTCTGTCGCTGCTAGCCACGGCTCGAATGGTGATTTGGACGACGCGAATGGAGGAAGTCTTGCGAGGTCGGCGCCTTTCACATCAGGATCTGATCTGTTATTTTGAGCATCAGCTCAAAATAAAGATTAGAACTGATTGGAAACGTTTGACTTCGACAGACTTTAGCAAAAGGTGGGTAAATGTGGCGAGCCTGGTTCGCTTGAACGGGGCTAATCTTGATTTTCTCTTTTAGATCTGCTGGTTACATCGGGGTGGATTCCTCTGGAACCCTCCCCTGGTTAAGCTAGTTCTCTCTTGTGTACCTAGTTAAAGTGAATGAATGTGTTCCTAGCCTGTACCCGGCTTTCTCTTTTGTTATGATCCATGTCGAGATTCCCAACCTCCCCAGTTTGTTTTGGTCTCCGTTTATCTCGGCTGGTTCAGCCTTTTATTGTCCCATTCCGCTAATTTTTTACCCCCCTCTCCACTCCCTTAGCGAGTGTGCTTCTTGATTTCGCCGTTTGGCGGAATACAGCGGCCACTCTGTTTTCTGGGATGGACGGTTCTTACTAACATTGATTATTATTTTCGTTAAGGAAAAAATTTTGTTGTATTTTTAGTTTATTTTTGGGTTCATCCCCCTCCCATCATTTCATTTTTCATGAAATATTTTACATTATATTGTATATATTATATTGTACATAAATACATTTTTACTGTCATGGGTTAATTTCCCCACTTTTTAGGTGTCCCTTGTAAGTTTCTGGCATTGTGGTGTAAGAAGGATTGGGAGTAGATGGATGGGTTCTTTTGGTGACTGTGCAAATTGTAACGAGTGGATGGGTCGTGATAGTGTTTAGCTAGGTATAGGATAGTTAAGTGAGAACCAACCTCTCCCCCTCCCCTTTTAGGCCTTGTGCCATAATTTTTTGTATTTTTATACAAAATAAATTCAGCCCTGACGAGCCGTTGTTCGAAACAGAGCGCGCCTCGCATTTTTGTATTTTTCTATTGCAAGTTGGATTTACGTGTTGCCCGAAGTTAATTGTGAGTACCCGTTTTTTTGCTGTCTTTGTTTTCTTTTGTCTTCGTCGCTCGTGTTGAACTTTTTGTGGATTTTTGTTTTTGTGAGGGGGGGCAAGTCAAGCTATGGCTTTGTCTCCCCAGCCCTCAACTTCTGACGCTGTGCCCACGGTGACTCCCTCACCAACAGCATGGGTAAAGGCACCAGTAAAAAAAGACCACAAATATTACCTGCAAATGCAGGAGAAATATAAAGAATTCATCACCGAAAATGAATTAATAGTGGTCCCGGAAGTGGTGAATGTCATCGCACCAAGGACGATCTCCCTGCTGACATCTGATGTCAAAACACGAAAATTCATCAGTGTCAGCAGGGAGAACATGGAAGAGGCTTTGAAGGCCCTAAATATTGTACCCTGCGTGCTGGCAAGAAGGTCCCGTGCTATGTGGGATGTCCTATTGAGCACGGAGACGGAAGCAAAGAATTTGGCCGGTAATGCCTTGGAGGCCGGGGGTATCCAGATGCAGACAGAGTATCTGGGTACCCGAAAGACAAAGATAATTGTTCATGGAGTGCCGGTGGACATTGATTGTGACCATATTGGAGCGTTTTTCGCTCGATTCGGAGCGGTTGAAGAGGTCGCAAGGATAACGAGCAAGGCCGGTGTGGCCACGGAGGATATTAATGTTTGTTAGCGTGGGTGTTGACCGCGAAAATTTTTTGAAGGTACCAGACATTTTGCTCTGTAGAGGAAGAAAGTTGTTCGTGGTGGTGGAGGGAAGGAAGCCGCACTGCTGGGCGTGTGGTCTGGCCGGACACACATTCAAAATGTGTCCGGGAAGGAAACCGGAGGAAAACCAGGTGACACCGGCAACACCGTCGGTGCCAAAAACAACAGGTTCCCCGGATAAAAAACCCGATCCGAAAAGCGGGGAATGGACGGAGGTGGTTAGGAGGGGGAAGAAAGTTGCTTCCCCTCCTCCGCAACATGACAAGACCCCGTCTCCCGAGAAAAAAAGAAGCCTCGAGGGGAGGCAAAGCAGCAACAACATCAACAACAGCAAAAGCAACAACAACAAAGTCAACGGAGAGAGCAGCAGCAGCAACAACAGGAAGTAATGGAGGTGGAAATGCCTCCCCCCGTTCCTTATCGTTGAAGAGAGGACGGGAGGAGGAGGAGGAAGTGTCCCTAAAGAAGGGGAAAAAAGAACTTTTCGCACGTGGAAGAGCAGAACAAGTCACGGTTGCTCCCAGGACCCAATCCGCCCCTACATCTCCAAATAGAACTGTTTTTGTTGAGGGGAGGAGTCAGTCCGCATCCCCGATAAGGCATATACCTTCTCCTTCCCCCAAACCACCCACACCCTCCTCCCAATCAGAACCTTCCTCCCCGAAATCTTATCATCCCTCCCCGAAACCCTCCCCGAATCCCGATAAATCCTCCCCAAAAGGCGAGAAACAAAGAAAAAATGTCTTTATTTCAAAGGATATCTGCAAAGTGGACAGACAGGCCTTAGAGAGGGACCTTTCTTCTCAGAAGAAGGCCCTCCTAAGGCCTCTTTTCAAACTTAAAAATATTGACGGAAAGTCCATCGAGGACCCTGCCAATTTCCCAGGCGCCCCCGGGGTACTGACTTTAATCAGAAATACCGGGGGTAGCAGAACAAAAGCCTGGGAATTTGTGCAGGGGGCCGTCGAAGGCCTTTCCAAACATAAAAATGGCCCAAACGGGCACAAAATATCTTCAAAGGCGGCTTTCACATTTCTGTGCCGGGAGGGTCCCCGTCATCCTCCACCCATCTTTATATAGGGCTGTAAAGCTAACCTTCCCTACGGACGTCGGCGGCATTGTCCAGGACGGACGAATTACGTCCGATATTGGTACAGGAAACCTTGGACAATCCGTCGGGGTCCCTACTCCCATTAGATTTTCGCTCCGTATGTGACCAGAAGTAATTTTCTGCTTTCTCTTTTCAGGTCTAAACGATGTCAATTAAGTTAGCCAGTATGAACGTGAAGGGCCTTAGGGATCGGAGTAAGGCTGCCCGCCTGCTTCGGGACCTCTTGTCCTTCGGCGTGGATGTCGCCGCGATCCAAGAGACTCACTTTGTTTGCAAGGTCGATGCTTGTGTGCTGTCTAACGACTTTGTCGTCTATTCAGCATATGGGAACCGGCTGGCCAGAGGAGTGTCTTTGCTGGTCAAGCGTACCCTGGACGCGAAGGTGGACCTTGTCCATGTCGGTGCCGAGGGCCGGCTGATCGTGGCCGATATTGCAGTGAAAAGCAATGCGTTTCGTCTGGTTGCGGTTTATGCGCCCAACGACCAGGAGGAGCGCGTCTCGTTTTTTCGGCGGTTGGGGCCCTTCCTGGTGGATTCCAAGCGACTCGTCTTAGTGGGGGACTGGAATGCCATCCTGGACCCCAAGTTGGATAGAGGGCGGGGAGCTAGAGGGAAGGAACGTGATCGTAGCTTGGTCGATCTTATCGAGGACTTCGGTCTTGTCGATAGATACCGGGCCGATCACAAGGGCGGGAGAATGTGGACGTGGGCTAATAGTTGGCCTTCTACCAAGGTGGCTAGCTACCTTGATAGAATGTTAGTTCGTGAAGCCGAGCTAGATTTCTTAGATTGTCCCACGTTCCACTGGCTAGGTTACTCGGACCACAAATTCGTTTGTGCCCGGGTAAATTTAGAAAATAGGGTTAGAATGGCTGGTTACTGGAAGTTCAACGTGTCCTTACTGGACAGGCGGGACTTCCGGCGCCAGCTAATTAACTTAGTGCAGCGGGCGTTAACTGGGGGAGTCATCGGGAATAAGTGGTGGGATAACCTTAAGGATAGTATTAGGTCTTTCACCACTCAGTTCAGCATTCGGCTCAAACTAGATAAGGCTGACAAGGTGAAGACACTTAGATCTAATTACTCCCGGGCGGTGGCTGGTGGGGATCCCCTAGAGATAGCCATAGCTAAGGAGGCCGTGGACCGGTCGAATAGCGATCGTTACATGGGCCAGGTAGTTAGACATAAGTTAAGCAAGATGTCTTCCGAAGCTGTGAACATGGGCGCAGAACTGCGCAAGGAAGAAATTCGCCGCGGAGGCGACCGGTACATTCGAGAGGTTCGCAACCCGGAGGGACACACTCTTCGGTCGACTGACGACATGTGCGAGGCGTTTCGGCGGCATTTCGAGATCCTGTTTACCAAGGAGCCCGGTCTCCGTGATGAGGAGTTTCGCAGCTATTTGGCTGACTTCCCCCGGCTTTTGCCGGCTGATGCAGCTAGCTGCGAGGGAGAGATTACGGAGGGCGAAGTCTACGCGGCGCTGAAGAAGGTCGGCAGTGGCAAATCGCCGGGTCTCGATGGTTTGCCCTATGAATTGTACTTGAGGCTGTCGCACATCTTTGTCCCGATTTTGACTGTCGTGTTCAACAACTGGTTCCGGCAGGGGTCCATCCCCAAACGGTTCACCAGGGGTGTGATCACGCTGTTGAGAAAAGGCAAGGGTGTGGGGAGGGAGCTAGAGGGTTACCGGCCCATAACTCTGCTAAACACAGAGTTAAAGATTTTGGCCAAGATCTTGCAAAATCGTTTGCAATTAGTTGCCGAGTCTCTGTTGGGACCTGAGCAGACTTGTGCTGTGAAGGGCCGAACAATTCAGAGCAACCTGCATCTGATACGCACGATCATAGAGGGGATAAAAGACGACGACGAAGCCGCGCTGATCAATTTAGATCAGTCCAAGGCATTTGATAGGGTTGACCATCGGTATCTGGCGGCTGTCCTGCAGGCAGCTGGATTCGAAACCAACTTCCGCCGCTGGATTAGCCTCCTGTATCAATCCCCGACGGCTGTGGTACAGGTGAACGGAAAGTTGTCGGGCGTTCTGGCGCTGTCTAGGTCGGTCCGACAGGGTTGTCCACTGTCGCCCCTACTTTATGCTTTGGCGTTGGAGCCCCTCCTTCGCCGGCTAAGGGACAGGGCGTGCAGTCCGGCCCTACGTGGAATCGCTGTCCCTGGTGGTGCTCGAGCCAGGGTTTCCGCGTACGCCGATGACGTCACTACTTTCGTGTCCTCCCGCAGGGACATCGAGGTGGTACAGAAGGCGCTTGAACGGTACGAACAGGTGACAGGGGCCAAGATTAACCGCAACAAGTCGTCCGGCTTGCGGTTAGGCGCCTGGAAGGGTCTGACCCTCCCGGGGCCCTTCGACTGGACGGACGGCCCGGTCTGCATTCTTGGAGTGTGGTTCGGGCCCGACCTACAGTTGGAGAAAAATTGGTCTGAAGTACTGGCAAAGGTAGGCGCGTCGGCCAAGATTTGGCGCCGAAGGAGGTTGTCCTTAAAGGGTATGGCTGAGGCGTGTGCTACATACGTCTTTCCCATTATCCTTTACCAGTTGTCAGTACTTCCACTTTGTAAACGGCATAAGAAGGCGATCGAGCGTTTGCTATTCTCCATTTTATGGAGAGGACGCAAACACTATGTCGACAAACGTGTCTGTTACCAACGTCCGTGTCATGGGGGCCTGGGAATGCCATACCTGATGGGCCATAAGGTTGCGTCAAGGTTGGTTTTTCTCAGGCGAGCGATTTCCGAAGACTCATTGCTTAGGGGGATAGTGAGGGACATGTTCCCTAGACTTACTATCACTCCCCCCATCTTGAGGCGGTGCCGTAAGCCTCGAGAGCGATCGAGTTTTCTCCTCGAATGTCTGGCGGCCCTGCGGGCCATTCCACGGTCCAGTGACCTTTCACGGCCTAGGAGAGTCTTCTATCGTGGGTTAGTGGAGGGCGTCGCAAAGGATTCACTACGTGATGTGCTGCGCTTGTCGGAGGACGAGTTTCGCTCGTTCTGGTCTTGGGCGCCAGGGAGTGATTATCTCAACAACTCTGAGTTTTCGCTCACCTGGCGATTAGCTCGGAATCGCTTGCCTCTCAATGACATGGCCTTCATATGGGGCCTGGCGGATTTGCCAGATTGTGAACGCTGCAACCTTGGCTTGGAAGAAACGGCTTCGCACGCCTTCTACCATTGTTCGCGGGTTCGCCCTCTATGGGACCGGGTCGGCGAGTTGACTGCTCGTATCGAGCCGCGGGAGCTTGTGCTCATTGATCGTGCATTCGCCTGTGATAATGTGTCGCCCCCGTTCTCTGGGATGAAGCGTATGGTGTTTCTGTCGCTGCTAGCCACGGCTCGAATGGTGATTTGGACGACGCGATTGGAGGAAGTCTTGCGAGGTCGGCGCCTTTCACATCAGGATCTGATCTGTTATTTTGAGCATCAGCTCAAAATAAAGATTAGAACTGATTGGAAACGTTTGACTTCGACAGACTTTAGCAAAAGGTGGGTAAATGTGGCGAGCCTGGTTCGCTTGAACGGGGCTAATCTTGATTTTCTCTTTTAGATCTGCTGGTTACATCGGGGTGGATTCCTCTGGAACCCTCCCCTGGTTAAGCTAGTTCTCTCTTGTGTACCTAGTTAAAGTGAATGAATGTGTTCCTAGCCTGTACCCGGCTTTCTCTTTTGTTATGATCCATGTCGAGATTCCCAACCTCCCCAGTTTGTTTTGGTCTCCGTTTATCTCGGCTGGTTCAGCCTTTTATTGTCCCATTCCGCTAATTTTTTACCCCCCTCTCCACTCCCTTAGCGAGTGTGCTTCTTGATTTCGCCGGTTGGCGGAATACAGCGGCCACTCTGTTTTCTGGGATGGACGGTTCTTACTAACATTGATTATTATTTTCGTTAAGGAAAAAATTTTGTTGTATTTTTAGTTTATTTTTGGGTTCATCCCCCTCCCATCATTTCATTTTTCATGAAATATTTTACATTATATTGTATATATTATATTGTACATAAATACATTTTTATTGTCATGGGTTAATTTCCCCACTTTTTAGGTGTCCCTTGTAAGTTTCTGGCATTGTGGTGTAAGAAGGATTGGGAGTAGATGGATGGGTTCTTTTGGTGACTGTGCAAATTGTAACGAGTGAATGGGTCGTGATAGTGTTTAGCTAGGTATAGGATAGTTAAGTGAGAACCAACCTCTCCCCCTCCCCTTTTAGGCCTTGTGCCATAATTTTGTATTTCATACAAAATAAATTCAGCCCTGACGAGCCGTTGTTCGAAACAGAGCGCGCCTCGCATTTTGTATTTTTCTATTGCAAGTTGGATTTACGTGTTGCCCGAAGTTAATTGTGAGTACCCGTTTTTTTTTGCTGTCTTTGTTCTGTCTTCGTCGCTCGTGTTGAACTTTTTGTGGATTTTTGTTTTGTGAGGGGGGGCAAGTCAAGCTATGGCTTTGTCTCCCCAGCCCTCAACTTCTGACGCTGTGCCCACGGTGACTCCCTCACCAACAGCATGGGTAAAGGCACCAGTAAAAAAAGACCACAAATATTACCTGCAAATGCAGGAGAAATATAAAGAATTCATCACCGAAAATGAGTTAATAGTGGTCCCGGAAGTGGTGAATGTCATCGCACCAAGGACGATCTCCCTGCTGACATCTGATGTCAAAACACGAAAATTCATCAGTGTCAGCAGGGAGAACATGGAAGAGGCTTTGAAGGCCCTAAATATTGTACCCTGCGTACTGGCAAGAAGGTCCCGTGCTATGTGGGATGTCCTATTGAGCACGGAGACGGAAGCAAAGAATTTGGCCGGTAATGCCTTGGAGGCCGGGGGTATCCAGATGCAGACAGAGTATCTGGGTACCCGAAAGACAAAGATAATTGTTCATGGAGTGCCGGTGGACATTGATTGTGACCATATTGGAGCGTTTTTCGCTCGATTCGGAGCGGTTGAAGAGGTCGCAAGGATAACGAGCAAGGCCGGTGTGGCCACGGAAGATATATGTGTTAGCGTGGGTGTTGACCGCGAAAATTTTTTGAAGGTACCAGACATTTTGCTCTGTAGAGGAAGAAAGTTGTTCGTGGTGGTGGAGGGAAGGAAGCCGCACTGCTGGGCGTGTGGTCTGGCCGGACACACATTCAAAATGTGTCCGGGAAGGAAACCGGAGGAAAACCAGGTGACACCGGCAACACCGTCGGTGCCAAAAACAACAGGTTCCCCGGATAAAAAACCCGATCCGAAAAAGCGGGGAATGGACGGAGGTGGTTAGGAGGGGGAAGAAGGTGGCTTCCCCTCCTCCGCAACATGACAAGACCCCGTCTCCCGAGAAAAAGAAGCCTCGAGGGGAGGCAAAGCAGCAACAACATCAACAACAGCAAAAGCAACAACAACAAAGTCAACGGAGAGAGCAGCAGCAGCAACAACAGGAAGTAATGGAGGTGGAAATGCCTCCCCCCCGTTCCTTATCGTTGAAGAGAGGACGGGAGGAGGATGAGGAGGTGGCCCAAAAAAAGGGAAAGAAGGAAGTGCAGGAACGAGGCAGAGCGGAGAGGGTAAAGGAAATTACCAGAACCCAATCCGCCCCTACATCACCCACCAGAACTGTGTCTCTTGAGGGGAGGAGTAAGTCCACCTCCCCGATAAGAAAAATCTCTCCTTCCCCCACACCTCCCACACCCTCCACCCAATCAGAAACTTCCTCCCCTATAGATGATATTCCCTCCCCGATTCCATCCCCGAATCCTGAAAAACCCTCCCCGAAACGGGAAAAAAACAAAAAGAACATTTTTGCAAACATAGATGTTTGCAAAATAGACAGACAGGCCTTAGAGAGGGACCTTTCTTCTCAGAAGAAGGCCCTCCTAAGGCCTCTATTCAAATTTAAAAATATTGATGGAAAGGTCCATCGAGGACCCTGCCAATTTCCCAGGCGCCCCCGGGGTACTGACTTTAATCAGAAATACCGGGGGTAGCAGAACAAAAGGCCTGGGAATTTGTGCAGGGGGCCGTCGAGGCCTTTCCAAACATAAAAATGGCCCAAACGGGCACAAATATCTTCAAAGGCGGCTTTCACATTTCTGTGCCGGGAGGGTCCCCGTCATCCTCCACCCATCTTTATATAGGGCTGTAAAGCTAACCTTCCCTACGGACGTCGGCGGCATTGTCCAAGGACGGACGAATTACGTCCGATATTGGTACAGGAAACCTTGGACAATCCGTCGGGGTCCCTACTCCCATTAGATTTTCGCTCCGTATGTGACCAGAAGTAATTTTCTGCTTTCTCTTTTCAGGTCTAAACGATGTCAATTAAGTTAGCCAGTATGAACGTGAAGGGCCTTAGGGATCGGAGTAAGGCTGCCCGCCTGCTTCGGGACCTCTTGTCCTTCGGCGTGGATGTCGCCGCGATCCAAGAGACTCACTTTGTTTGCAAGGTCGATGCCTGTGTGCTGTCTAACGACTTTGTCGTCTATTCAGCATATGGGAACCGGCTGGCCAGAGGAGTGTCTTTGCTGGTCAAGCGTACCCTGGACGCGAAGGTGGACCTTGTCCATGTCGGTGCCGAGGGCCGGCTGATCGTGGCCGATATTGCAGTGAAAAGCAATGCGTTTCGTCTGGTTGCGGTTTATGCGCCCAACGACCAGGAGGAGCGCGTCTCGTTTTTTCGGCGGTTGGGGCCCTTCCTGGTGGATTCCAAGCGACTCGTCTTAGTGGGGGACTGGAATGCCATCCTGAACCCCAAGTTGGATAGAGGGCGGGGAGCTAGAGGGAAGGAACGTGATCGTAGCTTGGTCGATCTTATCGAGGACTTCGGTCTTGTCGATAGATACCGGGCCGATCACAAGGGCGGGAGAATGTGGACGTGGGCTAATAGTTGGCCTTCTACCAAGGTGGCTAGCTACCTTGATAGAATGTTAGTTCGTGAAGCCGAGCTAGATTTCTTAGATTGTCCCACGTTCCACTGGCTAGGTTACTCGGACCACAAATTCGTTTGTGCCCGGGTAAATTTAGAAAATAGGGTTAGAATGGCTGGTTACTGGAAGTTCAACGTGTCCTTACTGGACAGGCGGGACTTCCGGCGCCAGCTAATTAACTTAGTGCAGCGGGCGTTAACTGGGGGAGTCATCGGGAATAAGTGGTGGGATAACCTTAAGGATAGTATTAGGTCTTTCACCACTCAGTTCAGCATTCGGCTCAAACTAGATAAGGCTGACAAGGTGAAGACACTTAGATCTAATTACTCCCGGGCGGTGGCTGGTGGGGATCCCCTAGAGATAGCCATAGCTAAGGAGGCCGTGGACCGGTCGAATAGCGATCGTTACATGGGCCAGGTAGTTAGACATAAGTTAAGCAAGATGTCTTCCGAAGCTGTGAACATGGGCGCAGAACTGCGCAAGGAAGAAATTCGCCGCGGAGGCGACCGGTACATTCGAGAGGTTCGCAACCCGGAGGGACACACTCTTCGGTCGACTGACGACATGTGCGAGGCGTTTCGGCGGCATTTCGAGATCCTGTTTACCAAGGAGCCCGGTCTCCGTGATGAGGAGTTTCGCAGCTATTTGGCTGACTTCCCCCGGCTTTTGCCGGCTGATGCAGCTAGCTGCGAGGGAGAGATTACGGAGGGCGAAGTCTACGCGGCGCTGAAGAAGGTCGGCAGTGGCAAATCGCCGGGTCTCGATGGTTTGCCCTATGAATTGTACTTGAGGCTGTCGCACATCTTTGTCCCGATTTTGACTGTCGTGTTCAACAACTGGTTCCGGCAGGGGTCCATCCCCAAACGGTTCACCAGGGGTGTGATCACGCTGTTGAGAAAAGGCAAGGGTGTGGGGAGGGAGCTAGAGGGTTACCGGCCCATAACTCTGCTAAACACAGAGTTAAAGATTTTGGCCAAGATCTTGCAAAATCGTTTGCAATTAGTTGCCGAGTCTCTGTTGGGACCTGAGCAGACTTGTGCTGTGAAGGGCCGAACAATTCAGAGCAACCTGCATCTGATACGCACGATCATAGAGGGGATAAAAGACGACGACGAAGCCGCGCTGATCCATTTAGATCAGTCCAAGGCATTTGATAGGGTTGACCATCGGTATCTGGCGGCTGTCCTGCAGGCAGCTGGATTCGAAACCAACTTCCGCCGCTGGATTAGCCTCCTGTATCAATCCCCGACGGCTGTGGTACAGGTGAACGGAAAGTTGTCGGGCGTTCTGGCGCTGTCTAGGTCGGTCCGACAGGGTTGTCCACTGTCGCCCCTACTTTATGCTTTGGCGTTGGAGCCCCTCCTTCGCCGGCTAAGGGACAGGGCGTGCAGTCCGGCCCTACGTGGAATCGCTGTCCCTGGTGGTGCTCGAGCCAGGGTTTCCGCGTACGCCGATGACGTCACTACTTTCGTGTCCTCCCGCAGGGACATCGAGGTGGTACAGAAGGCGCTTGAACGGTACGAACAGGTGACAGGGGCCAAGATTAACCGCAACAAGTCGTCCGGCTTGCGGTTAGGCGCCTGGAAGGGTCTGACCCTCCCGGGGCCCTTCGACTGGACGGACGGCCCGGTCTGCATTCTTGGAGTGTGGTTCGGGCCCGACCTACAGTTGGAGAAAAATTGGTCTGGAGTACTGGCAAAGGTAGGCGCGTCGGCCAAGATTTGGCGCCGAAGGAATTTGTCCTTAAAGGGTATGGCTGAGGCGTGTGCTACATACGTCTTTCCCATTATCCTTTACCAGTTGTCAGTACTTCCACTTTGTAAACGGCATAAGAAGGCGATCGAGCGTTTGCTATTCTCCATTTTATGGAGAGGACGCAAACACTATGTCGACAAACGTGTCTGTTACCAACGTCCGTGTCATGGGGGCCTGGGAATGCCATACCTGATGGGCCATAAGGTTGCGTCAAGGTTGGTTTTTCTCAGGCGAGCGATTTCCGAAGACTCATTGCTTAGGGGGATAGTGAGGGACATGTTCCCTAGACTTACTATCACTCCCCCCATCTTGAGGCGGTGCCGTAAGCCTCGAGAGCGATCGAGTTTTCTCCTCGAATGTCTGGCGGCCCTGCGGGCCATTCCACGGTCCAGTGACCTTTCACGGCCTAGGAGAGTCTTCTATCGTGGGTTAGTGGAGGGCGTCGCAAAGGATTCACTACGTGATGTGCTGCGCTTGTCGGAGGACGAGTTTCGCTCGTTCTGGTCTTGGGCGCCAGGGAGTGATTATCTCAACAACTCTGAGTTTTCGCTCACCTGGCGATTAGCTCGGAATCGCTTGCCTCTCAATGACATGGCCTTCATATGGGGCCTGGCGGATTTGCCAGATTGTGAACGCTGCAACCTTGGCTTGGAAGAAACGGCTTCGCACGCCTTCTACCATTGTTCGCGGGTTCGCCCTCTATGGGACCGGGTCGGCGAGTTGACTGCTCGTATCGAGCCGCGAGAGCTTGTGCTCATTGATCGTGCATTCGCCTGTGATAATGTGTCGCCCCCGTTCTCTGGGATGAAGCGTATGGTGTTTCTGTCGCTGCTAGCCACGGCTCGAATGGTGATTTGGACGACGCGATTGGAGGAAGTCTTGCGAGGTCGGCGCCTTTCACATCAGGATCTGATCTGTTATTTTGAGCATCAGCTCAAAATAAAGATTAGAACTGATTGGAAACGTTTGACTTCGACAGACTTTAGCAAAAGGTGGGTAAATGTGGCGAGCCTGGTTCGCTTGAACGGGGCTAATCTTGATTTTCTCTTTTAGATCTGCTGGTTACATCGGGGTGGATTCCTCTGGAACCCTCCCCTGGTTAAGCTAGTTCTCTCTTGTGTACCTAGTTAAAGTGAATGAATGTGTTCCTAGCCTGTACCCGGCTTTCTCTTTTGTTATGATCCATGTCGAGATTCCCAACCTCCCCAGTTTGTTTTGGTCTCCGTTTATCTCGGCTGGTTCAGCCTTTTATTGTCCCATTCCGCTAATTTTTTACCCCCCTCTCCACTCCCTTAGCGAGTGTGCTTCTTGATTTCGCCGGTTGGCGGAATACAGCGGCCACTCTGTTTTCTGGGATGGACGGTTCTTACTAACATTGATTATTATTTTCGTTAAGAAAAAAAATTTTGTTGTATTTTTAGTTTATTTTTGGGTTCATCCCCCTCCCATCATTTCATTTTTCATGAAATATTTTACATTATATTGTATATATTATATTGTACATAAATACATTTTTATTGTCATGGGTTAATTTCCCCACTTTTTAGGTGTCCCTTGTAAGTTTCTGGCATTGTGGTGTAAGAAGGATTGGGAGTAGATGGATGGGTTCTTTTGGTGACTGTGCAAATTGTAACGAGTGAATGGGTCGTGATAGTGTTTAGCTAGGTATAGGATAGTTTAGTGAGAACCAACCTCTCCCCCTCCCCTTTTAGGCCTTGTGCCATAATTTTGTATTTCATACAAAATAAATTCAGCCCTGACGAGCCGTTGTTCGAAACAGAGCGCGCCTCGCATTTTGTATTTTTCTATTGCAAGTTGGATTTACGTGTTGCCCGAAGTTAATTGTGAGTACCCGTTTTTTTTTTGCTGTCTTTGTTCTGTCTTCGTCGCTCGTGTTGAACTTTTTGTGGATTTTTGTTTTGTGAGGGGGGGCAAGTCAAGCTATGGCTTTGTCTCCCCAGCCCTCAACTTCTGACGCTGTGCCCACGGTGACTCCCTCACCAACAGTATGGGTAAAGGCACCAGTAAAAAAAGACCACAAATATTACCTGCAAATGCAGGAGAAATATAAAGAATTCATCACCGAAAATGAGTTAATAGTGGTCCCGGAAGTGGTGAATGTCATCGCACCAAGGACGATCTCCCTGCTGACATCTGATGTCAAAACACGAAAATTCATCAGTGTCAGCAGGGAGAACATGGAAGAGGCTTTGAAGGCCCTAAATATTGTACCCTGCGTACTGGCAAGAAGGTCCCGTGCTATGTGGGATGTCCTATTGAGCACGGAGACGGAAGCAAAGAATTTGGCCGGTAATGCCTTGGAGGCCGGGGGTATCCAGATGCAGACAGAGTATCTGGGTACCCGAAAGACAAAGATAATTGTTCATGGAGTGCCGGTGGACATTGATTGTGACCATATTGGAGCGTTTTTCGCTCGATTCGGAGCGGTTGAAGAGGTCGCAAGGATAACGAGCAAGGCCGGTGTGGCCACGGAAGATATATGTGTTAGCGTGGGTGTTGACCGCGAAAATTTTTTGAAGGTACCAGACATTTTGCTCTGTAGAGGAAGAAAGTTGTTCGTGGTGGTGGAGGGAAGGAAGCCGCACTGCTGGGCGTGTGGTCTGGCCGGACACACATTCAAAATGTGTCCGGGAAGGAAACCGGAGGAAAACCAGGTGACACCGGCAACACCGTCGGTGCCAAAAACAACAGGTTCCCCGGATAAAAAACCCGATCCGAAAAGCGGGGAATGGACGGAGGTGGTTAGGAGGGGGAAGAAGGTTGCTTCCCCTCCTCCGCAACATGACAAGACCCCGTCTCCCGAGAAAAAGAAGCCTCGAGGGGAGGCAAAGCAGCAACAACATCAACAACAGCAAAAGCAACAACAACAAAGTCAACGGAGAGAGCAGCAGCAGCAACAACAGGAAGTAATGGAGGTGGAAATGCCTCCCCCCCGTTCCTTATCGTTGAAGAGAGGACGGGAGGAGGATGAGGAGGTGGCCCAAAAAAAGGGAAAGAAGGAAGTGCAGGAACGAGGCAGAGCGGAGAGGGTAAAGGAAATTACCAGAACCCAATCCGCCCCTACATCACCCACCAGAACTGTGTCTCTTGAGGGGAGGAGTAAGTCCACCTCCCCGATAAGAAAAATCTCTCCTTCCCCCACACCTCCCACACCCTCCACCCAATCAGAAACTTCCTCCCCTATAGATGATATTCCCTCCCCGATTCCATCCCCGAATCCTGAAAAACCCTCCCCGAAACGGGAAAAAAACAAAAAGAACATTTTTGCAAACGTAGATGTTTGCAAAATAGACAGACAGGCCTTAGAGAGGGACCTTTCTTCTCAGAAGAAGGCCCTCCTAAGGCCTCTATTCAAATTTAAAAATATTGATGGAAAGTCCATCGAGGACCCTGCCAATTTCCCAGGCGCCCCCGGGGTACTGACTTTAATCAGAAATACCGGGGGTAGCAGAACAAAAGGCCTGGGAATTTGTGCAGGGGGCCGTCGAGGCCTTTCCAAACATAAAAATGGCCCAAACGGGCACAAAATATCTTCAAAGGCGGCTTTCACATTTCTGTGCCGGGAGGGTCCCCGTCATCCTCCACCCATCTTTATATAGGGCTGTAAAGCTAACCTTCCCTACGGACGTCGGCGGCATTGTCCAGGACGGACGAATTACGTCCGATATTGGTACAGGAAACCTTGGACAATCCGTCGGGGTCCCTACTCCCATTAGATTTTCGCTCCGTATGTGACCAGAAGTAATTTTCTGCTTTCTCTTTTCAGGTCTAAACGATGTCAATTAAGTTAGCCAGTATGAACGTGAAGGGCCTTAGGGATCGGAGTAAGGCTGCCCGCCTGCTTCGGGACCTCTTGTCCTTCGGCGTGGATGTCGCCGCGATCCAAGAGACTCACTTTGTTTGCAAGGTCGATGCCTGTGTGCTGTCTAACGACTTTGTCGTCTATTCAGCATATGGGAACCGGCTGGCCAGAGGAGTGTCTTTGCTGGTCAAGCGTACCCTGGACGCGAAGGTGGACCTTGTCCATGTCGGTGCCGAGGGCCGGCTGATCGTGGCCGATATTGCAGTGAAAAGCAATGCGTTTCGTCTGGTTGCGGTTTATGCGCCCAACGACCAGGAGGAGCGCGTCTCGTTTTTTCGGCGGTTGGGGCCCTTCCTGGTGGATTCCAAGCGACTCGTCTTAGTGGGGGACTGGAATGCCATCCTGAACCCCAAGTTGGATAGAGGGCGGGGAGCTAGAGGGAAGGAACGTGATCGTAGCTTGGTCGATCTTATCGAGGACTTCGGTCTTGTCGATAGATACCGGGCCGATCACAAGGGCGGGAGAATGTGGACGTGGGCTAATAGTTGGCCTTCTACCAAGGTGGCTAGCTACCTTGATAGAATGTTAGTTCGTGAAGCCGAGCTAGATTTCTTAGATTGTCCCACGTTCCACTGGCTAGGTTACTCGGACCACAAACTCGTTTGTGCCCGGGTAAATTTAGAAAATAGGGTTAGAATGGCTGGTTACTGGAAGTTCAACGTGTCCTTACTGGACAGGCGGGACTTCCGGCGCCAGCTAATTAACTTAGTGCAGCGGGCGTTAACTGGGGGAGTCATCGGGAATAAGTGGTGGGATAACCTTAAGGATAGTATTAGGTCTTTCACCACTCAGTTCAGCATTCGGCTCAAACTAGATAAGGCTGACAAGGTGAAGACACTTAGATCTAATTACTCCCGGGCGGTGGCTGGTGGGGATCCCCTAGAGATAGCCATAGCTAAGGAGGCCGTGGACCGGTCGAATAGCGATCGTTACATGGGCCAGGTAGTTAGACATAAGTTAAGCAAGATGTCTTCCGAAGCTGTGAACATGGGCGCAGAACTGCGCAAGGAAGAAATTCGCCGCGGAGGCGACCGGTACATTCGAGAGGTTCGCAACCCGGAGGGACACACTCTTCGGTCGACTGACGACATGTGCGAGGCGTTTCGGCGGCATTTCGAGATCCTGTTTACCAAGGAGCCCGGTCTCCGTGATGAGGAGTTTCGCAGCTATTTGGCTGACTTCCCCCGGCTTTTGCCGGCTGATGCAGCTAGCTGCGAGGGAGAGATTACGGAGGGCGAAGTCTACGCGGCGCTGAAGAAGGTCGGCAGTGGCAAATCGCCGGGTCTCGATGGTTTGCCCTATGAATTGTACTTGAGGCTGTCGCACATCTTTGTCCCGATTTTGACTGTCGTGTTCAACAACTGGTTCCGGCAGGGGTCCATCCCCAAACGGTTCACCAGGGGTGTGATCACGCTGTTGAGAAAAGGCAAGGGTGTGGGGAGGGAGCTAGAGGGTTACCGGCCCATAACTCTGCTAAACACAGAGTTAAAGATTTTGGCCAAGATCTTGCAAAATCGTTTGCAATTAGTTGCCGAGTCTCTGTTGGGACCTGAGCAGACTTGTGCTGTGAAGGGCCGAACAATTCAGAGCAACCTGCATCTGATACGCACGATCATAGAGGGGATAAAAGACGACGACGAAGCCGCGCTGATCCATTTAGATCAGTCCAAGGCATTTGATAGGGTTGACCATCGGTATCTGGCGGCTGTCCTGCAGGCAGCTGGATTCGAAACCAACTTCCGCCGCTGGATTAGCCTCCTGTATCAATCCCCGACGGCTGTGGTACAGGTGAACGGAAAGTTGTCGGGCGTTCTGGCGCTGTCTAGGTCGGTCCGACAGGGTTGTCCACTGTCGCCCCTACTTTATGCTTTGGCGTTGGAGCCCCTCCTTCGCCGGCTAAGGGACAGGGCGTGCAGTCCGGCCCTACGTGGAATCGCTGTCCCTGGTGGTGCTCGAGCCAGGGTTTCCGCGTACGCCGATGACGTCACTACTTTCGTGTCCTCCCGCAGGGACATCGAGGTGGTACAGAAGGCGCTTGAACGGTACGAACAGGTGACAGGGGCCAAGATTAACCGCAACAAGTCGTCCGGCTTGCGGTTAGGCGCCTGGAAGGGTCTGACCCTCCCGGGGCCCTTCGACTGGACGGACGGCCCGGTCTGCATTCTTGGAGTGTGGTTCGGGCCCGACCTACAGTTGGAGAAAAATTGGTCTGAAGTACTGGCAAGGTAGGCGCGTCGGCCAAGATTTGGCGCCGAAGGAATTTGTCCTTAAAGGGTATGGCTGAGGCGTGTGCTACATACGTCTTTCCCATTATCCTTTACCAGTTGTCAGTACTTCCACTTTGTAAACGGCATAAGAAGGCGATCGAGCGTTTGCTATTCTCCATTTTATGGAGAGGACGCAAACACTATGTCGACAAACGTGTCTGTTACCAACGTCCGTGTCATGGGGGCCTGGGAATGCCATACCTGATGGGCCATAAGGTTGCGTCAAGGTTGGTTTTTCTCAGGCGAGCGATTTCCGAAGACTCATTGCTTAGGGGGATAGTGAGGGACATGTTCCCTAGACTTACTATCACTCCCCCCATCTTGAGGCGGTGCCGTAAGCCTCGAGAGCGATCGAGTTTCCTCCTCGAATGTCTGGCGGCCCTGCGGGCCATTCCACGGTCCAGTGACCTTTCACGGCCTAGGAGAGTCTTCTATCGTGGGTTAGTGGAGGGCGTCGCAAAGGATTCACTACGTGATGTGCTGCGCTTGTCGGAGGACGAGTTTCGCTCGTTCTGGTCTTGGGCGCCAGGGAGTGATTATCTCAACAACTCTGAGTTTTCGCTCACCTGGCGATTAGCTCGGAATCGCTTGCCTCTCAATGACATGGCCTTCATATGGGGCCTGGCGGATTTGCCAGATTGTGAACGCTGCAACCTTGGCTTGGAAGAAACGGCTTCGCACGCCTTCTACCATTGTTCGCGGGTTCGCCCTCTATGGGACCGGGTCGGCGAGTTGACTGCTCGTATCGAGCCGCGAGAGCTTGTGCTCATTGATCGTGCATTCGCCTGTGATAATGTGTCGCCCCCGTTCTCTGGGATGAAGCGTATGGTGTTTCTGTCGCTGCTAGCCACGGCTCGAATGGTGATTTGGACGACGCGATTGGAGGAAGTCTTGCGAGGTCGGCGCCTTTCACATCAGGATCTGATCTGTTATTTTGAGCATCAGCTCAAAATAAAGATTAGAACTGATTGGAAACGTTTGACTTCGACAGACTTTAGCAAAAGGTGGGTAAATGTGGCGAGCCTGGTTCGCTTGAACGGGGCTAATCTTGATTTTCTCTTTTAGATCTGCTGGTTACATCGGGGTGGATTCCTCTGGAACCCTCCCCTGGTTAAGCTAGTTCTCTCTTGTGTACCTAGTTAAAGTGAATGAATGTGTTCCTAGCCTGTACCCGGCTTTCTCTTTTGTTATGATCCATGTCGAGATTCCCAACCTCCCCAGTTTGTTTTGGTCTCCGTTTATCTCGGCTGGTTCAGCCTTTTATTGTCCCATTCCGCTAATTTTTTACCCCCCTCTCCACTCCCTTAGCGAGTGTGCTTCTTGATTTCGCCGGTTGGCGGAATACAGCGGCCACTCTGTTTTCTGGGATGGACGGTTCTTACTAACATTGATTATTATTTTCGTTAGGAAAAAAAATTTTGTTGTATTTTTAGTTTATTTTTGGGTTCATCCCCCTCCCATCATTTCATTTTCATGAAATATTTTACATTATATTGTATATATTATATTGTACATAAATACATTTTTATTGTCATGGGTTAATTTCCCCACTTTTTAGGTGTCCCTTGTAAGTTTCTGGCATTGTGGTGTAAGAAGGATTGGGAGTAGATGGATGGGTTCTTTTGGTGACTGTGCAAATTGTAACGAGTGAATGGGTCGTGATAGTGTTTAGCTAGGTATAGGATAGTTAAGTGAGAACCAACCTCTCCCCCTCCCCTTTTAGGCCTTGTGCCATAATTTTGTAAATTTTATACAAAATAAATTCAGCCCTGACGAGCCGTTGTTCGAAACAGAGTGCGCCTCGCATTTTTGTCTTTTCTTGACTTATTGCAATTTTGGATTTACGTGTTTTTGTTGCCCGAAGTTAATTGTGAGTACCTGGTTTTTTTTTTGCTGTCTTTGTTTTGTCTTCGTCGCGCGTGGCGCTTTTTGAACTTTTGTTAAAATTTTGTTGTTTTGTGAGGGGGGGCAAGTCAAGCTATGGCTTTGTCTCCCCAGCCCTCAACTTCTGATGCCGTGCCCGCGGTGACTCCCTCACCGACGGTATGGGTAAAGGCACCAGTGAAAAAAGACCCAAATTATTACCTGCAAATGCAGGAGAAATATAAAGAATATATCAAAGACAATGAACTGTTAGCAATACCGGAAGTCGCCAACGTTATGGCAAAAAAGACAATCTCTGCTGACAGCAGATGAAAAAACAAAAAAATTTATTGCTGTCAGTAGGGAGAACATGGAAGAAGCATTAAAGGTGCTTAATATTATCCCTTGTGTGTTAGCAAGGAGGTCCCGAGCGATGTGGGACATACTTCTGAGCTCGGAAGGAGAGGCGAAGGATCTGGCTGGAAGTGTAATGACAGCCAAGGGTATTCGGTTCCAGACCGAATACATGGGTACAAGAAGAACCAAGGTCACCATACATGGTGTGCCCGTGGAGGTGTCCGGTGATCACGTGGGTGCCTTTTTTGCGACTTTTGGAGCGGTGGAGGAGGTAGCACGTGTGAGGAGCAAGGCGGAGATAGCCACGGAAGGATATTATGTTTGCATTGTGTTAGACAGGGAAAATTTCCTGAAGGTCCCGGATATTATTACATACAGTGGAAGGAGATTGTTTGTGGTGGTGGAGGGGAGGAAGCCGCATTGCTGGGCGTGTGGCGTGGCTGGTCACACGTTCAAGATGTGCCCTAAAAGAAACCCGGAAATGGCACCGGAAACACCGCCGGTGTCAAAACCACCAGTCACACAGGAGAAAAAGACGGACCCAAAAAGCGGTGAATGGACGGAGGTGGTCCCCAGGAAAAGGGGGGGGGGAAGAAGTTGCTTCCCCTCCTCCTCAACAGGAGAAATCACCATCCCCGGAAAAAAAGAAGCCACGAAAAGAGGCTAACCAACAGCAGCAACAACAAGAGAAGCAGGGGCAAAAACAGCAACAAAGAGAAACGCAGAGACTACAACAACAACAGCTACAAGAGCAAAAGCAGCAGCAGCGGGAGCAGCCGACGAAACAACAAGAAATGGAGGCGGAAATGCCTCCTCCACGCTCCTCTTCTTTGAAGAGAGGACGGGAGGAGGAGGAGGAAGTGTCCCTAAAGAAGGGGAAAAAAAGAACTTTTCGCACGTGGAAGAGCAGAACAAGTCACGGTTGCTTCCCCCAAGACCCAATCGCCCCTACATCTCCAAATAGAACTGTTTTTGTTGAGGGGAGGAGTCAGTCCGCATCCCCGATAAGGCATATACCTTCTCCTTCCCCCAAACCACCCACACCCTCCTCCCAATCAGAACCTTCCTCCCCGAAATCTTATCATCCCTCCCCGAAACCCTCCCCGAATCCCGATAAATCCTCCCCAAAAGGCGAGAAACAAAGAAAAAATGTCTTTATTTCAAAGGATATCTGCAAAGTGGACAGACAGGCCTTAGAGAGGGACCTTTCTTCTCAGAAGAAGGCCCTCCTAAGGCCTCTTTTCAAACTTAAAAATATTGACGGAAAGTCCATCGAGGACCCCGCCAACTTTCCCGGGCGCCCCCGGAGTACTGACTTTGATCAGAAACACCGGGGGATGTAAAACAAAAGGCCTGGGAATTTGTGCAGGGGGCCGTTGAGGCTTTCCCGGACCATAAAAATGGCCCAAACGGGCACAAAATATCTTCAAAGGCTTTCGCATTTTTGTGCCGGGAGGGTCCCCGTCATCCTCCACCCATCTTTATACAGGGCTGTAAAACTTACCTTTTCCCACGGACGTCGGCGGCATTGTCCAGGACGGACGAATTACGTCCGATATTGGCACAGGCAACCTTGGACAATCCGTCGGGGTCCCTACTCCCATTGATTTTCGCTCCGTATGTGACCAGAAGTAATTTTCTGCTTTCTCTTTACAGGTCTAAATGATGTCAATTAAGTTAGCCAGTATGAACGTGAAGGGCCTTAGGGATCGGAGTAAGGCTGCCCGCCTGCTTCGGGACCTCTTGTCCTTCGGCGTGGATGTCGCCGCGATCCAAGAGACTCACTTTGTTTGCAAGGTCGATGCCTTGTGTGCTGTCTAACGACTTTGTCGTCTATTCAGCATATGGGAACCGGCTGGCCAGAGGAGTGTCTTTGCTGGTCAAGCGTACCCTGGACGCGAAGGTGGATCTTGTCCATGTCGGTGCCGAGGGCCGGCTGATCGTGGCCGATATTGCAGTGAAAAGCAATGCGTTTCGTCTGGTTGCGGTTTATGCGCCCAACGACCAGGAGGAGCGCGTCTCGTTTTTTCGGCGGTTGGAGCCCTTCCTGGTGGATTCCAAGCGACTCGTCTTAGTGGGGGACTGGAATGCCATCCTGAACCCCAAGTTGGATAGAGGGCGGGGAGCTAGAGGGAAGGAACGTGATCGTAGCTTGGTCGATCTCATCGAGGACTTCGGTCTAGTCGATAGATACCGGGCCGATCACAAGGGCGGGAGAATGTGGACGTGGGCTAATAGTTGGCCTTCTACCAAGGTGGCTAGCTACCTTGATAGAATGTTAGTTCGTGAAGCCGAACTAGATTTCTTAGATTGTCCCACGTTCCACTGGCTAGGTTACTCGGACCACAAACTCGTTTGTGCCCGGGTAAATTTAGAAAATAGGGTTAGAATGGCTGGTTACTGGAAGTTCAACGTGTCCTTACTGGACAGGCGGGACTTCCGGCGCCAGCTAATTAACTTAGTGCAGCGGGCGTTAACTGGGGGAGTCATCGGGAATAAGTGGTGGGATAACCTTAAGGATAGTATTAGGTCTTTCACCACTCAGTTCAGCATTCGGCTCAAACTAGATAAGGCTGACAAGGTGAAGACACTTAGAGCTAACTACTCCCGGGCGGTGGCTGGTGGGGATCCCCTAGAGATAGCCATAGCTAAGGAGGCCGTGGACCGGTCGAATAGCGATCGTTACATGGGCCAGGTAGTTAGACATAAGTTAAGCAAGATGTCTTCCGAAGCTGTGAATATGGGCGCAGAACTGCGCAAGGAAGAAATTCGCCGCGGAGGCGACCGGTACATTCGAGAGGTTCGCAACCCGGAGGGACACACTCTGCGGTCGACTGACGACATGTGCGAGGCGTTTCGGCGGCATTTCGAGATCCTGTTTACCAAGGAGCCCGGTCTCCGTGATGAGGAGTTTCGCAGCTATTTGGCTGACTTCCCCCGGCTTTTGCCGGCTGATGCAGCTAGCTGCGAGGGAGAGATTACGGAGGGCGAAGTCTACGCGGCGCTGAAGAAGGTCGGCAGTGGCAAATCGCCGGGTCTCGATGGTTTGCCCTATGAATTGTACTTGAGGCTGTCGCACATCTTTGTCCCGATTTTGACTGTCGTGTTCAACAACTGGTTCCGGCAGGGGTCCATCCCCAAACGGTTCACCAGGGGTGTGATCACGCTGTTGAGAAAAGGCAAGGGTGTGGGGAGGGAGCTAGAGGGTTACCGGCCCATAACTCTGCTAAACACAGAGTTAAAGATTTTGGCCAAGATCTTGCAAAATCGTTTGCAATTAGTTGCCGAGTCTCTGTTGGGACCTGAGCAGACTTGTGCTGTGAAGGGCCGAACAATTCAGAGCAACCTGCATCTGATACGCACGATCATAGAGGGGATAAAAGACGACGACGAAGCCGCGCTGATCCATTTAGATCAGTCCAAGGCATTTGATAGGGTTGACCATCGGTATCTGGCGGCTGTCCTGCAGGCAGCTGGATTCGAAACCAACTTCCGCCGCTGGATTAGCCTCCTGTATCAATCCCCGACGGCTGTGGTACAGGTGAACGGAAAGTTGTCGGGCGTTCTGGCGCTGTCTAGGTCGGTCCGACAGGGTTGTCCACTGTCGCCCCTACTTTATGCTTTGGCGTTGGAGCCCCTCCTTCGCCGGCTAAGGGACAGGGCGTGCAGTCCGGCCCTACGTGGAATCGCTGTCCCTGGTGGTGCTCGAGCCAGGGTTTCCGCGTACGCCGATGACGTCACTACTTTCGTGTCCTCCCGCAGGGACATCGAGGTGGTACAGAAGGCGCTTGAACGGTACGAACAGGTGACAGGGGCCAAGATTAACCGCAACAAGTCGTCCGGCTTGCGGTTAGGCGCCTGGAAGGGTCTGACCCTCCCGGGGCCCTTCGACTGGACGGACGGCCCGGTCTGCATTCTTGGAGTGTGGTTCGGGCCCGACCTACAGTTGGAGAAAAATTGGTCTGGAAGTACTGGCAAAGGTAGGCGCGTCGGCCAAGATTTGGCGCCGAAGGAGGTTGTCCTTAAAGGGTATGGCTGAGGCGTGTGCTACATACGTCTTTCCCATCATCCTTTACCAGTTGTCAGTACTTCCACTTTGTAAACGGCATAAGAAGGCGATCGAGCGTTTGCTATTCTCCATTTTATGGAGAGGACGCAAACACTATGTCGACAAACGTGTCTGTTACCAACGTCCGTGTCATGGGGGCCTGGGAATGCCATACCTGATGGGCCATAAGGTTGCGTCGAGGTTGGTTTTTCTCAGGCGAGCGATTTCCGAAGACTCATTGCTTAGGGGGATAGTGAGGGACATGTTCCCTAGACTTACTATCACTCCCCCCATCTTGAGGCGGTGCCGTAAGCCTCGAGAGCGATCGAGTTTTCCTCCTCGAATGTCTGGCGGCCCTGCGGGCCATTCCACGGTCCAGTGACCTTTCACGGCCTAGGAGAGTCTTCTATCGTGGGTTAGTGGAGGGCGTCGCAAAGGATTCACTACGTGATGTGCTGCGCTTGTCGGAGGACGAGTTTCGCTCGTTCTGGTCTTGGGCGCCAGGGAGTGATTATCTCAACAACTCTGAGTTTTCGCTCACCTGGCGATTAGCTCGGAATCGCTTGCCTCTCAATGACATGGCCTTCATATGGGGCCTGGCGGATTTGCCAGATTGTGAACGCTGCAACCTTGGCTTGGAAGAAACGGCTTCGCACGCCTTCTACCATTGTTCGCGGGTTCGCCCTCTATGGGACCGGGTCGGCGAGTTGACTGCTCGTATCGAGCCGCGAGAGCTTGTGCTCATTGATCGTGCATTCGCCTGTGATAATGTGTCGCCCCCGTTCTCTGGGATGAAGCGTATGGTGTTTCTGTCGCTGCTAGCCACGGCTCGAATGGTGATTTGGACGACGCGATTGGAGGAAGTCTTGCGAGGTCAGCGTCTTTCACATCAGGATCTGATCTGTTATTTTGAGCATCAGCTCAAAATAAAGATTAGAACTGATTGGAAACGTTTGACTTCGACAGACTTTAGCAAAAGGTGGGTAAATGTGGCGAGCCTGGTTCGTTTGAACGGGGCTAATCTTGATTTTCTCTTTTAGATCTGCTGGTTACATCGGGGTGGATTCCTCTGGAACCCTCCCCTGGTTAAGCTAGTTCTCTCTTGTGTACCTAGTTAAAGTGAATGAATGTGTTCCTAGCCTGTACCCGGCTTTCTCTTTTGTTATAATCCATGCCGAGATTCCCAACCTCCCCAGTTTGTTTTGGTCTCTTTTTATCTCGGCTGGTTCAGCCTTTTATTGTCCCTTTCCGCTAATTTTTTACCCCCCTCCCCACTCCCTTAGCGAGTGTGCTTCTTGATTTCGCCATTGGGCGGAATACAGCGGCCACTCTTTTTTCTGGGATGGTCGGTTCTTACTAACATTGATTATTATTTTAGTTCAAAATTTGTTGTATTTTTAGTTTATTTTTGGGTTCATCCCCCTCCCATCATTTCATTTTCATTAAATATTTTACATTATATTGTATATATTATATTGTATATAAATACATTTTTATTGTCACGGGTTAATTTCCCCACTTTTTAGGTGTCCCTTGTAAGTTTCTGGCATTGTGGTGTACGAAGGATTGGGAGTAGATGGATGGGTTCTTTTGGTGACTGTGCAAATTGTAACGAGTGAATGGGTCGTGATAGTGTTTAGCTAGGTATAGGATAGTTTAAGTGAGAACCAACCTCTCCCCCTCCCCTTTTAGGCCTTGTGCCATAATTTTGTAAATTTTACAAAATAAATAGTGCCCTGACGAGCCGTTGTTCGAAACAGAGTGCGCCTCGCATTTTTGTCTTTTCTTGACTTATTGCAATTTTGGATTTACGTGTTTTTGTTGCCCGAAGTTAATTGTGAGTACCTGTTTTTTTTTGCTGTCTTTGTTTTGTCTTCGTCGCGCGTGGCGCTTTTTGAACTTTTGTTAAAATTTTGTTGTTTTGTGAGGGGGGGCAAGTCAAGCTATGGCTTTGTCTCCCCAGCCCTCAACTTCTGATGCCGTGCCCGCGGTGACTCCCTCACCGACGGTATGGGTAAAGGCACCAGTGAAAAAAGACCCAAATTATTACCTGCAAATGCAGGAGAAATATAAAGAATATATCAAAGACAATGAACTGTTAGCAATACCGGAAGTCGCCAACGTTATGGCAAAAAAGACAATCTCCCTGCTGACAGCAGATGAAAAAACAAAAAAATTTATTGCTGTCAGTAGGGAGAACATGGAAGAAGCATTAAAGGTGCTTAATATTATCCCTTGTGTGTTAGCAAGGAGGTCCCGAGCGATGTGGGACATACTTCTGAGCTCGGAAGGAGAGGCGAAGGATCTGGCTGGAAGTGTAATGACAGCCAAGGGTATTCGGTTCCAGACCGAATACATGGGTACAAGAAGAACCAAGGTCACCATACATGGTGTGCCCGTGGAGGTGTCCGGTGATCACGTGGGTGCCTTTTTTGCGACTTTTGGAGCGGTGGAGGAGGTAGCACGTGTGAGGAGCAAGGCGGAGATAGCCACGGAAGGATATTAATGTTTGCATTGTGTTAGACAGGGAAAATTTCCTGAAGGTCCCGGATATTATTACATACAGTGGAAGGAGATTGTTTGTGGTGGTGGAGGGGAGGAAGCCGCATTGCTGGGCGTGTGGCGTGGCTGGTCACACGTTCAAGATGTGCCCGAAAAGAAACCCGGAAATGGCACCGGAAACACCGCCGGTGTCAAAACCACCAGTCACACAGGAGAAAAAGACGGACCCAAAAAGCGGTGAATGGACGGAGGTGGTCCCCAGAAAAGGGGGGGGGGAAGAAAGTTGCTTCCCCTCCTCCTCAACAGGAGAAATCACCATCCCCGGAAAAAAAGAAGCCACGAAAAGAGGCTAACCAACAGCAGCAACAACAAGAGAAGCAGGGGCAAAAACAGCAACAAAGAGAAACGCAGAGACTACAACAACAACAGCTACAAGAGCAAAAGCAGCAGCAGCGGGAGCAGCCGACGAAACAACAAGAAATGGAGGCGGAAATGCCTCCTCCACGCTCCTCTTCTTTGAAGAGAGGACGGGAGGAGGAGGAAGAAGTGTCCCTAAAGAAGGGGAAAAAAGAACTTTTCGCACGTGGAAGAGCAGAACAAGTCACGGTTGCTTCCCCCAAGGACCCAATCCGCCCCTACATCTCCAAATAGAACTGTTTTTGTTGAGGGGAGGAGTCAGTCCGCATCCCCGATAAGGCATATACCTTCTCCTTCCCCCAAACCACCCACACCCTCCTCCCAATCAGAACCTTCCTCCCCGAAATCTTATCATCCCTCCCCGAAACCCTCCCCGAATCCCGATAAATCCTCCCCAAAAGGCGAGAAACAAAGAAAAAATGTCTTTATTTCAAAGGATATCTGCAAAGTGGACAGACAGGCCTTAGAGAGGGACCTTTCTTCTCAGAAGAAGGCCCTCCTAAGGCCTCTTTTCAAACTTAAAAATATTGACGGAAAGTCCATCGAGGACCCTGCCAATTTCCCGGGCGCCCCCGGAGTACTGACTTTGATCAGAAACACCGGGGGATGTAAAACAAAAGGCCTGGGAATTTGTGCAGGGGGCCGTTGAGGCTTTCCCGGACCATAAAAATGGCCCAAACGGGCACAAAATATCTTCAAAGGCTTTCGCATTTTTGTGCCGGGAGGGTCCCCGTCATCCTCCACCCATCTTTATACAGGGCTGTAAAACTTACCTTTTCCCACGGACGTCGGCGGCATTGTCCAGGACGGACGAATTACGTCCGATATTGGCACAGGCAACCTTGGACAATCCGTCGGGGTCCCTACTCCCATTGATTTTCGCTCCGTATGTGACCAGAAGTAATTTTCTGCTTTCTCTTTACAGGTCTAAATGATGTCAATTAAGTTAGCCAGTATGAACGTGAAGGGCCTTAGGGATCGGAGTAAGGCTGCCCGCCTGCTTCGGGACCTCTTGTCCTTCGGCGTGGATGTCGCCGCGATCCAAGAGACTCACTTTGTTTGCAAGGTCGATGCCTGTGTGCTGTCTAACGACTTTGTCGTCTATTCAGCATATGGGAACCGGCTGGCCAGAGGAGTGTCTTTGCTGGTCAAGCGTACCCTGGACGCGAAGGTGGATCTTGTCCATGTCGGTGCCGAGGGCCGGCTGATCGTGGCCGATATTGCAGTGAAAAGCAATGCGTTTCGTCTGGTTGCGGTTTATGCGCCCAACGACCAGGAGGAGCGCGTCTCGTTTTTTCGGCGGTTGGAGCCCTTCCTGGTGGATTCCAAGCGACTCGTCTTAGTGGGGGACTGGAATGCCATCCTGAACCCCAAGTTGGATAGAGGGCGGGGAGCTAGAGGGGAAGGAACGTGATCGTAGCTTGGTCGATCTCATCGAGGACTTCGGTCTAGTCGATAGATACCGGGCCGATCACAAGGGCGGGAGAATGTGGACGTGGGCTAATAGTTGGCCTTCTACCAAGGTGGCTAGCTACCTTGATAGAATGTTAGTTCGTGAAGCCGAACTAGATTTCTTAGATTGTCCCACGTTCCACTGGCTAGGTTACTCGGACCACAAACTCGTTTGTGCCCGGGTAAATTTAGAAAATAGGGTTAGAATGGCTGGTTACTGGAAGTTCAACGTGTCCTTACTGGACAGGCGGGACTTCCGGCGCCAGCTAATTAACTTAGTGCAGCGGGCGTTAACTGGGGGAGTCATCGGGAATAAGTGGTGGGATAACCTTAAGGATAGTATTAGGTCTTTCACCACTCAGTTCAGCATTCGGCTCAAACTAGATAAGGCTGACAAGGTGAAGACACTTAGAGCTAACTACTCCCGGGCGGTGGCTGGTGGGGATCCCCTAGAGATAGCCATAGCTAAGGAGGCCGTGGACCGGTCGAATAGCGATCGTTACATGGGCCAGGTAGTTAGACATAAGTTAAGCAAGATGTCTTCCGAAGCTGTGAATATGGGCGCAGAACTGCGCAAGGAAGAAATTCGCCGCGGAGGCGACCGGTACATTCGAGAGGTTCGCAACCCGGAGGGACACACTCTGCGGTCGACTGACGACATGTGCGAGGCGTTTCGGCGGCATTTCGAGATCCTGTTTACCAAGGAGCCCGGTCTCCGTGATGAGGAGTTTCGCAGCTATTTGGCTGACTTCCCCCGGCTTTTGCCGGCTGATGCAGCTAGCTGCGAGGGAGAGATTACGGAGGGCGAAGTCTACGCGGCGCTGAAGAAGGTCGGCAGTGGCAAATCGCCGGGTCTCGATGGTTTGCCCTATGAATTGTACTTGAGGCTGTCGCACATCTTTGTCCCGATTTTGACTGTCGTGTTCAACAACTGGTTCCGGCAGGGGTCCATCCCCAAACGGTTCACCAGGGGTGTGATCACGCTGTTGAGAAAAGGCAAGGGTGTGGGGAGGGAGCTAGAGGGTTACCGGCCCATAACTCTGCTAAACACAGAGTTAAAGATTTTGGCCAAGATCTTGCAAAATCGTTTGCAATTAGTTGCCGAGTCTCTGTTGGGACCTGAGCAGACTTGTGCTGTGAAGGGCCGAACAATTCAGAGCAACCTGCATCTGATACGCACGATCATAGAGGGGATAAAAGACGACGACGAAGCCGCGCTGATCCATTTAGATCAGTCCAAGGCATTTGATAGGGTTGACCATCGGTATCTGGCGGCTGTCCTGCAGGCAGCTGGATTCGAAACCAACTTCCGCCGCTGGATTAGCCTCCTGTATCAATCCCCGACGGCTGTGGTACAGGTGAACGGAAAGTTGTCGGGCGTTCTGGCGCTGTCTAGGTCGGTCCGACAGGGTTGTCCACTGTCGCCCCTACTTTATGCTTTGGCGTTGGAGCCCCTCCTTCGCCGGCTAAGGGACAGGGCGTGCAGTCCGGCCCTACGTGGAATCGCTGTCCCTGGTGGTGCTCGAGCCAGGGTTTCCGCGTACGCCGATGACGTCACTACTTTCGTGTCCTCCCGCAGGGACATCGAGGTGGTACAGAAGGCGCTTGAACGGTACGAACAGGTGACAGGGGCCAAGATTAACCGCAACAAGTCGTCCGGCTTGCGGTTAGGCGCCTGGAAGGGTCTGACCCTCCCGGGGCCCTTCGACTGGACGGACGGCCCGGTCTGCATTCTTGGAGTGTGGTTCGGGCCCGACCTACAGTTGGAGAAAAATTGGTCTGGAGTACTGGCAAAGGTAGGCGCGTCGGCCAAGATTTGGCGCCGAAGGAGGTTGTCCTTAAAGGGTATGGCTGAGGCGTGTGCTACATACGTCTTTCCCATCATCCTTTACCAGTTGTCAGTACTTCCACTTTGTAAACGGCATAAGAAGGCGATCGAGCGTTTGCTATTCTCCATTTTATGGAGAGGACGCAAACACTATGTCGACAAACGTGTCTGTTACCAACGTCCGTGTCATGGGGGCCTGGGAATGCCATACCTGATGGGCCATAAGGTTGCGTCGAGGTTGGTTTTTCTCAGGCGAGCGATTTCCGAAGACTCATTGCTTAGGGGGATAGTGAGGGACATGTTCCCTAGACTTACTATCACTCCCCCCATCTTGAGGCGGTGCCGTAAGCCTCGAGAGCGATCGAGTTTTCTCCTCGAATGTCTGGCGGCCCTGCGGGCCATTCCACGGTCCAGTGACCTTTCACGGCCTAGGAGAGTCTTCTATCGTGGGTTAGTGGAGGGCGTCGCAAAGGATTCACTACGTGATGTGCTGCGCTTGTCGGAGGACGAGTTTCGCTCGTTCTGGTCTTGGGCGCCAGGGAGTGATTATCTCAACAACTCTGAGTTTTCGCTCACCTGGCGATTAGCTCGGAATCGCTTGCCTCTCAATGACATGGCCTTCATATGGGGCCTGGCGGATTTGCCAGATTGTGAACGCTGCAACCTTGGCTTGGAAGAAACGGCTTCGCACGCCTTCTACCATTGTTCGCGGGTTCGCCCTCTATGGGACCGGGTCGGCGAGTTGACTGCTCGTATCGAGCCGCGAGAGCTTGTGCTCATTGATCGTGCATTCGCCTGTGATAATGTGTCGCCCCCGTTCTCTGGGATGAAGCGTATGGTGTTTCTGTCGCTGCTAGCCACGGCTCGAATGGTGATTTGGACGACGCGATTGGAGGAAGTCTTGCGAGGTCAGCGTCTTTCACATTAGGATCTGATCTGTTATTTTGAGCATCAGCTCAAAATAAAGATTAGAACTGATTGGAAACGTTTGACTTCGACAGACTTTAGCAAAAGGTGGGTAAATGTGGCGAGCCTGGTTCGTTTGAACGGGGCTAATCTTGATTTTCTCTTTTAGATCTGCTGGTTACATCGGGGTGGATTCCTCTGGAACCCTCCCCTGGTTAAGCTAGTTCTCTCTTGTGTACCTAGTTAAAGTGAATGAATGTGTTCCTAGCCTGTACCCGGCTTTCTCTTTTGTTATAATCCATGCCGAGATTCCCAACCTCCCCAGTTTGTTTTGGTCTCTTTTTATCTCGGCTGGTTCAGCGTTTTATTGTCCCTTTCCGCTAATTTTTTACCCCCCTCCCCACTCCCTTAGCGAGTGTGCTTCTTGATTTCGCCATTGGGCGGAATACAGCGGCCACTCTTTTTTCTGGGATGGTCGGTTCTTACTAACATTGATTATTATTTTAGTTCAAAATTTGTTGTATTTTTAGTTTATTTTTGGGTTCATCCCCCTCCCATCATTTCATTTTCATTAAATATTTTACATTATATTGTATATATTATATTGTACATAAATACATTTTTATTGTCACGGGTTAATTTCCCCACTTTTTAGGTGTCCCTTGTAAGTTTCTGGCATTGTGGTGTACGAAGGATTGGGAGTAGATGGATGGGTTCTTTTGGTGACTGTGCAAATTGTAACGAGTGAATGGGTCGTGATAGTGTTTAGCTAGGTATAGGATAGTTAAGTGAGAACCAACCTCTCCCCCTCCCCTTTTAGGCCTTGTGCCATAATTTTGTAAATTTTACAAAATAAATAGTGCCCTGACGAGCCGCTGTGCGAAACCGCGGTCGGTCTTGGCGATCTTGCTATTTTGTTAGTATATATATATATATATATATATATATATATATATATTGTATTCTTTTATTATAAGTGGTTATAATAAAAACATTTTTTTTACATCTCTACACAAAAGTTTACAGGCTTCATTACTATGGATTGTCAGGCGAAGTACAATTCACAACACTGAAACATGAAAGCTTTTGTGTAGTGATGTAAAATGTTTCATTATAATCCCTTATAATAAAAAGATTACAGTAATAATATATTGCTCTAATTTGTCCTGAGCATTTTTAAAAAGTAAATTCTACAAACTGTGGATTTTTACTTCATTTGTTCTTACTTTTACTAAGATAATGTGTGTGTGTGTGTGTGTGTGTGTGTGTATGAATGTTTGCTTGTTATACATACAAATATATGATAAAATACAAAAAATATAATATTTTATCCATATGTTTGACACAATGAGAACAATCAATAATAATAATTGTTGCCTAGTTGTTGTGGCGAAACTTCCCCGCAAAGTTGTAGTGACCGGTTTGGTCGGAAGGAAGACACAGAACACGGGAGGTAGGTTAAAAATAGTGTATTAGAATAACAAGAACATATGTACAAGGTAAGTGTTAGTAATAAGTAAATAAAAATAAGTAAGTCCGAACGATAAGCTACGCTTCTTATTGCCTGACTAGTTAACTGCGTACTAGCTGCCGTACTTGACTGCCGTACTTGACTGCATCTTCCCGAAGTCACGCAGGTAACTATATATAGTAAGAGGAAGAGTCCATTCCTCGTAGGAGAACACCGCAACAATAATAATAATAACTAATCTTAACCTGTGAAAATTTCACAGTTTTCTTATTTTAATCTAAACTTATTTATAAATGGAACTTTGTCTCTGTGTGTGTGTGTGTGTGTGTGTGTGTGTGTGTGTGTGTGTGTGTCAGTTACCTACAGACTCCAAAACGGTTGAACCGATTTTCTTGAAAATTTACACAATTGTATTATAAGCGTCTGCGAGTGTTCTTAGCTAGGTTTTGTGTCGAGGTACCCCCGATAAATATCGAAAATCGATAATCGAAAAAATCGGGTTATAGAAGCAGTGGTCCGATTTTAATCAAATTTGATACACTCATAGACAAAGACATAAGAAACGATATTCAGAAGTTTAAGGTTGCAGTTCTTACAATAGTGCAGGAAATCGATAATATATATATATATATATATATATATATATATATATATATATATATATATATAAAAAGCAAGATGTTTGTGTGTGTGTCTGTTTATATGCCTGTATGTCTGTATTTTTTTCAGCCCTTTTATTTTAATTTTTGCTTCGGATTTGGCTCTAAGTAGGTATAATTGTAGTTCTTAGTCTCAGCCTTGATACCATTTACTCAGAGGATTTATTTAGCGTTCAAAATTCAGTTTACGACAAAAAGAAACTTATTTGATATCGATACCAGGAAATCAAAAATTTGACTTATATCCATTCATTTTTCTTTCAGTCTACGCTTTCGCTTTAACTGGAAACATTATTGCTTTTTAGTCTTTCGTGCCAACGTCCAAAGAGTCTGAGCTCCAGGACCATGGATTAGTTTTAAAGCTTTCATTACACCCGAGCAACGCCGGGCAATACTGCTAGTATTCTGATAAATTTTAATTCTTCAGTTAATGATTGAATAAACGCATGGCAAATTTTATAGCAATAAAATATCCGTAGAAATTCCCCTATTACATCATTAAATGTTCGAACTTTATAACTTTAACAAAATATTGTAATAAGAATCATAAATTTAAAGTTTTCTCTCTTCTTCCTTTACATCATTCCTCCTTGCTTGCAAATGAATTAATTTATTTATGGAATTATTTTTTTTAATAAAATTCTGGTAAAAATCCTTTTTTATATCTGTTATCCCCCTAAATTAATTTCAATAAATTTCCAGAAATCAAATTCTATTCACAAACTTTGTTTTATTAGTTAAACGCAGAACTTACTGAACAATGTAAATCAACTTATTTACTGTATTTTATTTTATATTTTTCCAAACAGTTGTCACCGACCCGAAAATCTACTTCGAATAGTAAAAGAAAAAAAAATGCAATAAAACTAGGTCATCATTTAATTAGATAAGGTTTTAATTACTTTTATAAATAATATATATTAATGACATTATTGTCTGAAGAAAAAAAATCCGATGAATATTTTTTTCTGAAAAGAAATGTCGCAAATACTTGTTATAATAAGAAGTTTGCAATAATTTCATAATGCATATGCGACTTCCGGCAACCCCTTATAGACCTAGGGGAAACCGTAAATTGATCTGACGCGTCTGAACCACTCGACCACGAAGAAACTTTCCAGATAGTTAAAACGGAATTAAGCCTTATAAATACATGAATGCTCATTTTTTTACTGAATTACTGAATATTACTGTGTTTTTCAAACTTTGTGAATTATTCAAAAGTTTATCATGTTGATTAGTTACTGCTGCACAGCATGTTTTTAATGTTTTAACTCAGTTTTGTTGAAGTACCAATAAAAAAAACAACGTTTAATATTATCTACAATTTACTTTTTATTCCTGGAAGTGGTATGGTAGACAGCCTTGCCTCTTGTTTGATTTTATTAGACTATTTGTAAAACAAAAATGCAATCGATTCATCCACTCTTCAGGAAGTTACAGTAAATGTCATTCTCTTAAATTAATTATAAATTTTAATTATTAATATTGAAATTTCGGCATTAAATCATCCATACAGATGTTGATATGCTGCTAAACCAACAAAAATAACCAAAAACAACTAAGAAAAATTGTTAAAAAATGCTTCTTCCCACTTTTTTTATTATATTTTATTTTTTTACGAGCGGTCTAGTTAATTTAAGTTGCGCCCAATTGACTTTTAATTATGATTAAAAATGAGGATATTTTCACATATCCTAATAATTGAAAAATTGTAGATAAGTTTAGCGGAAGAAGAATAAAGTTTGGCTCACGACCTCCTGAAAATTGCGCTTACAATAAATCGCAGGAAATTGGTGTAAAAGATTGCAAGAAAACGAATAAAGTTTTCTACCGAATTAAGACGTCGAGGAATTATTTCCAACTAAGCATTCATCATGTCTAGACTTGTTATGACTGCAACTAAAAGAAGGAAACATATAAGGAAGGATTAATATCAGTTACAGGATGCAGCTGCAATGATCTCACAGTCTCACATTCTGAGGAATACCGAAGACAGATAACAGGGTGAAGACGTTCTCTATTAAAAGTAATGATACTTTAGTTTCAAAAATATATCTTACGTCAGAGTCATCGTATGAGGAAGGCTTTTCCAGAAGCAATATTCTTGTCTCAACCATGTTTTATATATACACCCTGGTGCAAAGAAGTAACGAAGACTAATAAAAGGGTGAAGACGTTCTCTATTAAAAGTAATGATACTTTAGTTCCAAAAATATATCTTACGTCAGAGTCATCGTATGAGGAAGGCTGTTCCAGAAGCAATATTCTTGTCTCAACCATGTTTTATATATACACCCTGGTGCAAAGAAGTAACGAAGACTAATAAAAGGGTGAAGACGTTCTCTATTAAAAGTAATGATACTTTAGTTCCAAAAATATATCTTACGTCAGAGTCATCGTATGAGGAAGGCTGTTCCAGAAGCAATATTCTTGTCTCAACCATGTTTTATATATACACCCTGGTGCAAAGAAGTAACGAAGACTAATAAAAGGGTGAAGACGTTCTCTATTAAAAGTAATGATACTTTAGTTCCAAAAATATATCTTACGTCAGAGTCATCGTATGAGGAAGGCTTTTCCAGAAGCAATATTCTTGTCTCAACCATGTTTTATATATACACCCTGGTGCAAAGAAGTAACGAAGACTAATAAAAGGGTGAAGACGTTCTCTATTAAAAGTAATGATACTTTAGTTCCAAAAATATATCTTACGTCAGAGTCATCGTATGAGGAAGGCTTTTCCAGAAGCAATATTTTTGTCTCAACCATGTTTTATATATACACCCTGGTGCAAAGAAGTAACGAAGACTAATAAAAGGGTGAAGACGTTCTCTATTAAAAGTAATGATACTTTAGTTCCAAAAATATATCTTACGTCAGAGTCATCGTATGAGGAAGGCTTTTCCAGAAGCAATATTCTTGTCTCAACCATGTTTTATATATACACCCTGGTGCAAAGAAGTAACGAAGACTAATAAAAGGGTGAAGACGTTCTCTATTAAAAGTAATGATACTTTAGTTCCAAAAATATATCTTACGTCAGAGTCATCGTATGAGGAAGGCTGTTCCAGAAGCAATATTCTTGTCTCAACCATGTTTTATATATACACCCTGGTGCAAAGAAGTAACGAAGACTAATAAAAGGGTGAAGACGTTCTCTATTAAAAGTAATGATACTTTAGTTCCAAAAATATATCTTACGTCAGAGTCATCGTATGAGGAAGGCTTTTCCAGAAGCAATATTCTTGTCTCAACCATTTTTTATATATACACCCTGGTGCAAAGAAGTAACGAAGACTAATAAAAGGGTGAGCACGTTCTCTATTAAAAGTAATAATACTTTAGTTCCCTAACCATATCTTACGTCAGAGCCATCGTATTAAAAAAGCTTTTCCAGAAGCAATATGCTTGTCTCAACCACGTTTTATATTTACATCCTTGTGAAAATTAATTGAAATAACTGCGTTAGCAATTTTTTTTTTTTTTTTTTTTTTTTTTGCTATCCGGTCAGTTTTAGACTCATTGGAGTTACTTATTCTTCTGATTCGGTCCTTTGCAGTGGTGTGAAGTAATATCTATCTATCTATCTATCTATCTATCTATCTATCTATCTATCTATCTATCTATCTATCTATCACGGTCTGTTCATATCTATCTATCTATCTATCTATCTATCTATCTATCTATCTATCTATCTATCTATCTAATATTTCTTTTCGTTTGAAAATCTCCTGAAGACTCCACACGGTAGAAACTTAGGTCGTGTAATAACTCGTTTACAAATTTAAAAAAAATTACAACATAATTACATTGAACACTTTTAACACAACTGTGTACTGGTCTAATTTCATTATGAGTCAAAACTCAGTAATTATATATATATATATATATATATATATATATATATATATATATATAGAGAGAGAGAGAGAGAGAGAGAGAGAGATACATCTTAATGGTCATTTCAAACAGTATAACCACTTGTCATTTTCCCTAGTAAAGAATAAGTGAGGCGGTTCATATTCGAAATTTATACAAAAAGCGCGCATCAAATTTAACTCTGGCCTACACAACCACTAGTAGATTTATCTACATCACTAGCAGATTATTCATTTTTTAAACCTTTTTTAAATAATGTGACTCTCATCCTGCATCATTTTTTAATATTAAGATTTTTTAATATTAGTTAGGATCTGGTTCTTGGAATTTACCAAAAATAGATTGAACATAAAATAATTTTTGTGACGTATATTCCTCAAATCTTGACCGTTATTTATTGTTGTCCCCTTCTTTATTCCATTTTTCTTCATTTTGAGATAGACCCGTGTCGCTGAGGAGACGTGAATTCTCTATTAGAGATTTCATGTCGAAATATGCATTCGACATTTTTGAAATTTGAAAATTTTCTTTAATTTATATATATATATATATATATATATATATATATATATATATATATATATATATATATATAAACTTGTTTATAAATGCAACTTTGTGTGTGTATCTGTGTCCGTTACCTATAGACTCCAAAACGGCTGAACCGATTTTCTTGAAAATTTACACAGCTGTACTATAAGCGTCTGCGAGTGTTCTTAGCTAGGTTTGTGTCGAGGTACCCCCGATAAATATCGAAAATCGATAATCGAAAAAAGGAGTGGTCCGATTTTAATCAAATTTGATACACTCATAGACAAAGACATAAACGATATTCAGAAGTTTCAAAGGTTGCAGTTCTTACAATAGTGCAGAAAATCGATAATGTATATATATAAAAGGGAAGATGTTTGTGTGTGTGTGTGTGTGTGTCTGTTTATCTGCCTGTATGTATTTTTTCTGCTCTTTTATTTTAGTTTTTGCTTCGGGTTTGGCTCTAAGTAGGTATAATTGTAGTTCTTAGTCTCAGCCATGATACGATTTACTCAGAGGACTTATTTAGCCTTCAAAATTCAGTTTACGACGAAAAAATCTTATTTGATATCGATATCAGGAAATCAAAATTTGACTTACATCCATTCAGTCTACGGTTTCGCTTTAACTGGAAACAAGTAATGCTTTTTAGTCTTTCGTGCCAACATCCAAAGAGTCTGAGATCCAGGACCATGGATTAGTTTTAAAGCTTTCATTACACCCGAGCAACGCCGGGCTATACTGCTAATATATATATATATATACTAGTAATGCATCTGACTCTCGACAAAGCCCTCTTTACAAAAACACATCAATGAAATTTAAATCTAATCTACAAACTGCTTTTCAAAAATACAAAACCACAAGACATCTTGAGTTTTCTAAAAATAAAAAATAATAATTTCTTCATCAAAATTTGATTAAATCAACCTTTTCACTATAACCAAACATTTAAAAAAATAAAAAAATACCCTTAAACCCCCACCTTTCAGGCATTAAATAACCCACAGATATATCTTTAAACAAAACTCAAACACAAAACTCAAAACTAGAACAGGGCAAACACTAAAATAACGACTAAAATAACGTTTGTAGCAGTCTTGGTCAAATCGAGGCTCGCGAGCCACATGCGACTCTTTAACCTTTGACTCTTTGACCTTTGATATGCGGCTCGTGGAAATATGTTGCCTGGGCTTCCGTTTTTCACCACAGTTAATATAAAAAGTAAATCAGATGTATTTCAAGCTTTATAATTATATATTGGGTAACTGAGACCCTTTTGGATGAAAACGTAAGTTTAATGTTCATGTTTGTAAAATATTTATAAATTTAAATCCAAATTTTAATGTTAAAACTGAGTGAGGAATCGTTCTTTAGTGCTGAGGGAAGGAATGTCGAGAGGCACAGGGATTAAATAAATTTCCGGTCAGCAAGGGTAACGGAGGAATGTCAGAAGACGGTAAGGGGATTAAGGGTGTGCCGGGGGTGATTGGTCACATGTGTATCAACGTATGTATAAATTTTATTCATGTCTTGCGGCTCTCAAATATTTGAACATTAAGCAAATTTGGCCACCCCTGGTTTATGGTAACAAAGAAATACCGTTTGCCTATAACTGAAACGTCTAATGCTGACTGGGTGCAATAATTTGTGTACTCTAGTGAAAGATGAGTCATGTTTGAAAAATTCTTTCTGTTATTCTGATTATCAGTTTATCTCCTGGACGACCTGTCTTCCATTTGGACTCACGATCCACACAAATCTATTTCTTCTCTCACAAACTCAAGTAAAAGAATTCTTGCGACAACACCCAAAGAAGTTGCCAACTTAGCACACAAAAATAAATCAAGACTTGACATTTATCTCCATCCATTATGTGAGTCATTTCAATTGTTTACTGAGACATATTTTCGACACATGGATAAATGACCATTAAGAAGATTGTGCTGCGCCATTTCTCGGAAATATCTCAGTGTTTACTAAGCTTAGCTTAAACACCAGGTCAAATGATCGCATGGCGTTCTACGATATTTTTCAGAAATATCTCGATGTTTAATAAGCTTTGTAAGACAGAATCTTAAACCAGTGTATGAATATTGTGTTGCGCCAATTTTGAATATGTGTGTAATTAGGAAAAGACTGTGGAAAGTAGATGCAAAGGTATGCTGAAAATACATAGAATTGTCAATGATTCTTCATATATTTATATATGCCATTTGTTAAAAATTTAATTCAATGAGCTTTTTATTTGTTGATAGTTCTTTTAATGCAAGACTGAGTGAGAATGTTCTAAGACTGGGGAAGGAGGAACTAAGAAATGTGATGTGCATTGTGGTGCTGTTGAAATCGGCTCGGAACAGGAAGTCGGAGAACCGATTTCGAATTCCAGTTGGATTTGTTGCATTCACTTACGCGGAAATACACTTTGGGAAGGTGTTAATTCGTCGCTTCTTCCTCTAGCTATGGGTCAAATAGCAGGACAGATTGAGAAAGAAAGTAATGGCCTACCGCAGAAAGTAATGGCAAATTATTGAAGGAAAATCCTCTGCCCAATTAGTCATGTCTCTTTTGAGACATAATCACCCAAACGTGTATCATGTATGGCACTTAACTGACTGATATTATAATGGCGTGTACGATAGATATCAGTTGACCTAGGTTTTGAAGAGGCCAAATTTGTAATCTGGGAAACATCCTCTCTGGATTCTATGCTATAGAGTCTCAATGGAGCTTGCAATTTATTTAATGGAAAACAAAGGAAATGGTACTAGTTTACCACTGTGAGCATGGCATCGCGGATTGTAGCTATGGTTTGAATTTGTCTATATTTTTTAGATAAGGTAGTATTTACAGTATTTACATTATTCGGACTATTGTCCTCATCTTTGTTGCCTTCATATCCACTGGGTCATGTGTTCTTAAGGACATTCATTGAATTTTCTTAAGAATCGTCTTATGACTTCGTCGTTGCATACATGTTCCGACTGTGTTAATTTTTGACATTCTTCGGAAAAAAAAAAAAATTATTTCCGTGGCATCATATTTTTTCTTCGCGTTTGAAGATAACGTACAGCTTTCATTGCCACATTTCAACCAAAACACTAGGCACCATCTTCAGTAGGAGAATTTACAAACAGTGCCTAGCACTTCGTTTGCACCTGTCATCTGCTATTAAATACGATAGTTGAAATTCAGCTAAATTTAGGTTTAATGCATTTATTATCAATCAGTTAAGTGCCATACGTGAAACAAGCTTGGCTGATCATGTCTCGAAAGAGACATGACTGATTGGGCAGAAGATTTTCCAGCAGTAGGTTGCCATTATTTTCTGCGGTAGCCAACCAAGGCTATAGAACCCAATCTGTCTTGTTATTTAACCCATAGCTTGATGGAGAAGCGATGGATTAATACCTTTCCCAAGGGTATTTTCGCGTATTTGAATGCTACGAATTCAACTGTAATTCGACCTTGGCTCTCCGATATCTCGTTCCGAGCTGATATCCCCTGCACCACAACACATTTATTATACACAAGCAAAAAAATGTGACCGTCTTTATGATCTTCTTAATAAATCAAGAGTCAGACTTTAAATAACTCTACAATCTACACGTTTATTTTACCTAGCTTTATCTGTTCACTAGGCTCTCTCTCTCTCTCTGATTCGCTACCAATGGAACCAAACCCACTTAACGTGACGGGTGGTAGTTGTGGCAGCGATGAAGACAGCGGTAGTTGAATTTTCTGCAAATCGCTGGCCCACCGAGTGAAGTTCGTGTCTAAGAGGCGACCGCTTTACATTTGTCATGGAAGATCAACACTTCCATCTGACCCAACCCTTGACCCTCTGACCTTGACAACAGCCACTCACCAGCCTTCCAACTGCAGAGTTTCAGGGAGGAAGCAGAGGCGAAGGATTAGAGGACACACTGAGACGAATTAATCCCAATTAGTTCCATAAATTGAGACGAGAACTCAAGATATTATCTCCGGGGGTTGGGGTTAGAGTCGGAATGGGGTTTGGTTTTGGGGTTTGAGCTGATAGGACGAGAATTATTTGAGTGCCTTGGTTGACAAGGAGGAAAAGGAAGAAAAGAGTGAGAGCGACAGAGAGAGAGAGAGAGAGAGAGAGAGAGAGAGAGTGAAATAGAAGGAGGCAGGATATTTAGTAAAGACAATAAACGAGATTTGGGTTTCATTGTATTTATTCTGAGCGACATTTCAAGAATATCCTTTTTCTCTGGGATGATAAAAAACAAAACAAAAACACTTTAACTCATTAATGTCCACTTCAAAATCCAATATTATAAAATTAAAAATCCGGTATCAATTATAAAAATTGAAATAAAAATCTTGTATTAATTACAAAAATTGAAATAAAAATTTTGTGTCATTTATAAAAATTCAAATAAAAATCCTGTATTAATTATAAAATCAAAATCTGGTGTTAATTCTAAAAAATAAAAATAAAATTTCGTAACAATTTTAAAATAAAAATACGGTATAAATTTTAAAAATTAAAATAAAAATCTAGTATGAATTGTAAAAATTTAAATAAAAATTCAGTGATAATTATAAAAATTGAAATAGAAATCCAGTATTTAATTTATTTTTTTTTAAATAGTACATTATAAAAATAAATCTAGTATTATTTATAAAAACTGAAATAAAAACCTGGTATCAGTTGTGAATATTAAAATTGAAAATTTGTCTGAATTACAGAAATTACAATAAAATCCCGTTTTATTTATAAAAAATTAAATAAAAGCGAGAAAAATAAAAATAAGAATCTGGTATTAATTATAAAATAAAAATGACTCGATATCAATTATAAAAATATAAAACAATAGTAATTAGTGATTTCTAAAAATAAAAAAAAAAAACGAATTCATTATTAAGGGCGCTGGGATGTGTTTTTGTGTTCTACGTGCATGTTGTTGGTATAGCTTGTGATCAATAACAATGTCTAAAGTTTCCAAAACGCAAACTTAGTACCAAGGTGCAGTCCCCCGACCTTCTCTGACAGATTCAGATTTCAATTAAAGCCGCCATCTTTGAAGATTACCGCCTACATTTGTGTAATACCACACATTTTTACTCGTAATTGCACATTTTGAATGTAGATCACAAGCCTGTCTAGATTTAAGCTGCAGACCACAATGATGTGTAAATCACACACTATACCAGCAATGTATTAGGTATTAGTTTCTAAAAATAAATCCAATTTTAATTCGAGGTTTATAAAAAAAACTAGCAGTATAGCCCGGCGTTGCTCGGGTGTAATGAAAGCTTTAAAACTAATCCATGGTCCTGGAGCTCAGACTCTTTGGATGTTGGCACGAAAGACTAAAAAGCAATAGTTGTTTCCACCATGGACTGAAAGAAAAATGAATGGATGTAAGTCAAATTTTGATTTCCTGGTATCGATATAAAATTTTCTGCACTATTGTAAGAACTGCAACCTTGAAACTTTTGAATATCGTTTCTTATGTCTTTGTCTATGAGTGTATCAAATTTGATTAAAATCGGACCACTCCTTCTATAACCCGATTTTTTCGATTATCGATTTTCGATATTTATCGGGGGTACCTCGACACAAAACCGAGCTAAGAACACTAGCAGACGCTTATAGTACAACTGTGTAAATTTTCAAGAAAATCGGTTCAGCCGTTTCGGAGTCTATAGGTAATGGACACACACACACACACACACACACACACACACACACACACACACAGACAAAGTTCCATTTATAAATAAGTTTAGATTTAGATGTCCAGTTTTAATTATAAATTTATAAAAGAAATATGTTATACGTTTATAAAAAAAATCCGCAACTAACTGTAGATCTACGTAATGAATTCGGCATTTATTATAAGTTTATAAAAAACGTTTTTAATTATGTTTTTCAGAATGTTGTATATATGGAATTATTCTTGCAAATAAACAATCAAATAATAAATAGTATTTAATATTTCGGTTGTAAATTCTCACGAAAAAAAAAAATGTATACCGTATTTTCCGGTTTACAAGACGCACTTTTTTCCTAAAAAATTCCCTGAAATATACATGTGTGTCTCCCAAGACGTATGTATCAGTTACCACCATGGTTACCACCATGACATGGATGGTAGTGAGGATCATTTATTGTACATGACTGACAGTAGTGATGACTCTGCAAACATGAATTCATCAGTGACGAGTTTTGGGGATTTGAGGATGAATAAAATTTATTTGATTGTTTTATATTTTACATGCATATTTTAAAAAAATTTTAATTCATTTTTATGAAAAAGAAACACCCTTGGACAATGAAAGATGTATAGTATATTTACTAACCATCAACTAGTATGTCATTGACCTTTGTGGTACAGTGGATATCGGCTCGGAACGAGAAGCCGGGGAGCCGAGTTCGAATTCCAGTTGAATCCATTGTATTCACTTACGCGAAAATACCCTTGGGAAAGGTACTAATCCGTCTCTTCCTTCCAGCTATGGGTTAAATAGCAGGATAGATTGGGTTCTATAGCCTTGGTCGGCAACCAGTCTACCGCAGAAAGCAATGGCAACCTACTGCGGGATAATCTTCTGCCCAGTCAGTCATGTCTCTTTCGAGACATGATCGCCCAAGCGTGTATCACGTATGGCACTTAACTGACTGACTGATTAATGTAAAACAATACTTGGCGCCAGTATGCGAATGGTGAATGAGATTAATGACTTATTTTCCTTTTCAATATTAGAGTACGTCTTCCAAGCTGCAGCGTTTTGTAAGCCGGAAAATAGGATAAATTCACTTTCATCATGTTTAAGTTTAATTGCATTTCTAATCATCGCTTTTGAAAACAATATACATTGCCGAAGAGTGCTGAAGATACTTAAAACAGTGTTGTCATGAGGAAAAAAGTTTTTTGTTTTTTATATTGCCGTCTTTTTGCCGGCGCGTTTACCTATGAACGAATAAATTTAGATACCTCCACTAATTCGCTGAAAAACAGCATAACATGATGTTAAAAGGCACCAAATTTAATACAAATGGTTTTATCATCAAAATGTTTATATTATTATTAAGAGGTAAAGTAAATTTAAATTATTTTTTACAAAAAAAATTTTTAATCCTTTCTAACACGTTTGAAATTTTGATTTTAAAATCTTTTCTTTTTTTTTCTTTTCGTCAACGGATGGCCAGAATTTTTTGCGCTGACAAACACAATAATAAATAAAACAGAAAGACATAAGAAAACACATTCATAATCTAGAGATTCAGTCAGTTAAGTGCCATACGTGATACACGCTTGGTTGATCATGTCTCGAAAGGGACATGACTGACTGGACAGAAGATTATCCCGCACTAGGTTGTCATTGCTTTCGGCGAATCTAGAGATTAACGATTCTCAATTAAAGAATATGAACATGAATACCTATACATATTGCTAAGTGAAAATAAAATTTTCTGATATTATTTGAGCAAGGTTGAATGTTTTTCGACAACAGCCCTCCACAGCGTTACCATAACGTTGTGACAAAGTTGGGAAGGAGTGGTCAGTTTGGGGCCAGGAAAATAGTTGATTGCAACGTTATACACCACAGTCAGTCAGTCAGTCAGTCAGTCAGGTGCCATACGTAATACACGCTGGGGCGATCATGTCTCGAAAGAGACATGACTGACTGGGTAGAAGATTATCCCGCAGAACGTTGCCATTACTTTCTGCAGTAGAGTGGTTGCCAGCCAAGGCTATAGAACCCAATCTGTTCTATTATTTAACCCATAACTGGAGGGAAGAGGCGGATTAATACCTTTCCCAAGAGTATTTACGCGTAAGTGAATGTTATGGATTCAGCGTCACGTATATTATCAACCACCATTTATTACTGTTGTTCCCATGTTCATCCTGACCTAAGATGCTAGCACCTGTTAGGGTCCCAGTTATGATAAAAATAGTGAACCCCAATCAAAAACAAAACACCAAGAAAGTATAAAAAAATATTTTTATATAAAAAAAAATACTAAAATTATATATTTATCGTAAAATTATCAACAATACATCTTTAAAGCAAAATTAGCGGCATACATTTTATAGTAGAATTACAAACAATACATTTGATAACAAAATGACCAACAATGCAGTTTAGCTGTGGTTGAAGCCATAAAATCGTGTTCAAAATATTTATATTTTGGCATTAAATAACCCATACAGGATTTTTTAATTTATTATCCGCTAAACAATATTAACAAACCAAACAACCAATATTTTCTCTATGCCGAAATTGTCAAAGGCTGTCAGTATCCATATTACAATGCCGTCTGGTCCATCTGATTTGTTTCTATTTAGTTTGGCCATTGCAGCTTCCATTTCAAATTTTAATATTTCCGGTCTTTCAGCATCCATTTTTGTGTATTATCGGTTGCTTTATCTTGTTGTAGAAGAGTTCTTTTATATATTATTCCCATCGCTGGAGTATTTCCTCCATCTGTAATATGATCGTTCCATCTTTGGATTTTATACATCCTGTTGAGGGGCATGTTATTTATCCTGTTAGTTCCCTTATTTCTTTATGCATGTCTCCTTTATTAGTCTTGCTCAATCTTTCTACTTCTGCACATTTGTTGCTGTGCCATTCCTCTTTAGCCTGTCTGAATTTGTTCCTTATTTCCTTGGGGAAGTTTTCTGTATTCCGTTCCATGTCTTGACATAGTTTTCTGTCTCCTTTGCATCATGTTAATAATCTCTTGTCATCCACTCGTTTTACCCCTGCGTCTGATTTTATTTGGAACAATGTTGTTTGCTGATATCTCTAGCGCTTTTTTTTTTTTTTTTATAAGCGTTTCACCCCGAGCAAGGCATGTCACTGCCACTACTGTGCAGGGGGCTACGTAGAGTGGAGAAAGGCTGATTAAATATAGGAAATGACAGAGGGTGGGTGATAGGCGGGTAAGGATACCATGAATGAGGGTTGGGTAGATGAGAGTGTTGTGAGAATAGTTGGGAGTTAGTGTGATAGGAGGTGTCTATTGACCCTACATTTAAACACCTGGAGATTGTAACTGTCGGGAAAGCAGAGTTGTGGAAGGGAGTTCCACAGGCGGTAAGCGCGAGAAAAGAAGCTGTTGGAGTAGAATTTACGGTTACATCTTATTTGTTTAACTGTAAAAGGGTGGGACCTAGTTGTTAATCTAGTATCTCGTGTAAATTCGTGCTTAGGCGGCACCAGTGATCTAAGCTCATCGGAGCAGAAGCCATGAAAGTACTTGTAGAAGAGGCACAGGGAAGCCACATCACGCCGGTGTGAGAGCGGCTGCAGCCGGTCTGCCAAGTCAGTATCAACCACGTTACAGACCCTCCTTTGTATTTTGTCAAGAAGCCCAAGGAGAGCAGCAGGGGCACCCGACCAGATATGGCAGCAATATTCAATACACGGGCGGATGGTAGATTTGTATATGTGAAGAATAGATTCAGGTGGGAAAAATTTCCGGGCCCTGCACAGGGAGCCCACTTTCATAGCAGCAGATTTGGCAATGGATTCAATATAGTCATTCCATTTGAGGTCCGCCGAGAGTGTAAGGCCAAGGAGGCGTAGTATTTTACTCTCTGGGAGATTAGCCTGTCCCATGCTAATGGGAGGTAGATGCGATTGTCTATGGTGATTAGTTGATAACAGCTTTGTTTTAGAGGCATTGAAATTTACCAACCATTTCCTACCCCAGGTCACTACGGATTGGAGGTCCCTTTCAAGTACGGCAGCGAGGTTCACTTTGTCGTCCAGACCTGGTTTCTGATCGATGCGAGAGTAGATTGTTGTGTCGTCGGCATACGTGCCAACTTGGGATCTAATGGTGTCGGGGAGATCATTAATGTAGATCAGAAAGAGCGTGGGACCTAGGATGGAACCTTGAGGGACGCCCGCGTTCGTCTGGTAGTTTTGGGAGGCATGCCCATTTAATACCACCTTCAATGTGCGGTTAGAGAGGAAAGACTGGATGAGGTCAAACAGATGTCCAGTTATCCATAGCTCCGCAGTTTGCACAAGAGGCCAGCATGCCAGACCCCGTCGAATGCTTTGGAGATATCCAAGGCAACGGTTCGGGCTTCACCATTCTTGTCGAGTGCCTGGTATATGTACTCGGTAATGGTCGTTAGCATATCAGCAGTAGACCTGGTGAAGCGAAACCCATACTGTTTGTCAGAGAGAAGCCCGTTGGCCATAAGATGCTGAATCACCTCGGCGTTGATAATGGCTTCGAAAACTTTGCCAAAGATTGGAAGGAGACTAATAGGACGGTAATTGGCGGGGTCTGAGGGTTCGCCAGAATTCTTAAATATAGGTACTACGCAGGAGGACTTCCAACAGGCAGGAAAGCAGGAAGCAGATAGGCAGAGGTTATAGAGTTTAGAGAGGACAGAGGAGAGTTCTGGGGCACATTTCTTCAGTACTATGACTGGGATTCCGTCACCGCCGCTCGCTTTGTGTGGGTCAAGTTGCGCAATTATCTTCCTTTAATCTGCCCCATTTCGAGTTTCCGTTTTCAGTTAGTTCTTCCTGTTTGTTTTTCACTTTGATAGTGTATCTTTTCTGCAAGTTGAGGTCATTCACGAGTGTGTTGCATTGCAGTCTGGGTGCTGCACTAGGCTTCTTCATTATTATTTCACTTTTAGTTTGCAGATGACTTGGAGATGGTCGTTTCCTCAGTCGACACTTGAATAGGTTTTGCATTGAACCACTGCATTTCTGAATCTCCTGTTTATGGTTATGTAATCGATTTGGTTTTTCGTATCCCCTCTTGGGCTTCTTCATGTCCATAGGCGTCTTAGGTTTCCTTGAAACCAGGTGTTGGTTATTACCTGGTTATTTACTGTACACAACTGAACCCAGTTTTTTCCTCGGACGTTGCGGATTCTTAATCTAAATAGCCAGTTGTCTCCCTTTCCCTCTTCTTACTTACCTTGGCATTCAAGTCTCCCATGATAATTCTAATTTATTGGATTTTACACTGAGTCTTTGCATTGTTCAGTATAGAGTAGAAATATTATATTTCTTCTTCAGTGCTTTGCGTTGTTGGTGCATAGACTACTACAATAGCTATATTGAAGGTTCTCCCTTTCAGTTTGACCAAGAGAACAATTTCGGGTAACTGGTAGTATCCCAGAATGCATTTCTTCATTTCTACGTCCAGTATCTTTTCTCCCTTTTTCGTTATTTTTACCTCCTGCGTATATTATCCTGTGGTTGTCGCTGCTGAAGTCTCCATTGTTTGATATTCTCGACTTGGCCACAGTTGTTCAGCGTCCTGACGATCCATGTCCCTAGGGTGATTTTTATTTGTCGCGCCCAGTCGCAGGGTAACGATCCAGAGACACCTGTTGCTCCTGTCGTTCCTTTCCGGGTGAGGGGCCAACTTTGAAGAGTTGTGTTTCCTTTACGCTGGCTGTTAATGCTAATGACACTAATCCATTCTATAATTTTCTTATTGAAATTCAAACATTTTCCAAAATATAACTTCAACAAAAGTACAACATTAAACATACATATCAACGCCTTCAGTAACTATTTCTACAGAAACATGTATTTACACGAAAGTTGAGTATTATCTACCATGTTCCATGTACTCAGTTGTGAAAGCAGGATAACATATGCAATATAATTAGTCTTTTAGAGCTTCCAAGAAAATTAAAATGACTCATAAGAAATTGATATACCGTTAAAAAAAAATCAAATGAAATTTCCCAACCAAAAATAAAACTTGTCTGCAACCAACATTAGCTTTGATATAACATATATAGCTGAATTGGGTAGGGGAGGAGAAGAAATGGATCCATGCCTTTTCCAAAACTATTAGTGCGAACGCGAACTTGTTTCAATGGCATTAGTGCGAATTTAATGGATCCATATCTTTTCCAGTTACATTAGTGCTTTTGATTCGTTTTTTTTTTTTTTTTTTTTTTTTTTTTTTTTAGCTTATCAACCCTTTGCAGGTTATTTAAATCCAAGAATTTTTTTTATTTGGTGGGGGAGATAATGTGTTTAGTGATACAAGTCTTACTAATTATCCTGCATCAGGGAGAGAAGAGGTGAATTCATACCTTTTACCAGGGTAAATATATAACGAACTCAACGGAAATTGCAACAATTCCGAGTGATTATCCATTATACCACATGCACATCCAAGCTTACAGCACCTGGTATTCACAAGCGGTAACCCATCTCGGCACTGACAAGGCTCAACTTCGGTGATCGTACGAGAACAGGTATTTCAATGTTATGTGTCCGCAAGCCGGCATGACTGGACGGGTGGACTTTGCTCAGAAACCCTTCTGGCGTAGGCTATGAAAGAAGGTGCCAAAAAACGCCCACCTAGCGAAATTTCAACCAGGCTGTCAGCATATGCCAATACCGTTAGTTATGGTGACATAAATGTTGGTGCAGAATGCCGTTGATCGGTGACAGAGACCGAGATTAACTAAAAGATGCATGGTTTGTGCCAATGAACGTGGCTGAAGATTCCCCCACAGCTGTACAGTCAGTGCCATACGTGATACACATTTGGGCGATCATGTCCTTTTCGAGACATAACTGGCTAGGCAGAAGATTTTCCCACAGTTGCCATTTCTTTCTGAGGTAGACTGGTTGCCAACCAAGGCTATAGAACCCAATGCGTCCTGCTATACAACCCATAGCTGGGGAGAGAAGAGATGGATTAATACCTTTCCGATTTCTCATTCCGATACTCATTGCACCGCAACGCACATCTTAGCTGGACATTGATGTATATTTTTGACCTGAGTTTCAACTAAAGAATAGCAATTCAGAAGTACTAGCGAAGATCAGAATGACAGCTAAGGATATTATAATTATAGAATAGGGTCGAGGTGTAATACATGTACATTTCTTCGCTCAACCATTTTCTGATTGGCTGTAATTTTACTGACAAAGAACCGAATACTGATTATCGAAGGAAACTTAGCCAATTGTAAGGAAGAATATCTAGCATTTGAATAACGGAAGTTTGGGAATACTCTTTTTGGTGAGTCACGAGCAACTAAATAAATATACATTGTCTTTTTTATGTGTAAATATATTAGTGTTTAAATAAATAAGCATGAAGAGATATTTCCGGTGTATGTGAATTTGTTTCTGGAACTAGAGACTTTAGTATCCAGTGATGAAGAAGGCGATTCTTTGTGTTAGTGGTCGCCATCTTGATGAAAGAGCTTCTTAAAGTAACCAAGAAGAGTTTATTTATTTAGAAGCCAGTCAAGAAACAAAACAAACTTAGTTTATTATTAATAGTTGAACAACGTGACAGTTTTGACAACAGTTCTAAGAGGCCAACACACACACACACACACACACACACACACACACACACACACACACATATATATATATATATGTAGACTTTGTAAACAGTAGCTACTCCGGCATTTACGCACCGCTAATTCGATAATGAATTGGAGCACTCTAGCTATTGGGCGTGTTTATACGCGCTAAAAAGCCTACCTTCTTCTACTGGAAGCTTGTGGCCTAGGGGAGTAGAATCGCCGACTGACGCCAATTCGGTCGGGTTTCAATCCTGAGTTAGGAAGCGACTAAGCCGTACTGATGAGCTGTAATACGAAACAGATCTGTCTTCGGATGACTATAGTATAGTATAGTATATATACATATACATATACATGCATGCATGCATGCATAATGGCTGCTCGTTTTCAGGGTCGGAAAGTCAGTATCGAGTCATAACCTAGCTGGTCAATATAGGTTGTTGCAGGAAAATAATCATGTATTACAAACCATGAAATTTCACAAGGTATGCTTTAAACAATGCACGTTCAACCATGTCAATGACACGAGACCCAACTCGATCATGTGCCTACTAGCAGAAGGATGTTTTCTCGAGTATGTAGGCCGGTAGACAAAATAAATACTTTTTATAATAAAAACGGAGCATCTACTCAAATGCGGGTATCTACTAAAATTAAAGTTTTATTTTTTATTTGGTCGAGCTAGCTCGGACATTCATGAGTCTCTCACGCCAACCATCATATTCCGGTATCAAGGTCAGATGGCCATTAGGGTGGTATTCTGTGTCATAACACAGTTGGTGAATGTAATGTGGGACGGCCGCCATGTTGATAGAAAACGTTCACACGTATGCCGGTAAAGAAGAGGGATAAAATATGATTGTTTTAGGCTATTCGATTAACATGGAATCCTCTCCTCGCCGAAAATGTGATGTTTGCTCTAATTGTGAGGATGAATGCGGTTGTCTTTGATTAGCGATCCGTGTCCGAGGATTCATGGAGTTAGCGAGATCGATAGTATCTTGTTTACGTTTTTGCTGCCCGGATGTCCACTAGTCCTCAATATAGTCCGAGCCTAGAGGCTGCCCTTTAACGGGGTTTATACACTACAGGTGATTCCTAGGTGATCAGCCCGTTTTGCGCCATGACTAGGTGTCCCGAGCAGTCGATCACTTGCAAGTTTTGTTCAGCCAGCAGTGTCCTGTAAAGCGCATTCTTCGTTCGCGTAAAATCGTAGAAATATCAGGGTTGGGTCCATAGAGCTGGGATTTTGTTGAATGTTGTCTCCATGTGATGTTAAGTATAACTCCAATTAACTGAGTGCAGGTTCCATCAAGTTTAGGCTCTAGAGTTTGAAATCGTAGAAATATAAGGGTTGGGTCCATAGAGCTGCGATTTTGCTGAAAGTTGTTTCCAAGTGATGTTAAGTATAACTCCGATCAACTGAGTGCAGGTTCCATCAAGTTTAAGCTCTAAGGTTTAAGATTGTAGAAATATCAGGGTTGCGTCCTGTTATGTCGCCAAGTATAAATGAATAACTCAACAACAGAATCAGAATATAAGTTGTATTCCGCGGAAAGACGGTTAGTATGTACAGAAGTGATTAGTAATATTTACAATAGAAAGATACAAGAGTCCAATCCGTCGTAAGACGTGTGTATACGTGATTACTTCCAGTGCGCCACCGGAAGTGTGACTAACTTTTCACTGACTCGCACTGACTCTTCAGTAACTCATTAGAGACTCTCAAGTGACTTTCTGCGACTCCCCTGTAGAGAATCCACCATTGCTATATATAGCAATGGGAACAGTCCATTTGTAGTCAAATAGGAGCGGCGCCCTAACAGGTCCATAGAGCTGTGATTTTGCTGAATGTTTGTGATGTTAAGTATAACTCCGATCAACTGAGTGCAGGTTCCATCAAGTTTAGGCTCTAGAGTTTAAGATTGTAGAAATATCAGGGTTGGGTCCATAGAGCTGGGATTTTGTTGAATGTTGTTTCCAAGTGATGTTAAGTATAACTCCAATTAACTGAGTGCAAGTTCCATTAAGTTTAGGCTCTAGAGTTTAAGATTGTAGAAATATTAGGGTTGGGTCCATAGAGATGTGTTTTTATTGTATGTTGTCTTCAAGAGATATTAAGTATAGCACTCAGAATCAATGTGTAGGTTACATCTATCTTAGACTTAAGGGTTTTAGTTACTATCGAAGCGATATACATTAAAACCGATTCTAAAGTTGAAGGAAATTATTTCCGTTTGAGGTTGCCTGATAGATCAGATTTCCAGATTACATACATTTTATTCTAGGCGGCCCAGGCTTTAGCTATGCGTTTCACACCCTTTTCAGTCGATTTCGACATATGCAGTTCCAGTATGTTTAATTATTTTTTTTTTTGTTCTGATGTTTTTATATATAATAGGACTTTAATCCAACCAATAATTTGCGGGCAAGTTCACAGAATTGTTATACAAAGTGGCCGTTATAGAGGATCATTTTTTGCGTTAAAATCTTTATAAATTTCTGATTGAGAACTCATAATATTGCGTGATCGATTCCTTCGAAAAGGCCAGTACACTCAAACCTTAGGTCCCGATGACTGGTGACTTCATGCTAACACAACCATCGATGGTCTCCGAACAGTTCCTTTTAGCCAATTTCACTCACAAGTCTTGGATTACTCTGCGATATGGTTTTCGTACAAAGGTGATGTGCGTTGAATAGCATCAAGAAGCCACCTTAGCGAGCAAATACAACCATGGTGAGATTTGAAACCGAGTCTAGTGGTCAGAAAGTGAACAGATAGCCGCTAAACGACAATTCCGCTTTCACCTTTGTCTTTGAAGCGACAACACGGGATTTTTTCGCTTTTCTTGCAAATACACATATAGAGACATTAACTAGCGGTAACTTCAACGACGAAGTTCCATTCTTAATTCTCTTTTCTGTTATATGTTTTCTTAATCTTCCTCTTCTCTGTGTCGTGTTCTTTCAGGACGTGGGCGATCATGATCTTTGTAAATTTTAACAATATTTATCTTTTTGCTACATCTCCTAAAACGTGTTTTGTCAACCATTTGCATGTGCAAGTTAGGTAGATTATTCGCTGCTTTTCTCTGTCACTCTTGCCTTCAATATGTCCTGTGAGTGTTAGATTTTATAAGACACCTTTCTTCGTTGTGTCCTAAAAAAATCGACTGTCTTTTTCTAATTCTAAGTATAAGTATTTTATTCGTCCCTTAAACTTCCTCATTGCTAACATGTTCAGTCCATGGTATTCTCAGCATTCTTTTGGACAATATTCTACTGCCTCTTCTTCATCTGTGAGAAGATTGCCCAGCATTCACTATCATATCAGTTAAGTACTATGTGATACACGATTGGGTAATTATGTCTCGAAAGAGACATGAATGACTGGGAAGAAGATTTTCTCACGGTAGGTTGCCATTACTTTCTGCAGTAGGCTGGATGCCAACCAAGGCTTTAGAACACAATCCGTCAAGGATGCCAACCAAGGCTATAGAACACAATCCATCAAGCTATTTAACGCATAGCTGGAGGCAGAAGCAGTGGATTAGTAGCTTTCCGAAGCATATTTGTGCGGAAGTGAATGCAATGAATTCAACTGGAATTCGAACTCGGCGCTACAATTTCTTATTCCGAATTGATATCCACTGCACCAGAATGTACATTCAATCCCAGACTTCATTCAAAACTCCAAGCAGGAAGTTTAAGCGGGGGCGTTGTGTCCCAGATGTGAAATTCAGACTGACATAAATGTAGGTTTTGTACACACACACACACACACAAAGAAAGAAAGAAAGAAAGAAAGAAAGAAATGGATGAGAGCGAGAAAGAAATGGAGGAGAGCGAGAAAGAGAGAGAGAGAGAAAAAGTGACGGAGAGACAGAGATAAATAGATAGAGAGAAAGAGAGACAGAAAAATGTGGAGAGATAGAGACAGATAGAGATATAGAGAGGAATATATATAGAGAGAAAAATAGAAAGAGACAGAGTTGGGGTGGGGAACGAAGTCAGACGGAATTTCCGACGCCGAGACGAGTGTTCCTCGAGGCTAGGTGGTGGCGAGCCACCCGCTAAGAGATACGTGACGAGTAGACATCAGACGCCAGATTGAAACGCCGACAAACGAACTACTCAAATATACGGGTCAAAATTGGGAACTAGCTCAGATTTCGTCAAATGATTTGCAAAGCGTGGCGATCATCACAACATATTTGCAGTGAGAAAAGTAGTAACTGTTAAAAAAAAAATGAATTTCACGAAGATGGATCCAACTCGGTAGATTCGAAGAGATGTGTTCAAAATTCGGATTTAAAAATTTAAAAAAATCATTTCACTCCAAGTAAGGCAACAAAGCAACTAGGACGCAAGGAGTTACTAAGTGTAAAAGACTATAAGAAAAACATTGAGGAGTGATAATACTAGTCAGTCAGTTAAAGTGCCATACGTGATACACGATTAGGTGATGATGTCTCCAAAGAGATATGATTGATTGGGCAGAAGATTAACCCGCAGTAGGTTGCCATTACTTTCTGTGGTAGACTGAATGCAAGCCAAGGCTATAGTATAGAACCCAATCTGTCCTGTTATTTAACCCATAACTGGAGGGAAGAGAAGGATTAATACATTTCCCAAGGGTATTTGTGCGTAAGTGAATGCAAGGAATTCACCTGGAATTTCTCTTTTAAAATAACAGAAATGAAGAAAATAACGTCAACGACTGACATTGAATTTTTTTTTTTTTAAATTAAATTTTACTGGAAAGCAAGAAGCCGGAAGAGAATTCCACAAGTGTGACAAAAGAAACTGTTAGTATAGAATTTACGGCTACATCTAGCCCATGTACCTCCACGAATTTGCTGAAAAAAACAGCATAGTATGAAAAAAAATGCCCCAGACTAAATAAAAACAATTTTTTATCGGTAAAATATTCATGTTATTATGATCAAAGTATCTTCATTTTTTAAAAGTTTTTACTTCTTTCTAACACGTTTGAAATTTTGTTATAAAATCTTGTTTTTCTTTCATCCGTGAGTAACGCAATTTTTACAGTCGTATACTACGCCAAACGTAATATTACGCAAGTCACTTTTTTGCAGGTGAAAAACACATTAATGTGGAAATTCTTGCAAAATTCAAATAATGGTCGGATTTTGATGAACATTTCAGAAGTTATTTATAAATGATGGAAAACATTTTTAAAATAATTTTCTTTAGAAAATCTTGGAAAAATATTTTTTTACATAAATTACCCCCCCCATCACCAATTAATTTCCTGAAATAACTAGAAATTCGCGAGAGTTCGCCCATATATCTCATATTAATTAAATTCAGGAGTCATTAGGGAATGCTAATCAACTGTCTTTTTCAGAAAATCAGTTCTGAATTGTGTAAACAAAAATGCAATAAAACTATGCCATATTTTATTTAGATAAACTTTTAATTTGTTTTATAAACAATATATACTAAGGATATCATAATCTGAAAAGAAAAAAAACTTCAATGAATAATGAATTTTTACAAGAATTGGTTTTATTTTTTATTATTTTTTATTATAATAATTTATAAAGTTTCAAAAATGTTCTCCTTCATCGTTAACTCTAGGTTGTTAAGTTAATACGCGAAGACTATATTTACTAATCGAAAATTGAAAAGCTTAATACAAATAATGGAGCCATTCGATTTTTTAAATAATTCAAACATTTCAATTGTATGCGTATGATGACCTGTATTTTCTTTTTACAAGTGGCTGTATGTGATATATATCATTAAAGACCACGTGTTTCAAACGTTGCACTCTTTACAGGAAAAACAAACTATATAAACATTTTCGGCAAGTTTTTCATCTCGCTTCCGTGTTTCCTATGAGCTACGTTTCAACATTCAACGGGCTTTGCAAATCATCACTTTCAAAATTTCAAGCAAGTTTTATATTTTTATTCTTAGTTTCCTAATTTTGTTAAAAAAAAGTAATTGTGAAATTCACAATTAGTGGAGGTACCTAAAAAGAATATGAAAAATAGATATGAAAAATAAAAATTAATAAATGCCATAACAGTTCATAAATTATTGCGTTACCTCTGTCATATTATATAATTTCATTCTCGTTATTACATTGTAAAACTTTTTTAAAAGAAAGTTTTATATTATCTTAATTTTTATTTTTCATAAATCATCTTCAAACGTAAGGCTGTAAAGCTAAACTGACTAAAATTCCATAAAATATTAGATAATTGCTGAAAATATTGTGCTAATTTTTTAATTTTAGTACATAGTTAAAAAGCAAAAAACGAAGCATACGATTAAGCTAACATAAAATTATGTCAAATTTGTCTTCCATACTTAGCATTTTTTTGACGACTTCCGTCTGTCATGTCAGTTATCGCCTCTGATAACACTCTGATAGCCCCTGATAACAAGGCTACCGTAATTAAGAAACGCTTTTATAGTACATTTCAGGCAGTAAGCAAGTAATGCTTATTTCAAATCAGATAACGATAAGTTTAAATTTGCTAATCTGAATAAAATAATGTGTCATCAAGGTATGTTTTATTTTTGCAAGATTTTTTAAAACCAAGAATTGGTTTCTGTTTACAAAATGTGTCGATCGATGAAAAATGATCCAAAAATTGAATTTTTTTTAAATCAGAAAAACTTTAGATTCCAATTAATATAATTTCTGTTTGAAATACACCATAGTATTTTGTTTACTGGAATTAGTAAATTTAATCTCTTGGCTTTCAATTAAAGCCAAAATTAAAGCTTCAAGAAAACTTCTTTATTTTTAAAAATTCAATTTAAATTTACATATAAAAAATGAGTGGAGCTAGCCACTTCAATTGTAAGGTGATGAGATTTTGCCTCCAATCTAGTATTGGGTATATAGTAATATTGTCTAGTATTCATAAAGTCTACGAACCATAGAGGAAAGTTCATCAGAACAATTACCATGAAAGTATTTATAGAAAAGGCACAGGAAAGCTACATTATGGCAGTGAGGTACTGATTGAAGCCGGGATGCCAGGTCAGGACCAATGATATTTCAGATTCTTTTTAGTACTTCATCTAAATATATATAAAAACGAGCACGATACCATATGTAACAACAATATTCCAAGCATAGAAGAATGGTCGACTTACAAATATGCAAGATATCTCCTGGTGAAAAAAAAATTGAGCCAACATCCTTAGCTGCAGACCTAACAATTCAATATAATCTTTGCATTTTATGTTAGTGGAAAACGTTAGACAGAGACGGCACAACGAGCCACTTTTCTGAAATTTAGCATTAACTGTGCTGATGGAAGACAGAAAGTGTTCTCTTAGACGATTAATAGACAGAAGTTTCATATTGGGGACATTAACATTAACAAGCCATTCCTTGTCTCAGTTAATAACAGAATGTAAGTGATTTTTGAGATAAACTCCCAATTTAACCCTATAGAACTGAGCAAACTTACTATTGAGAGAAGAGTAAATGAATGTGTCATCAGCATAGATGTGTCATCAGCATAGATAAAAATTAGGAACAACGTAAGTTAAGATAGAGTCATGGGGAACGCCTGCATTAACAGAAAATGATATAGAAGAGTAGCCATTCAAGATGATTTTCATTTTACGTTTTAATATAAAAAGAAGAAACCTGAATCAGTTCAAAAATTCGTTCAGAAAAATCATAACCTTTCAACTTGCAAAAAAAATAAGTATGACAAACCCTGTCAAATGTCTTCGAGATATTCAAAGCAACAGCCTGAGCTGCACCATTCTTATCTAGAGCTTGATAGACTCTTTCAGCAATAATCGGTAAAACATCAGCAGTTGACCTAGAGACAAAAGTGGAAAACGTTAACCCGAGCCGGCACAACAAGCCACTCTCCTAAAAGTTAGCATTAACCATGCTGGTGGAAGGCAGAAAGTGTTCTCTTAGACGATTAATAGATAGAAGTTTCATATTGGGGACATTAAAATTAACAAGCCATTCATTGCCTCTGTTTATAACAGAATGTAGGTGATTTGGGGCATTAGCTCCCAATTTAATCTTATAGAACTGAGCAGACTTACTATTAAAAGAAAAGTAAATGAATGTGTGATCAGCATAGACGTGGAGTTGAGAATTGACGCAATCAGAAAGCTCGCTGTTGAAAATTAGGAACAATCTAAGTTAAAATAGAGTCATGGGGAACGCCTGCATTAACGCAAAATGATGTAGAAGAGTAGCCGTTCAAGATGATTTTCATTTTACGTTTTAATATAAAAAGAAGAAACCTGAATCAGTTCAAAAATTAGTTCAGCAAAACCATAACATTTCAACTTGAGAAGAAGACAAGTATGACAAAACCCTGTCAAATGTCTTCGAGATATTCAAAGTAACAGTCTGAGCTTCACCATTCTTATCTAGAGCTTGATAGACTCTTTCAGTAATAATCAGTAAAACATCAGTAGTTGACCTAGAGACAAAAGCCATGTTGTTTATTTGAAAGAAGACCCTGTTGGGCGAGATGCTTAACCATTTCAGAATTGATTAGCGCCTCTACTACTTTCTCCAAAACAGGTAGAAAGCTAATAGGCCAATAGTTAAAAGGATCAGACGGTTCAGAAAGAATGGAACTATGGAAGATGTCCACGAAGCAGAATAAGCAATAAGCAGAAAGGCATTTCTTGTAAATTTTAGAGATAACTGGAGCCAGTTCAGGGGCATATTTCTTAATCACTATCAGAAGGATGCCACATACTTTGAGAGGATCCAGTTTAGAGATGATAATCTGCTAACCATGGACGCAGTTATATACATATCACTCGTTAGAGACTCAGTTATAAGTGTAAAGTCAAACAAAGATGTTTCAGATTAGTCAAGAGTAGAATTGGAAGAGAAGTTACGAGCCAGGCATTATGCTTTATCAGTAGATGTTAACACCACAAATTGAGAGGAAGGATATAAAAATTTATTTATGACACTATTACAGTGCCGCCAATAATCACGAGAGCTAAAGTTATTAGAGACTATACGGTGCTTCCTTCTATTAGCAAAGACATATCCTCTTCGAGTACATGTTTTTGCAAATTATTGCGAGCAGACACAAATAAGCGTCAGTCATGATCAGAGCTATCACTTTGGAACACCAGGAAGTAGTGATACCCGTGGGCTTTAGTGGCTGAATAGGCAGGTGTTTTATGCAAACTTCGCAATGTCAAGGAGAAAGCTATGAATCCGCATCTATGCAGCCCCTCCTAATGCTAAATATCTCGTCACTGGTATGCCACAACCGTTGTCATACTTCACTTTTACAAAATTCTACTTTTTTAAAAAAATCTTTTACACTATTTTCATTGGTTGCAGTATTCTTTCTTTATATTTTTTCCTTTATTTTACACCATCGTTTATTTGTTTGTTCTTTTCTTTCTTTTTTACATGGTTTTCTTTTTCAACATTGATTCTTTCGTTCTTTCTTTCTTTCTTTCTTTTTACATATTTTTCCTTTTCCGTTATTTTGTCTTTCTTTCTTTTTCAGCATCAGCATCGAAAGATAGAAGTAAATGATGCGGAATGAAAAATCTACATGAAGAGACAGTAATTAAAATGCTAGATTTGAAAGGAAAGAACTGAGGAAGAAATAAAAAATGGCACGAGGCAAAGAAAGAAAGGTTGAAAGGAAGAAAGAACAAAAAAAAAATGAATTCAAGGGATGAAAGAAAAATAAAGAGAGAATGAATGAATGAAATATTTGAAAGAAAAGAACTTAAAAAATAAAATGAAAAATAAAAAAAAACACGAGAAATAAGCAAATAAGCGTCGGAGGAAAACTGAAAGAAAGAAAAACTTGCAGATTGATTAGTGGCGTATGTAGGAATCATCCACTCTTGTACGTTGGGCCGTTCGTAGTCAACAGAACATTCCGCATGTTGTACTGACGATTCACATCCGTCGAAATGATGGAATTCCCACGCAAAATGACCGCTGAAAAACACAGAAACCTTCATCCACATCCGGGCATCCGGAGTAATCTCAGAAGCGGAAACCTCCTCTGCTTATATCGTTTTCGCATCCTTCGTCCGCGACCTTCGCTTCAATAGCGCCGGGAGGTGGGTGCAGTTGGCATCTCCGACTCGGATCGCAAGCTGTGTTCTCTGGACGCCATTCGATCGACCGACGCCGCTCCTGCTATTTTGGCGTGTGAACAGGAAAAGTATCATGAGAATGGAATTCTCTCGTCTATTTGCTGAGATCTGAGCCTCTGTGACGGCGATTTCTAGTCACGTAGGCGTGTGATTTATTAATTTATTATTATTATTATTAGAGGTTTGAGAGAGCACCAAGACCATGTAGAGCTATCAATAAACGCATACATAAACCTACACACTCTTACACATACGTACGTGTGCGAGCACTCACAAAAGTACATACATAAAAAAACACAAACATAAATGATTTCTAATTGTACCTATAAAATTCGAAAACGGAGCCACTAGTATACAATACAAACATCTGACTGTTATACTTATCATTGCTTTTAGGGGCACCTCGAGGTGGTGCAATGGTTAGCCAGCTTGTCTCGCCAGAATCATTACAATTGAATAGTGACTTTAATCCTTACTGGGTGTCCCATACTTTCGGCCTTGGGCTATATCTAAGCTACGCTTTAGAAAATCACTTTATCATTGTCTTTAGCCATGATACGCACACTTTTGTTGTCTGTCAGTTTTTCGCCTCAACACACGCACACACACGCACGCGCGTGCACACACACACACGTGTGTGTGTGTGTTTATGCTGAAGCAAAAAAACTGACAGATATATATTTACGTTCTCACACTCTGATTGAGCATTCTGGAAGAATGGTAGACTTTGAAAAACAGTAGATACTCTAGCATATACGCATCGTTCAATCAGCAATGAATTAGAACACTCTCTGCTATTGGGCGTGTATAATGATAATATACACGATAACAAGTCTGTCTCCTTCTACCGAGCGCCCATAGCTCAGAGGTAGAGATGCCGACTGACGCCAATTTGGTCGGGTTTCAATCCTGGGTAAAAAGCAATCGAATATCTAACCGTACTGATGAGCTGCGAAACAGGTCTGTCTTCGGATGAATATATATATAAAGTTTCTAGATTTCTTTCATTTTATACCTAACGTTTAAAAATGAATTAAAAAAAAAAGAAGAAATCTAGAAGCTTTTATTTTAGTTTTAATTCCAAGCTAATAAATTAAATCTGATATTTCCAATAAAGAAAATACTTTCCTGATCTTGTAACCGAATTTGAAACCGAAATTAAATTGACTGGAATAATTTTTATTTTGATTATCAGTAAAATCGCCAAAAGTGCCCATATTGACAAATCTGTCAACACAACATAATTCTTTTTATTAAAAAATATTTCAAAAATACAATGTATTTTTATAAGCGTAGCTTAGACGTGACACACGGCCAAAAGTAAGGGACACCCAGTGAGGTGTCGAGCTCACTACTCAATTGTAATGATTCAATCAAGACAAGCTTGCTAACCATTACACCACCGCTGGGTAGCCAAAATACGTTTACCCACACAAAAGTTTGAAATTATTTTTTTAAAATACTGGGAATCGCTGAATTGTAGTAAGCTTTTCCATTTTTGTAAATAGTTTTAATTTAATACAATATCATTTGGCCACTTTAAAGTAATACATAATTATAGAAGATTTAAAAGTTTATAAATTATTTAAATTTAAAAAAGGAAATCTATCTATCTATCTATCTATCTATCTCTCTCTCTCTCTCTCTCTCTCTCTACATATATATATATATATATATATATATATATATATATATTCGCAATCTTCCGCACTGGGCAAGGTAGAATGGAAGATGAGAGACACCTAAGATCCTGTCTCTTGGTAAGCGCTCTAGACACAAATCCAATAAACATTTCACGAATGGCGTTGAAGACAACTTGAAAAAATCTTTAAATTAGTGTCAAAAACTGGGGAAAGGGAGGCAGAGAATTGGTCTGGTTGGAAGTTAGTTTTTGATGGTTGCAATCCTTTTCAGGTCAAAAGAACTGAGCATCTGAAGTTGAAAAGGTCTCTTCAGAAAAGTGATGGAGACTCGATCCCCGAAGAGATTCAGTTTCAGCTTATATGCAACACCTGCGGGAAGATTGTTCTCCTTCGTGCCGGATTTACTAATCATCAAATACCACATGAAAATCGGCAGTTTAAACCGACTATGCGAATGTCCCCCTGACAGACCTGCTAGGTATTTATGACAGTTTTGTGATAAAACTTGCAGGTTTGACGTCGGGCTAAAATGGCACATGAGAGTGTGCCAGGAAAAAGTCACTTTCAAAACTTTCCAAAAGTTTCTCGCGTGTCACTTATGTAAAAAAATATGCAGGAATAAGGGTTTATTTGCAAAGTCATCAGCGGACCATAGAAGAGATGGTCTTGTTCAGTAAAGAAATGGCATTTTGTACCTCAACACAGTAGTTCATAACAAATGTTCAAAATATCCTCAGTTTGCTTCTACACATGCATGGACCCGTCGTATCATTGACTGGCGGACCCTTTCAAATACTCCAAGTTAGATTAGGATATTGCAAAACCGGTAGAACAAGATCTAAGTTAAAGAATTCGGATTTGACTTTGACGTGTTTCGTTTATTATCCGGCATGATTAGAAAAAAAATTCTTATTTCACAAGTATGAAATTGATATCAGTGAGACGAAACGTCATTCATGCTAAGCGACTGAACTCTTGATTTTTACACTATGTGCCATTACATTTTACATTAACTGTATCATAATAGGTATTAGATAGATGTTCAGCTAGTTTCGTCTTAGTTTTCTTCACGATATATAAAAAATATTTCCAGCAGAATAAAAGTGTGCAATATTCAAACCAGATATACTTTGGACAGCTCAGCGACGAAAGACTTCCCAAGAAATCAGAAATCAAAATTGAATTACTTTTAAGAAATAAGAAATATACAAGATTTTGAAAGGTTCCAACAAGCCATGGGTAAGTGAACTTTGCTTTTATATATATATAAGGATAAGGGAAAGAGGGGAATCAAGGAGATAAAAGATGGCAATTGATGTTGCACTTAAACTCTGGGAATTTTAGCTATCAGAGAAGCAAGTACACGGAAGGGAGTTCCACAGGCGGGGAGTGCGAGAAATGAAACTAGTAAAGTAGAAGTGGAGGTTACATTTGACTGTTATGACTGTAAAAGGGTAGGACCTAGTTGCAAATCTAGTAGCTCGAGTAAATTCGTGAAGATAGAGCACAGAGGGAGATAAGCTCGTCATAGCAGAACTCATGAAAATATTTGTAGAAACGACAAAGGGAAGCCACATCCTAATGGTGAAAAAGTAACTAAAGCCGTGCGGCCAAATCGGGATCGATTCCATTGTAGAATCTCCTTTGAATTTTGTCGAGAAGCCTTAAATACCTTAACACTATATATATATATATATATATATATATATATATATATATATATATATATTATAATCGTGTCGCCCCAAGCAAGGCATTTTACTGCCACTCTTGTGCAGGGGGTTACATAGAAGGAATGTTGAGGAGTGAGATGTTGCAGGGGGTGTCAGGAAGAGAGTAGGAGAGGGAGAAGATTACTGATGAGAGTGGGGTGGATGTAGAAAAGAATAAAAGAGAGGATGTAAGATAGTGAGTCAGGAGATGACTATTGACTTTACATTTAAATTCTTGGAGATTGTAACTGTCAGGAAAGCAAGTATGTGGAAGAGAATTCCACAGGCGGGAAGTGCGAGAAAAGAAGCTGGTGGAGTAGAATTTGCATTTACAATTTATTGGCTTCCCAGTAAAATAATATATATATATATATATATATATATATATAATTTGTCAAACCATGTACTTAACTCCTTGATGTTACATTCAGCACCTCTACTCCAGAGTTTTGTCTCCAAACGTTCGTGTAATCCTTCGGTTCCCTCGTCAAGAGTGATCAGCATCTCTCTCTCTCTCTCTCTCTCTCTCTCTCTCTCTCTATATATATATATATATATATATATATATATATATAATTTGAAAATTATCTATTTTTTTAATACACATGACACATATCCGACCAATAAAAATTAACCTCAAATCATAACATCTGTATACTGTCTCTTTGCTATTTTTTCATTTTTCTCTCGGTCTGTCTCTGAAGAAGCTTTTATAAAAGGAGAGCATGAAATTTTCTTCTTCAGGACGTAGGCGATCAAAGTTTTCCTCATCTCCCTATCACTTATAGCTCTCAATACCTCTTCTCCTATTATCCCACTCAATTCCCACTCATCCATCATTCTGCTAAAGTCCATCAAGTATGTCATGCATTATTTTCCCTAGTCTCTCTTCCCCACTATCTGTGACGTGAGCATCAGATTCTCCAAGCCCTCTTTCCTCATTGCATGTCCCAAAAACTTCAGCTGTCTTATCCTGAAGTTAAATATCAGTTTCCTTCTTGTCTCGATCCTCTCCAAAACCTCGTCGTTGCTTGCGTGTTCCGTTCTTGGGATCGTCATCCACATTTCAGTTAATTCAAGTCTTTCCTTCATCATTGATATGATTGTACAGCATTTTCTTGCCATATTGAAGGACAGACATCACATAACAATCCAGTATTCTCTTCTTTGTTTCTACCGAAATTTTCCTGTCTCTTAATGCTCTACTTAACTTCTGGAATGCATCCTTGACCTTGCCAATAAGCCTTCGGATCTCTGTATATCTGTATTTTCGTGGGCCTGGCGGACAGGATCAAAGTGTAGTATTTGTTCTCAGATGCTCACTGCCTGGAAGCAATGACCAGCTAAGACTAGATTTTGACCAGCTTTGACAAGCATGACCAGCTAAGACCAGCTTTGTACCCAGTTACTGCATAGGCGGGGGCTGGGTAATTTTTGACCAATTGCCTGAGCGTACGCGCTCAAGTTCCCCACGTTAAAAAACTGACCTTGTGTCACAACTCGCTACTGTGGGGGAGTAGGGTATCTCCGTATCTCACTTTCCGTCCTGTGTTAGAACACTTCCCAGTTATTTAAATTTCTGCACCCGTTTTAGTGTCACCAAAGCATTCTGTGCTCGTCTTTTTACTCATTACCATGCATTCAGTTTTCTTGTAGTTTATATGTAGTCTTTTCTTTTCTTTTTATTTAACTACTTCTTGTAGGTCTTGTAGTATCTTTCCTGTATCTGCTATCAGCACTGTATAATTTGCGTATCTTATATTGTTCAGATTGCAGCCGCAAATGATGAATCCTGGCAGGTCCTCCAAAGTTTCCAGAACTGTCTCGTTGTATAAAGTGAATAGATCTGGTGTGAGTAAACATCCCTGTCTTACATCCCTTTGTATCCTTGTACATCTGATGAATTTGTTTCCTGTTCGAATGCAAGCAGTTTGCTGTTAGTACAGTTTCTTTATTACTCTAAAGTCCTTCGCGAATATATCAAGGTTTCCGAGCGTCTCTATCAGGTGCTTGTGGCGTACTTTGACGAATGCCTTTGCGTAGTCGATGAAACACAGGTACACGTTCTTCTGCATTTCTATCGCTCTTTCTGATAATATTCTAAGCATAAATATCGCATTCCTTGTTTTGTCCTTGACGAATTCGCACTGTTCTTGTCCTGTTTCCGGTCTGATTCTGCTGCGAGCTCAGAATTCAGATGATGAGTTTCGTTACGTGACTCATTAATCTGATCGTTGGGTGAAGTTCACATTCATTTACACCTGGCTTCTTAGGAAGATCTATGAAAATCGATCTGCTTAGGTTTTCCGAGATTTCACCAATGTTGTAGATTTCATTTATTATTTCTGTAATTTTGTCAACGCCGAAATCGACTAAGGCTGTCAAAAACACTATTACAATCGTCTGATCCTGCTGCTTTATTTCTATTCAGTTTGGCCAGCAAAAATTCCACTTCGGATTTTAATATTTCCGGTCCGTCTGTATTTCTGTGTATTGTTGGTTGCTCTCTCTTGTCATGGAAGAGATCTCCTATGTATTCTTCCCACAGCTGAAGTATTTTCTCCCTTTCAAATATGAGTGTTCCATCCTTGGATTTTATACATCCTGTTGAGAAACATGTTTTTTTGTCCTGTTAGTTCCCTTATTTTTTATGCATGTCTCTTTTAGTCGTGCTCAGTCTCTCTATTTCTGTGAATTTGTCGTCGATAGTTTTCCTATTTTTTCTTTATTGTGTCATATATATATATATATATATATATATATATATATATTATTGCGTCATATATATATATATATATATATATATATATATATATATGTGTGTGTGTGTGTATGTGTGTGTGTGTGTGTGTGTGTGTGTGTGTGTGTGTGTGTGTGTGTGTGTGTGTATCGGAGTCCGACAAGATGAGAGATTAAATAAAGAACAAGGTAGGAAACCTGTCTCAATCTAACATGTTTCACTCTTATTAAAGCTTCTTCAGAGATCAGATTAAAGATGAGAAATTATTTTTCTTAAATTATAAAAAGACCCTGTATAGTGGAATGTTGTTTGAGGTTTGATTCTTATTGGTCAGATATGTGTCACATATATTAAAGTAATAGACGTTTATTTTTAATGTATGAAAAATGCTTGTAAGAGTATATATGTATAGGAACGATTGGTGATGTTCGTTGTGGTGCAGTGGATATCAGACCGAAGAGAGAAATTGGAGAGCCGAGTTCGAATTCCAGTTGAATTCGTTACATTCACTTACGCGCAAATAACCTTGGGAAAGGTATTAACTTGAAGCTTCTCTCTCCAGCTATGGGCTAAAGAGCAGGACGGACTGTGTTCTATAGCCTTAACCAGTCTACCACAGAAAGTAATGCAACCTGCTGTGAGAAAATATTCTGCTCAGTCATGTCTCGAAAGAGACATGTTCACCCAAGCGTGCATCAACACTTAAATGAACTGTCTGTTTACATGTATGTGTGCGTAATAATAAGCGTGTCAACAACATCCCACTCGACTGTTTCTTTGTAAAAATTACAAAAAAAAAAAGAAATAATTTCTCATCTTTAACCTGATTTCTGAAGATTTAATAAAAGCGAAACATGTTAGACTGATACCTTTCCTACCTTGCTCTTTATTATATATATATATATATATATATATATATATATATATATATATATATATATAAAGTAAGGTTCTATTTCAACTTTAAAGTACAGATTTTTCTCGAAATGTATATCTGCTCAGTTTTGTATCTACTTCTAAACAAATTCATGTATTTTATTTTTTTACTCTGACATATTTGTTATTACATCAAACGTTGTTTTTAGGAAATATTCGTACATGAGTAGAGGATCGGTTTATTTTAAAAAGTATATATTTTGATAACCGGCTTGTGTACTAGAGAAAACATAATAAAATGTGCCCCACTACTGGGGTGGGGTTGTGTTGGGGACGGGATTTGAACATACAGTAAAAAATGTACAAAGTCTTTGTAACCGAACGGTAAAATGCACGTCGTATCTATCTCTCACACCCCATATATATATATATATATATATATATATATATATATATATATGTGTGTGTGTGTGTGTGTGTGTGTGTGTGTGTGCGTGTGTGTGTGTGATAGTAAACCAGAAATATCTACTTCACTCCTCCGTGACTAAAGGTTTCACGAAATATGTCATCTGGCTTATCAGAAAAAATATATGGAAGAATGAAACCACCCTTACACACGCGCGCGCACACACTTATACACACACACACACACACATACACACACATACATACACACAAAGACATTATAAGAGAGAGCTGCGACATATATCATGTCATAGCCGCACCTATCTCCATCTCAAATTAACTTTTGAAAATCATAGAACTGTTAAACCGGTGAAGTTACTGTAAATAAATATAGTCAAAGATTCCAATTGAGAGAGAGAGAGGGTGGGGGGAGATAACTTAAAAGAGTGAAAGAAAAAAATGGAAAAAATACAAAATAAACAAAATATTAAGCATGTAGTTTTTGTTTAAAATTATTTCTTATTACGACAAACATTATATTTGGCAGTTGCAAGTGTTAGAATAGAATTTGCTGTTTTTTTTAAACAGTGAAATTAATGTCAACCGGTCTAGAGGTTAAAAGTCGTATTAGAGAAAAGTGCGTTTACAAGTGCTTTAAGCCCACAGCACAAAGCCAACCTCTGTTCCCTTACTTAAGAAATACATATTAGCCTCCCAGCAATGGTGATTGTTGTCGGTGTTACTCATCTTTGTGAGTCTAATTTCATGCTCTTTCAAGCGATAAAAGACGTTTTCACGTAAAAGAAGTAATATATATATATATATATATATATATATATGATGCAATTGGTAAATTGTCGCCATTTTATATTGTAATTTAGCACTTGCGCGTTGTTTGTTTTGATCTTGTCAACTTCATAGAATAAAAAAAAGAAAAAAAGAAAAAAGAGAACCATGACGCAATTCACTTCGCCAGAAATTTAGAAACGGTATGCTGTACCACTTGGCATTCGCACCAGAAGCTGCAATACGAACATTTCAGAGTGTTTGGGTGTCAATCTAAAGACAGAAAAGAGGATTAGGAAAGAGTTTAATGAGTTTAATGGTGATTATGAAGATATCACAGATCGAAAAACCCAGAAATAAGAAAAGAACTCGCGAATTTCTTGGTGAGGGCCCCACTCAAATCGAAGGCCTACATCAAGTGCTTTGAGGAGGTAGTGCTAACCTGGGCTAAAAGAGTGGCTGTTGGAAGACTCTATCTCTGGCAATAGGACTCTGCACCATGCCACACAAGCAGGAAAACCCAGTCATGACTGTCAAGCAATTTTCTGCGACCACATTACCCCAGACTGCAACAATCTTGATTATGTGTTGGGCAGGTGACAAAAAACACCAAAGATCAGCTGAAGGGAAGGATTATGGCCACATGCACCAGCTTATACAAGGAAATCGTCTGGTAGAGTTGCAGGAGATTCCGAAGTCGTCTGGAGGCTGTAGTTGAAGCTAATGGCGATTTTATTGAATAAATTTACTCTTTAACATTTCAAGATATTTTGTGTAATTTTAGTAAACTTCCTGTTTTGTGTTGCTCTTTTTGCTATCTCTCCTAATCTCTGTTCTGCCAACCATTTAGACAAGCTCGCTAATTAGGTTTTTCTCTACTTTTCTCTGTCCCTCTTGTCTTAAGCATGTCTTTTGAGCGTTAAATTTTCCAAGACCTTCTTCTTCATTTTGTGACCTGAAAACTTTTGTTGTCTCTTTTGGATTTCGCCTATATCGACTATAAAATGTATATGCTATTCTTTGAGCCAAATTTCAGACAAAAATCGATGTGATACGCCGTCAAATACAGTATAGCATTTTATTGTCAACGATTTATCACGTATTATGAATGATTGCTCTAGAAAACTATGCAAATTGAGTTTTAAAGAAGCTATGAAAAAGAAGTGGCGTTAGTATTTATATTATTAAAAAGATTAGGTTAATACGACACAAAGTCATGAGGGTGAAGTACAAAGTGAAGATGTGTAGTGAACACGAAAATTAAAAGTAACTCTCTTCTCTTCTTCATTTTTACAAAAATTCACCATTTTCGTGTGAAATCCTAATTTTGACAAATAGAAAAAGGATTGACCCCGTAATGAAAGAAAAAAACGAAACCGGATTTTGCGATCCGATGTTAAATTAATTTTCTAACCAATGGAAAGAAGCGATTTGAAAAACTGAGAGATAAGTTATAAATCCAGTGTGAAAAATTAAATGGCTATAAAAACGCAAAGTCAGAACCAGTCAGTGAGATGGAAGCAGCAATATCATACACCAGTAACGTTTGACAAAAACTTCAAAGACCGACCCGTACGTAAAGTCTCATAACACATTCGTTCTCCTTCTTCAGTTGTGCTATTTTCCTTTAGCTTTTCATTTCCATCCTCAGCAGTTCCGCAGTCAACAAAGAAGACAACAACAACAAGATACTTCAACTGACTCCTAATAACTAACGTCCGATAAGTCCAATTTTCTTTATTGCTTTACCTTCCTTTTCACTTTCTCGTCGGCCATAAAAAAGGAAAGGAACACAGACTTTATTAGTAACCTGTTAATCTTTCTACATGCACACATTCAGCTGCTTACAACTACAAGCTCTGGATACCCTTATCTCATTAGTACTATTTCTCTTGAAACATTTAACTACGTGCTACATTTTCTCTTTAAACATTTAACACATAGAAATTCATGTTATTGTCTTTTGTTAATAAAACTCTATTTATTTTATAAACGAAACAATTTTATTCTTCCACAAATCCATCTTCTGATGGCCTTCTGATAATCCCCTAAATTGTAGGGAGTTCGGTTATGTTTGACACAAGGCCAATTTAGTATTTAACCATCACCCTATTACAAATGAACCCATGTCAGTAGTAATGGCGTGTGTCACCTCTATTTCACAGCAGGATACCCTATTATTTACTACTATTAGCTTAACATAGCAAAAGTTATAACTAAAGGGCACTCAGTGACAATCGCCCTCGCTAGTGTTGTAATGATCTTTCCTCTTGCAAATTGGGCATGTTGCAATGTAATGATATAGCCGAAGAATATATTAACCAAAATAGTTGCAAGAGAGTAGAAAATTGATATTCTTAAAATATAGACATTTTTTGTTTTATTTATTTTTTTATTATTATTATTTTTAATCATATCACCCCAAGCAAGGCGGTAACGCCACTGATGTGCAGGGGGCTACATAAGAGTGAGAAGATTAGAAAAGAGAAAAACCGGAAACGACATCCTAAACAGGAAACAAGGGATGAGCCTCTTCACCTGTTCAATAGACGTGGGTGGAGTGTGAACCGGGCGATAGTTTAGTCTATCTACTTCAATTGAAAAGAAAAAAAAAGAAAGAAAAGAGCGTAAAGATTGGAAAAGAGAAAACCGGAAACCGCATCCAAAGATAAAAAATATGAAGACATACAAATCAAACTTTCTAACGAGAAAAGGTACAGATATAGATGTTTGATATACAAGCTTGTTTCAATAAGTGGAAGGAAAATAGTTTTAAAGCTTTCATCATTATTATTGGCATTATTTTCGACAGTCTATCTTTTTGTGCTTTGTGTGTGTGTGTGTGTGTGTGTGTGTGTGTGTGTGTGTGTGTGTGTCTTTTGTTAATTTCAAAGAGAAGTGGCGACTCAGGGTGAGAAATCGCCCATCTGAGTTTGAAATCAAGTCGAGTTCGTTACATTTACTTACGCGCAAATACCTTTGAGAAAGGTATGAATCTACCTCTTCATCTTCCAGCTATGGGTTAAATAGTAGGGCTTGTATCTGAAAAAAGTAATTATTAACTTTAAAGAATCCTCATTGAAACGTTCACATGCCAAAAACGTATTATCCCTAAAGTCCAAAATATATTTCGGCATTAAATAATCAAGTAAGGGTTGATAATCCCTTAAAAAAAAATTTTAAAAATCAATTAATCAGTCAAAAGGGAAGGAATCAGTCTAATTAAATGCTAATGATCTTTTGGGTTCGTGTCTTAAAAAATTAACTTCAGAGTCTATGCATTTGAACTCGCTATTCTCTAAGCAAAATCGATTAATCGGACGCTTGCCTTCCCTCATGCCATCCATACTTCCGTCCTTCCTCGGACCGAATCTTTAATATATGATCACAATCCAGTGGAATCATCCATAGCTGTTGAAATTTATCATATCTAACAATATTTGCACAGTTTCAGGAGTGAGCGTTTTTTTAAATAGAAGTTTGTATTGTCCTTCACCGAGACTGGTTTTCCCTGCTATATTTTATTAATTTATCTGACATATGGAATTGAACATTGGAAATTACTGATTTCCCAGCCTGATGAAGTATACGCCGGTTCTCCTATAGATTTCTCTGTTATCTTATTTGTCCCCATTCTGTCGTTCTTATCTAAAGAAATAGCAAACAAATCGGCATAATGGTATCGTCCCTGCTAATATTTCGCTTAGGATTTTATCATCAAATAACTCGGGCCAAGTTTTCTACATTTATACATTAGTGATTCTTTACAGGAAACACAAGTTAGGAATATATATATATATATATATATATATATATATATATATATATATACATATATATATATATATATATATTCCTAACTTATATTAAAAACAGAAATAGGCTTGTTCCAACGAGAGAAATTGGTATAGAATAAAAAGTGTGAACATTTTGTTTGAAGTGTATATTTATTGTTGTTATTATACATGTTATGATACATTAAGAGTTCATAATACTATTTGTGATGCTACACGTGTTTCGAGTCTAAAGTTGACTCTCTTCAGGCGAATAAACTTGTGACTTTACAGATTGGGTTCAAAAAAGGAATACCATTGTGGACACGTAACATTTCATAATACGTATAATAAAAACAACAATAAGTATACACTTTAAACAAAACGTTCAAGGCCTATCACATTTTTTGTTCTTAACTTTTATATATACATATATATAATGTGGAAACGAGTGAATACATAACAAATGTGCCGACTCCCAAATTTTGTGAATGCATTATTGTGATGTTTTCACACTTCAGTGTTTTTATTTTCTGATTTGAAAAAAACAAAAGCAAAAACAACAAAAAAAAACAAACAAACAACAAAAACAAAACAAAACAGGACGAACCAGATAGTAAGATAGTACAACAATCATAAAACAAAAACAAAACAAAAAAAAGATCGCTCACCAAGCCCAGAAATAATATAAAAGTAACCACACAAACAAAAATACTTAATCATAGCCTAAAAATTTTTAAGCGGCAGATATACTATCACGGAAAATAAATGTCATATCAACACTGGAAAAAAAAGCCCAACCCAAAATAGGTAAACTCAATATAAAGGAATAAAGCAAACATACACCAAAGCACACAAAAAGAGATCAACTCAATGAAAAGCCATAAAAAAGCAATTAACCACCTGCTAATCCTACACTACTTAAGAAAGAAAATTCATCAAGCAAAATCAAATCATTCAGACAATAAGATATTAAATTACACCAAACTTCGTATAAAAACGAAAGACAACAATATATATATACTATCAGTATAGCCCGGCGTTGCTCGTGTGTAATGAAAGCTTTAAAACTAATCCATGGTTCTGGAGCTCAGACTCTTTGGACGTTGGCACAAAAGACTAAAAAGTTTCCAGTTAAAGCGAAAGCATAGACTGAAAGAAAAATGAATGGATGTAAGTCAAATTTTGATTTCCTGGTATCGATTTATATATATATATATATATATATATATATATATATATATATATTATCAATTTTCTGCACTATTGTAAGAACTGCAACCTTGAAACTTCTGAATATCGTTTCTTAAGTCTTTGTCTATGAGTGTATCAAATTTGATTAAAATCGGACCACTCCTTCTATAACCCGATTTTTTCGATTATCGATTATCGATATTTATCGGGGGTACCTCGACACAAAACCTAGCTAAGAACACTCGCAGACGCTTATAGTACAACTGTGTAAATTTTCAAGAAAATCGGTTCCGCCGTTTTGGAGTCTATAGGTAACGGACACACACACACACACACACACACACACACACACACACACACACACACACACACACACACACACAAAGTTCCATTTATAAATAAGTTTAGGTAGAATTAATTGTAAGTAATGATGTTTAGTGTTAAAATTTCTGGGGGTTTTTTTTAAGTAGTTTCCTGGCAGAATGGCATTTTAGGTAAACAGGGAATTTTTTTTGTCATAAGGTGCTCGATATTAAGATAGAGATATTTTTTTTAATCATATCACTTCGAGCAAAGCGGTAACGCCACTGATGTGCAGGTGGCTACGTAAGAGTGAAAAGATTGGAAAAGAGAAAGCCGGAAACCACATCTTAAACAGGGAACAAGGGATGAGCCTCTTCACCTGTTCAATAGACGTGGATGGAGTGTGAACCGTGCGACAGTTTAGTCAATCTACTCCAATAAAAAAAAGAAAAGGGAGTGAAAAGATTGGAAATGAGAAAGCCGGAAACCACATCCTAAATAGGGAAGAAGGGATGAGCCTATTCACCTGTTCAATAGACGTGAATGGAGTGTGAACCGGGCAACAGTTTAGTCTATCTACCCCAAAGAATTAATTGGGACAAGTTTGTCACTTAGGTGAGCAGTGATATTTCTGTCACGCCGACTTCGATGCTTCGTGATATCTTCACTCTTCAGGGTTCTTGTTTTTTCTGGAAAAAAAGAACAGTAAAACAAAAACCCTGAAGAGTGGAGACATCACAATAACGCCTTCACGAAAGTTCAAAGTCAGCACGGCTTAGCTAAGTCACACTGTCACACTGCTTAGCTAAGTGACAAACTTATCCAAATTATCTCACTCATTCCGATGACTTTTCTCTTTTCTCCCCTTTTTTCTTCTTTCTTTTTCCCCCTTTTCCAGTTTTCCTTTTTCTTTCACCTTCCGTTCCTGTGACACGCTTATTTCCGATTTCTTTACACACATACACATGATTTTTAAAATGTCCCTTTCACGGATCGAGTTGAATTCAATTAGCGTTTGGTACGCCTGCATTCTAACATACCCTTCCCTTACTTTTTTAACTTCCCCTCCCACTTTTCTTTCCCGCTTTGTTTTTTCTCTTGCTTACTGTTACGAATTTTCTTTCCTTTCCCCTCTCCCTGAAGTTGATTTCCTGTGATTTTTATAACATTTCCATACTAACACACACACACACACACACACACACACACACACACACACACACACATGTATACACTGCGTATATAAAATTCGTTAATTGTTTTTCTCCCTCAGCCGTGCGCCGATATCTTAGCGGTAGGTTATCTGGATGACGCTAAATCGGTCGAGTTTCGATCCAGGCTGGAAGCAATCTGATGTCTAGCCACACTGATGAGCTGTGACAAAGTGAAACAGGGTTGTATTTAGGTTTATATATATATATATATATATATATATATATATATATATATATATATATATATATAATGGGAAAACTATGATTTGCTGTTTAAAATTCATTATTAGAATAACTTATTTTGTCTCATGAAGTTTTCTTCAGATGACTCTTTCAAAATATCAGTGAAAACATCAATTCAGATAGTTTTCCTTCGTAAATTCTTACGTAGATGTAAATAAAAGTTTATAAAGTGAACAAATCTAACACTGTTGTTTTCCTAGCCAACGATACTATATATTCAAATAGTACAAGAAATAGTAACATACCGATATATATCACAATGATTGCAGTAAATACCTTTGATGTTACACAACCACCACACTCTCTCGTAGATTAACTTGTTCCTTATTGAAACTTAGTGCAATTTCGTTCACATCTTTTCTTCAGATCATAAGCGATCATAGACTTCCACTTGCTTCTATCCCTCGTCGGTCTGAACACTTTTCCTCTTTGTATCTCTCCCAAAACCCACTTCACCATCTACTTGCTCAAACCCATCAAGTATGTCTCACGGTACTTTCCCCTGTCTATCCGTCTTGTGCGTATCAGATTCTTCAAACATCCCTTCCCCATTACGTGTCCCAGAAACCTCAGCTGTCTCTTCCTACTGCTAGCTATAAGTTTCCTTTTCGTTTGCATCCTCTCCAACACTTCATCGTTGCTCACATGTTCTCAGTATCCGACTGTAGAACCACAGTTCTGTTTCTTCGAGTCTCTCTTTTATCTTTAAAGAGATCTTCCAGCATTTGCTGCCATCTAGGACGACAGATATTACATAAAAGTTTAGTACTCTTTTCTTTTTCAACAAAATCTTCCTGTCTCTCAGTACTCTGTTTAGCTTTTGAAATGCATCCTTAGCCATGTCAATGCCTCTTTGAATCTCACTGTCGCACTTTCCAACTTCTGTCAGTACACTTCCCAGGTATCTGTACCTGTTTGATTTTAGTATCCCCCAAACTGTAGTTGGCATTTTAGCGTCCTTTTTTCGCTGATGACCGTGCATTCACTTTTATTTTTAAGTTTATATTTAGTCCTTTCATCTCGATTTCCCTTTCTACTTACTGTAGGAAATTCTGGTTTTCCTTTTCCTTGTCTGCTATCAGTACTGTGCCATCTGCGTATTTTATATTGCTGAAATTGTGGTCGCCAATGACGAATTCTGGCTATGCTTCTATCCAGTGAAAAGATACACCCTTAAATCACTAATTTATAAAAACTCTATATATAACTATTATGCATTATTAGTTAATCTAAACTTATTTATAAATGGAACTTTGTCTGTGTGTGCGTGTGTGTGTATCCGTTACCTATAGACTCCGAAACGGCGGAACCGATTTTCTTGAAAATTTACACGGTTGTATTATAAGCGTCTGCGAGAATTCTTAGCTAGGTTTTGTGTCCAGGTACCCCCGATAAATAACGAAAATCGATAATCGAAAAAATCGGGTTATAGAAGGAGTGGTCCGATTTTAATCAAAATTTGACACTTTCATAGTCAAAGACATAAGAAACAATATTCAGAAGTTTCAAGGTTGCAGTTCTTAAAATAGTGCAGAAAATTGATTATATATATAAGGCAAGATGTTTGTGTGTGTCTGTTTATCTGTCTGTATGTCCTTTATACAAATCCACAATTTTTATCCGATTCTCACCAAACTTCACACAAATATTTTTCAGGCTGAGTCTGAGCTCAGGACCATGGATTAGTTTTAAAGCTTTCATTACATCCGAGTAATGCCGGGCTATACTGTTAGTATTATATAGTACTCACCCTAAGAAAAAATTCAAAACACTCAAAGCTATTATTATAGCAAAAGAAACCCGCATTAAATGTTATTTTTTTTATCAATCCCTTTACGTTCTTGAATTGTATGATTTTCAGTTTCTCTTCCCTACATAGATTGCAATTTCTCTGGGTTTTTTTCCAATCTTTTTTCTTTCTTTTTATATCCCTTATATACTGCTCTTTTCCTTTTCATTTATATTTTATTTGGAAACATGAAAAAGAACTATGGAGCTCTCGTGTGTAGGAAGGTAACGTAGGGGATAATAGCGAGAAAACAATTGTGTATATTTTAACGACACAAGATAAGGAATTTATTTACAAATTTACACATTTGTAATTGTCAGTACCTTGTTTCAAGACAAGCAATCACACATTAAAAGTTCGTAGATTCGATGAATGGTCAAGAAGAAAAAATGTTCATATTAATTCACCAGACACGAAGTAAATTTCCAAAATGCTTAAAACAAATTGAGAGAGTTCGTTTTTCTCATAAAAGTTATTCGAATGAATTCAATGTAAACAAGGGCTTACAAAATGCTTCAAACAAATTGAGAAAGTTCGTTTTTTTAGACAAAGGTTAAACGGTAAAATTAAAAATAAAAGATATATTTTAGGTACTTAGCTTTAACAGTTGAATCGAGTCCTTGAAATTTTGAGTTGTCATTAGAGGCTAATAATGTATCAGCGTGTAATTTCACACCGGCGTTATTCAGATACGTGACACTCTGCTTTTCTCTCTATCCGGTTTTTCTCTGACTCCCACTGTCACTGACCAACGGAGCATGTTGATAAGTAGACCGGATCGGTCAGATGGTTAGTTCAAAAAGCAAACTCATTTTTGGGCAGAAACATAACACGGGTTATTGAAAGTTAAATTTGTTGTTTTCTGTAAATCGCTTTCTTTTCATTGGTTAATAAATATATCATATTTGCTAGCGGAATTTTCCTTGATCTTTTCTCAGCACGAAGGCAATCGTTTTTCCTATTAGTCGAAAATAGACTTTCATTCTGGCTTGCGAATTTTCAAACGGTGAAGAATAGAAATTTATTTTTATTTCGTATTCACCACAAGTAGAAGGGTAACAAACGGCCATTTTGAAAATCTCACTGCGTAAAAAGTCTAATAAATAAATAATAATAATAAAGTTATTTTATGTGCATTAAAAAAGAACTTTCAAAATTAGAGCACACTTATTCTTATATACATTAGAAAAGAAAGCCCTGCAACTTTCCCACGACGCTCTTTGAACATTCGAATGTGACTGCACACAGTAAATACGAAATTTTATTTTGGAAGCTTTCTGACAGATAAAAAAAAATCTTATGTAACATGAGATTCCAGAATTTTCTTTAGCCATTGCAGACAGACAGACAGACAGACATTACGATTTAATGCCTTCTGTTGTCATTGATTCTGAAAAGTGAAGGATTTTTTTTTTTTTACCAGTTTAGGAGAAATAAGAAAACACAGAAGCTATTCTCCATAAATCTGTATTTATTTTCGGCATTTCCATGCTATAAATCGTCTTTTTCGGAAGAATTTTTTTTTTTTTTTTTTTTTTTTTTTTTTTTTTCACTGATTGCAATCTGATAAATAGAAAAATGAAAAAAGACTTTCTTCTGTGTAGGAAATAAAAACATAAATAAAAACCGAGAAACGAGATGGGAGAATAAAAGAGAATGAGAGGAAAAAGAAAGGAGCAACAATCAGTTGCATGGAGTGAGAGAGAACGATAGCGAAAGAAAAGAAGTAAAAAAAGAAAAACAGAAAAGATAGCGTAATGGTTAGAAAAATTATCTTACAGATTAATTCCTAGGTTATGAGCTCGAGTCATACCACATGCTTGTGTCCTTGGGATCAATGAAACTAAACTGTAGTGTGATTCATCTACTGGCTAGTTGACAAACATATACCGAAAAAGCAGAACAGAGAATAAAAGAGGTTACTGAAGCTTTATTTAGTAACATGTAGATTTTGAAACACTCCCGACAAGATGTTCTACAAATTTTCATTAGTCAAGTAGCTTTCTGAACAACTCTTTCAAATAAATACAAAAAAAGGTTTTCAGTTTTAGTCACAGTATTTTGAATTTCCAACACTTATGCGTTACAGTCAGTTAAGTATACGGTATACACACTTGAGCGATCATGTCTCTTTCGAGACATGACTGTCTGGGCAGAAAATTTTCCCGCAGTAGGTTGCCATTACTTTTTGTAGTAGACTGGTTGCCAACCAAGTCTATAGAACCCAATCTGTCTTGAAATTTAACCCATAGCTGGAGGGAGTAGCGGCGGATTAATACCTTTCCTAAGGGTATTTGTGCGTAAGTGAATGCAATGTATTCGACTGGAATTCAAACTCGGCTGTCTCAGCCGATATCTATTGCACCACAACGCATATATGTGTGTAATGAAAATAAAATGAAACTTATTTTTGTATATTTTAACTTTTGAAACTTACAAATTCATTTTTTATATTTGCGTTCTAATTAGATTTGTCATAATAAAATTATTTTTTCGTTTTTACTTAACCTATAAAATATAGAATGAAGCTTAAAGACGCTTAAAGAAGCTTTCCTCATTATTACAAAAACATTAAGAACTAAATGATATATTTTAAATAGGGTGTTTGAAAACTTTAATAGTGCTGCGACAATGCCCTACAGTACTATTATGGGTTAATGTGTCCAACTGTTGTCATTTCTTCTTCTTCTTCTTCTTTTCTTCTTCTTCTTCTTCCTCTTCTTCTTCTTCTTCTTCTTCATGCTGCGTCCCTTTAAGACCTGCGCGATCATGGCTCTTCATATCTTCCTCTCTTTTGTACTGCTTAGTAAGGTTTGTCTTTTGCCTTTACTCCCAAGTCCTCTTCTGCCAACCATTCACATAAGCTTTTTAGATAGCTTTCCCATGTCTCTGTTGTCTTCAATATGTCTCATGAATGTCCAATTCTCTAAGCCTTCTTTCCTCATTATGTGACCAACAAATTTATGTTGTCCATTTCTGATTCTAAGTATAAGCGGGTGCTACAATGGTGGAGATAGCTACATATTTCCCACTAACATCTAGTTCAAGCCCATTTAAATTCCGGGATTGAAAACTTCTATATGCCGTGTCCCTTCAAGAGGTGGACGATCATGGCTCTTCATAAGTTCTTGTCATTTGTACCTCTTAGTAAGGTTTATCTTTTTGCTTTCACTCCAAATTACAGTTATTTCAACCATTTACGCATCTAGTTTGGGAGGTTATTCACTGCTTGCCTCTGTCTCTCTTAACGCCAACGTGTCCTGTGGGTGTTATATTCTCTAATCCTCTTTCCTCATTTTTTTTTAATCATATCACCCCAAGCAAGGCGGTAACGCCACTGATGTGCAGGGGGCTACGTAAGAGTGAAAAGATTGGAAAAGAGAAAGCCGGAAACCACATCCTAAACAAGGAAACAAGGGATGAGCCTCTTCACCTGTTCAATAGACCGGGCGATAGTTTAGTCTATCTACTCCAATTAAACACCCTAGAAATGTCAATAGTCTCTTTATAGAACGTAAAATAAAGATTAAAAGTAAGAAAGTAAAATGCTTTTAATACGTCATCAAATACATTAAACTCTTAACATTAAACTTGCCTCCCCCGTCTCGACCTAAGAAAACATCTGAGTGACATTTCAATTAAAAAAAGAAGATAATATTGTCCTGCTAAGATATTTTTTTTTATTAATGAAACATCTCCGAGTTCTGGGTCTTTCGATGTGGTTGAATGACCTTACAAGTGGAGTTCTTTTTACCCAGGTATTATTCTTGGTTGGCTGGCATCAAAATTAAGCGAGTTGGCTGGCAAAGTCAGTTGTTGCCGAAATCTACTTCAGTGCAGTTTGTTTACAACCCTTCGCTGACCCAACGTGTAAACTATACCACAAAAACCAAGCAAATTCCGACTGAAATTATTTTTAAGTATTTCTAACTTCTTGGCAGAAAGAATTTATTTTCTTTTTTTATTTTCCTTTTTAGCCACCGATAATCTTAATTTATATTATAATGAAGCCTTTATTTTGTTTGCTATAAAACATCACTGATTTTCCGTCGTTCTCTTTACTGCTATTTATTTTATTTTTTTTCTCGCACATGTGACAATTCTATAAAGTGAAGTTTAGAAAATAGCCTCTCTCTCCATCCATCTCTTTCCCCCAGCTATGGGCTGAATAGTAGGATTATTGGTTGTCAATTAATCTATCGCAGAAAAAAACTTGCACCTACTACGGGAATAACTTCTGAACGCTCTCTTCCAAAATGCCATGAGCTAGCATGGAAGGATTGGGTCATAAAATTAACATGAGAATAAATATCTCATGTTGGCACACAATCTGCAAAATTACTGAGTAAGCGAATGCTTATTACATACACGCCCACAAATATATATATATTTACATGTGGGTGTGAAAAACCCAACACGCACGCATACATTTAAACTCTCTGACCTGGTCACCACTTGACTTATCTATTTATACACGATACCTTGACCATCAGAAAAGCAAACGGATTTCGATGTGTGAAGTCATAAGTTTATTCGCATAAAGAGAGTCAGCTTTAGACTCGAAACACGTGTAGCATCACAAATACCATTATGGACACTTAATACATCAGACAAAAAGCAAGTAATATTATTATTAATAATAATAGCAACAATAAATCTACACTTAAAAAAAACGTTCACGACTTCTCGCACTCTTTATTCTATACCAATTTCTCTCGTTGGAAAAACCCTATTTCTGTTTATATATATATATATATATATATATATATATATATATATATATATATATATATATATAATTTCCAAAAGTTCATAAAGACGGAGTCCCACTCAGACCTATTTTGTCTATGGTGGGCTCCGCACAACATGAGTTGGCTAAGTGGTTGGCAGAGATTCTCCAACCTGTGTCTCTTGCTCTGTCTGCGTACAATGTCATCGACTCCTTCAGATTTTCTAGTTTCATTAGAAACTTAGATTTTTCATCTAGGGATTAATTTTTGGTCTCCTTTGACATTGTCAGTTTATACACAAATGTTCCATTAAATGATACTATTAGAATTTGTGTTGACATGTTATATAGAGGGAATTTAGGTGCCGTGGCAATTCCCGAGGAGTTTTTCCTGGAATGTATGCGATTGGCAACTGAGGGGGTCGAATTTAGCTTTGACGGGACAATGTTTGCGCAGACAGACGGCGTTGCGATGGGTAGTCCTTTGGGTCCTGTCCTTGCGAATATTTTTGTGGGATTTCATGAGCGTCTGTTATTTGAGAGGGTAGCAGAACCTTTGATATATCAACGATATGTTGATGATACCTTCTCTTTGTTTGACAGCGCCATTGATGCTGAACATTTTTTAGTTCAGTTGAACTCTTTACATCCTTCTCTTCAGTTTACCATGGAGATAGAAAGGGCTGGATGTCTCCCATTTTTAGATGTCCTTGTTCAGCGGCGGGACGGCACTTTCGTGACTTCTGTTTTTCGCAAACCAACATTCACTGGTTTGTATACTAATTGGAAATCGTTTGTCCCTAAGTCTCGTAAACTAGGTCTGATAGAAACCTTGGTTCACTGTGCCTTGAATATTTGTTCTCCTGAATGTTTAGAAAGCGAATTAATTCGCTTGCAGGAGATTTTCGAAGGCAACGGGTACCCGGTTAATGTAGTGAAACGGGTAATTGATCGCAAGATCAAACGTTATAAAGAACCTAAGGTTGAAGGACCTAGCCGCTGTCCCTTGTATCTGAAAATACCCTGGCTTGGTAGAAGATGTCAAACTATAACCGACAGAGTTTCGGCATATATTTCGTCCTGTTATTCCTGCGGTGCAGTTGCGTGTTGTTTTTCAGACTAGACCTGTGTTTCCATCCTTCAGTAAAGATAGGTTGTCCTATTTTCGAAAAAGTTCAATTGTTTATCAGTTTAAATGCTGTTGTGATGCGGCATACATAGGACGTACCGATCTGAGGTTGGAGACGCGGGTTTCACAACACGTCTCCGCTAATATACGTTCCAGTGGCTCTCTCAGACCTATAAGAACAACACAATCTGTTCTGGATTCCGCTATTGGCCAACATCTTTTGGACAATCAGGTGTGTGCCTCGGCATATGAGGACAGCTGGTTCACTGTCTTGCACAGTGCTCGGTCTACCCACCATCTTCGTATTTTGGAAGCAATTTGCTTGAAAATTCATCAGCCGAGCCTGTGCAGACAGAAAGAGCGGTTTTTACGCTCCTTACAATTGCTGGTGAGTCTGTGAGTGTAACATTTTTTCACTTTTAAACACTCTTGTGGAATTACATGTTTACACCCCCCTTACATTTTATGTGTTTTTTTTTTCAATAAATTTATTTTTAAACGAGTTCCATCGTCTCCCAGCATTGTATGTAATTTATTTTGCCTGGTCCTTTTCCTTTTTCCCCTTAAAATTAAAGCCAACGAGAACCCTTGATAAGAGTTGGCCGAAAGGTTCCTCTGGTTTGGGTTTAAATAATATGACGTCTGTTCTTTTTAAAGCCATTTGTGATTTCTGCGGGTACAAATCAGTGTTTATATATATATATAGTCATCCGCAGACAGATCTGTTTCGCTGTATTACAGCTCATCAGTACGGTATATATATATATATATATATATATATATAAAATCCTATATATATATATATATATATATATATATATAAAACCTTATATGTTTATATTAGTTATAAGAACAAGTTCAAGGAGAATTTAAATCATGAATTTGACTGTGCAAACAACACCCCCAGTTACAGAAATGCTGAACTGATTCGTAAAATAAAAAAATAAAAAAAGTAAGTCATTATTTAATTAAAAAAGCTTTTTAATTGCTTTTTTGAATAAAATATAATTTTATTCTTTTAAAGTTTTCTATTAATTTGTAGTGGCTAGGTGATAATGGTAAATAAAAATTATATTTACTAATCCTAAATGGAAAAACTCACTACAATTCGACGACCCCCAGTATTTAAAAAAAATAGTATTTTTTTAATTTTTTTTTTTTATAATCATTTCATCCCACGCATGTCAGTACTGACACTGGTGCGCAGGGGGTTATATAAGAAGTGAGTGATGAGAAAGAGGAACAAGTTACAGGGGTTGTCAGAGAATGGATAAGAGAAGGATGAGAATACTGGTGTGAAGAGAAATGCATGAGAGTGGCAAGGGTGAAGAACATGATACAAGGGTTGTCAGGGAATGGATGCGAGCCTAGGAGATAAGAGATGGCAATTGACATTGCATTTAAATTCTTGGAGATTGTAGCTGTCAGGGAAGCAAGTATACGGAAGGGAATTCTATAGGCGGGAAGTGCATTTGATTGGTTTCACTGTAAAAAGGTGGGACCTAGTCGCTAGCCTGGTAGCTCGAATTAATTTATGCAGAGAGGGTATAAACCTGTTGATTTTTGTAAATAGTTGATGTCTAAACGCGACATTATCAGAAAATAAGTGTTATCTATAGTCAATTTAAAATTTGTTGTTATTTTCGAACATTTCTTCAACAAGCATTTTCGTAAGTAAATAGAAAAATAGTACCTAAAATTCAATAAAATATTAGATCACTGAGAATATTTTCTTTAATTTTTACGATTACTGTGAAGTCAAAAAATTATATAAAAAGACATTCACGTTATATTCATCAAGTAATTGTTACAGTTATGTTCCACTTAGAAAAATTTCCCAAAGATATGTCTAGCGAGAAACTTGTCAACCCTTCACAAAAACACCCACCTCTGTAATAAAGTAAGTAATATTTGTTTCAAATCAGATTAATCAAACAATAAATCAGCTAATCTTTCTCGAATAAAGTTTCAGAAAACTATATTATATTTTGAAAGATTTTTTTAATAGAGAGAACTACACTGTGTTAGCAGATTTGTCAATATGGACGATTTTTGCGTTTTTAATAATAATCTAAAATAACTCATTCTAATCTATTTAAATTCTGTTTGAAAAACAGCAAAGCATTTTTACTTATTGGAAATATTAGAATTAATCTATAATCTTGAAATTAAAACTAGAATAAAAGCTTCAAGAAAAATTTTTCATTTTGAAAAATGCATTTGAAACCTTATGTATCGTTTTTCTTTGGAACTACTTATATAAACTGTCGCTTTAGTTATCTGTTGAGAACTTTTTGAAAACATTCAGCCAGTATAGAAAAACTTACCTCCCCCGTCTCGACCTAAGAAAACATCTGAGTGACTTTTTAAAAAAATCATTTCAACCCAAGCAAGGCGTGAATTCACTCTGTCTTTTCTACAAATATTTTCATTGCAGCTGCTCGGATGAACCTTTTTTCCTGATGCCCCTTCAACATAAATCTAAACGTGGTATCAGATTGGCATCTAGGTCTCACCTTTTTACTGTTCAAATAGTTAAATGTTTTCTCTCTTCTACTCGAACAGTTTCTTTTCTCGCACTTTTCGCTTGTGGAACTTCCTTCCATTTACTTGCTTACCTGATAGCTACAGTCTCCAAAAATTTAAACGCATCGTTAATTGCCATCTTCTATTTTCTTGAATCCCATTAATCTTTTATCGTCTTTTCAATACCCCCTGTACCCAGTCAGTGTAACCCCCTGCGATCTAGTGGCAGTCGCGCTTTGGTTGGGGTGAAATTATAAAAAAGATAAGCGAATCTGTTTACTTCTATTAATGCACAGAAAACTGTGTGAATCAAGGCTAGTTTTAGTCAATCAAAGGAGACCGCTTTTGATCGATGGTGAAATAGTAAATGTCTCTAAGTAAATAGTATAAAATAGTCAAACTCTCTAAGCCTGAGAACACATATAACGGTTTCTTCTACGACCATTACATTAAACTCAGCAAAGTAAAGCGCGTGATCAAATGGTTACCAGGGACATAAAAGAAGGAAGATTGTATTCGGGAAAACTTCTAACTAGGAAGGCCTTTTCTTTCTTCTTCTATGTGCCCTATCCTTTCAGGACGTAGGCGATCATGGCTTTCCACATCTCCCTATACCTGGTGGCTCTAAGCACGCCTTCTCCTGTTACACCATGCAACTTTCATCCACCTGATTAGGTCCTTCAAATATGTTATCCACTGCTTTTTCCCTCTATCTGGCCTGTTAGTATCAGGTTCTCCAAACCCCCTTCCTCATTGCATGTCCCAGGAAGTTCAGCTATCTCTACCTGATGCTCAGTATTAATTTCCTTTTCGTTTCCATCATTTATGCATACCTAGTAAAGTTACCTGACTTAAAAGCTTTAATTCGATATCTTGTTCTTTACCAATGACCATAGCAGGCTTCTTCTTTTATGTGCCGTGTTCCTTTAAGGCCTATGCGATCATGGACCTCCGCATCCTCCTGTTTCTTGTCGCTCTTAATAGTCAGTCAGTTAAGTGCCATACGTGATACACGCTTGGGTGATCATGTCTCGAAAGAGACATGACTGACTGGGCAGAAGATTATCCCGCATTAGGTTATTTCTCCGAAACCTAGTTCTGTCATCCGTTTTCTCAAGCCCCTTAAGTATATCACGTGTTGCCTTACCCTGTCCCTCTCCACCTATCCGCCCTGTGAGTATCAGATTTTCCAAGCCCTCATTCCTCATTATGTATCCCAGAAATTTCAAGTGCCTCTTCCTGATGTTAAGTGTAAGCTTCTTTTTTGTTTTCAAAAACCTCATCGTTGCTCGCATGTTCAGCCAATGATACTCTCAGCATCATTCTGTAGAACCACATTTCTGTTGCTTCGATTCTCGCCTTCATCTTTAAGAAGATTTTCCAACATTAGCTGCCATACAGGAGGACAGATATCACGTAACAGCGGCAGGCACACATCTATTTTTACCGCTAAGTAGACCGAAACTCTCTAAACTGATAATCACTTCTTTCTTTTTTTTTCAATTTCCTTTTTTCTTTTTTTCGTTCTTTTTCTGAATCTCTTTTTGTTCCTGTCTGTTATTTTGCGCCTTTGATACGCATATTCGTATGTGCGCGCATGCGCAAACGGACACAGTTTATCGTCCCCTTCGAGTTCCTCTCCGTTCCGGTGCTTGCTTTGCAACTCATACTAAAAATAACGAATATGCGACACACCCTCGATGCTGCACTCATTCTCGTTCTACTAACCAGCACATGCTCCCACCACACCCAGGCACAGCCCTAGACCGAGTGATGAAAATGACACCAACAACCCACCAAACCCCTGAAAACATCTTAGATTAGGGAAATATGAGAAGTAAGATATGAAGACTACTTGATTGCTCACTGTACAATAAAGAAGTCAAGTAAATGTATTGAGAGAGTGAAAGTATAGAATAAAGAGAGAGTAGGAGAGGCTACAGAAAAAGGGAAAGAGGGCGAAAGAGAAAGAGAGGCTAAAGAAGAGGAAAAGAAATAGAAAAATAATGTAGCGAGAGAGTGAAAGTATAGAATAAGGAGAGAGTGTGAGAGATACTACAGAAAAGAGAAAAGGGAATGAGATCGAAAGCGAAAGACAGACTAGAAAAGAAGAAAAGAAAGATTAGAGATGGAATAAAAGAAGCAAAGTAAGAGAACCCCCCTCCCCACAGAGAAATTAAAAGTCAGTCAGTTAAGTGCCATACGTGATACACGCTTGGGCGATCATGTCCCGAAAGAGACATGACTGACTGGGCAGAAGATTATCCCACAGTAGTTTGCCATTACTTTACTGCGGTAGACTGGTTGCCGACGAAGGTTATAGAACCCAATCTGTCCTGCTATTTAACCCATAACTGGAAGGAAGAGACGGATTAATACCTTTCCCAAGGGTATTTGCGCGTAAGTGAATACAATGGATTCAGCTGGAATTCGAACTCGGCTCCCCGATTGTCTCATTCCGAGCCGATATCCACTGTATCACAACGCTCGTGAGAGTGATAAGATGTCTCAGTTAGACCGAAAAACCCTTCCCCAAAACAAATAAATAATAAATATGATATTTAGTCAGATTTTGAGAAGTGAGCCTGGTGAAGTATTTGTATGAGGTTATCGGAAAATATTACTTTTATTGTATCACACTTTGATTATTGTCTAAATCTGAAAGTTGAAAATTTGGAATACGGTGACGTCATGTGTAACGGTTATTGGAAGCGAGGCTGCAAAACAAACAATGCGCTTTGTTAATATATATATATATATATATATATAACTCAAACACAATTATATCAAATTACACCAAACTTCATATAAATACGAAAAAAATCGACAAGAAGCCCTGATGACTGAAGACCTCACAGTAATGCCTTCACAAACGAAACTTTGAAGTGGGCATGAATAAAATAATACTGTTCAGCTAAGTGACAAACTTTTACGCATTAATTCAATTAACACTCTATCTCTATTTCCATATCATGCATTAAATGAAAAAAATCTGCTCGCCTAAAATGCCTTTCTACCAGTCAGTCAGTCAGTTAAGTGCCACACGTGATACACGTTTGGCGATCATGTCTCAAAAGAGACATGACTGACTGGGCAGAAGATTATCCCGCAGTAGGTTGCCATTATTTTCTGTGGTAGATTGGTTGCCAGCCAAGGCTGTAGAACCCAATATGTCCTGTTATTTAACCCATAACTAGAGGGAAAAGAGAGATTAATACCTTTCCCAAGGGAATTTGCGCGTAAGTGAATGCAAGGAATTCAACTGGAATTCGAACTCTGCTCACCGATTTGTCGTTCCGAGCCGATATCAGGAAATCAAATAATCAGGCCGGTAGAAAAAATACATATATACTGTTTGATTTGACTGTTCAACTCAGAGAACTTCTTTCTGAGAAACTCTACCTTGTGGAACAGGCTCCCCGGGAAGAAGCTTCCCTGATCACTGTAATCTTAATAGTGTGTGTTTTCTTATACATTCTTCTAAAGAGAATGCATCCAATTTACGTCCGTGTAAAGCTAAGCAATAACTGATTTTTCACCAGCGTGCTGTCATGTGATATTCAAGGGCCCCTTAAGAAATCAGTAGATTTTCCCCCTGTCAAACGGTTGACAGTTGCCTTTTGCATCTCTTCAGTCCTTAAATAAAAGATTTAAATTTCAGAACATTGCAAGCATACTAAAATTTGACAAGTAGATGTAAGAACTCATCTAAAATCAGAACATCACTATTTAGATATTTCTTCAATGCGGGACAAAAAACAACAAGTTTTTGACTAAACAGAAACCTGGAAGGAAAAAGTGAATCCACGGTCTGAGCAATATTTTGATCCACATAGAGCTTTCAAAGAAGTTTTGAAGTCAACAGCGCAGCCCTAATATAGTTATGGCCACCCTATATTAGTCGGCAATGGGCATAGTCTATTATAGTTTTCTCCTTCAAGGAAAGATCGTGTAAGGCCTAAGAGCCACTCTAGATAGTGGGTCACAGAGTATGAAGCATTATCTCAAGCAGATAATGGCAGATAATGTCACAAAAACGTAAAGGGCAACCGGAAATGAAAAAAAAAAGAAAAAAGAAAAGACTTTAGAATGAACCGGAAACCCAATCCTAAATAGAAAACTAGGGATAAACATCTATTCAAAAGACTGGAAAAGAGTGTGAACCGTACAATAGGTGAACCTGTCTTCTCCTATTGGTTCACAGAAAGCTGTGAGGTTCAGGGCCAGTTTTAGCCAATCAAAAGAGACCACTTTTGATCCATGATAAAATTTGACCCTATTCTATAGGAATTAAATCAACAAAAGTAGTTTCAATATTTCTCTAAGCTTTTCGTCTAGACCTATTCGTTAATGATTACAATTGGAGTAACTTTTGGATAATATTTTAAATGTTTTATGACGTACTGAATCGAGATGCATCGACATCAAGCAGAATTGAGTCTGCATTAAAAATAAATCGAGTACACTACACGGTATGTTCTTTTTAACAGGTACTTCTATTGCTTGTTGGCTTACGGCCATATCAACACCGGTTCTCGTCCGAAGTTAAGTAACGTCGAGCCTGGTCAGTATTTTGATGGCTGACCGCTTGGGTATACCAGGTGTTATAAGCCTGGATGTGTGGGTTGTGTAATGGATAATGACTCAGTGAAAAAATTGGAGATCAGTGTTCGAATTCCAATCAGGTTCGTTACGTTCAGTTCCGCGCAAATAAGCTTGAGTAGGATATAAATCGACGTCTTCTCCTCCAGCTATGAGTAAAATAGTATAACTGACAAAATAGGATCATTATTATCACCAACAAATTGATAATACAGTATTCACTTGCAAAAATATTGTTGCAATCTAAAAATGCTTCTGCGTTAAATAACATAGAAAAGGTTGATAAGCCATAAAATGTAATCATTCTTTTGATTATTTGTGTGTGTGTTCTTATTCTATAATAATGTCAATAAGCTGAGTGCTTCTAAACTCTTTATTTTGTTTATTGTAAATTGAACATTATATCACTATTGGTAAAACGATCATGTTTTGAACATACATTGAATTGAACAAATATATATATATATATATATATATATATATATATATATATATATATATATACGATACGTATCTATATATATATATAAAAGGGAAGATGTTTGTGTGTGTCTGTCTGTATGTCCTTTATACAAATCGACAATTTTTATCCGATTCTCACCAAACTTCACACAAATATTCTTTAGGCTTCCGATCAGATCATGGGCTACTTATGTTTTCCGATTTCCGACCGATATCGGAAATCGATACCCCGATATCCAATCAGGTCTGATCAAGATCAATATTTCACCCCTTTTATCGTTGTTCTTGCTGCAGAATTTGCTCTAACTTGGTAAAATTAGAATTTTTAGTCTCAAACATTAGTAGACCTCAGACGACTCATTTTCCACGATATCGGAAATCGATAACCCGGATATTCTATCGAATCTGATCAAAAACCGATATTCAGCCTTCAACATGACTTATTTTCTCCAATTTGACTCCCGATCGGTACGATAAGTTTTCATGGACTTAGGTTAGTTTATCCTTGGATGACTTATTTAATTTCGATATTGGAAATCGATCCCCGATATCCTATCGGGTCTGATCGAAATCAGGTTTTCAGCCTCTTTATTTTGGTTTTCGCTTCGGGTTTTACTCTAAGTAGGTATAATTGTAGTTCTTAGTCTTAACAACCTACGTTTGTCGTGCGAACATCCAAAGAGTCTGAGCTCCAGGAACATGAATTAGTTTTAAAGCTTTGATTACACCCGAGCAACGTTGGACTATACTGCTAGTATATTATAAAATAAGGATCTGTAAACTACGGAATGCAAGCCATATCCGGGTCGCGACAAAGTCTCGGTTCGCATCAAATTAAAATATTTATAAATACATCGCCCGTTTTTCTCATCTACAGTGAATTGATTATTTTGTCAAAGTGTTCGCTAATGTCGGATACTTTTACACATATATCTTAACAGAAACTATAGATAACGTCAAAAAAATTTTTTAAATTAAAAATAATTAAATAAATAAATTCCACAAGAATTTATTAAATTTGTTAAATAAATGAAATAAAAATTTATTAAATTTATTAAATAAATCAAATAAAAAGATAACGCCAAAAAAATCGATTCTTCCTAATGAATCTCAATCAAGATTGAAATTTATAGAAAAAATAAAACACCTGAGATTTATCATTTGATAAATGAATGAAGTCGAGAATCTTTTTCTTTTTCCTTTTATGTGCCGTCTCCATTCAGGATGTAGACGATCATGACCCTCCGCATCTTCCTGCTCGTTATAACCCTTAATAAGTTTTGTCTTTTTGCTATTTCTCCCATACCCTGTTCTTGCATTCATTTACTCAAGCTTATCAAGTATGTTAAACGTTGCTTCCCTCTGTTCATCTTTCTACTCTGTTATGAGAGTATCAGATTTTCCAAACCGGCTTTTCTCATTAAGTGCCCAAGAAATTTTAACTGACGCTTTCTGATGTTAAGTATAATTTTCCTTTTGGTTTGCATTCTCCCCAAAAGGAAGCCGTAAAACAATAACAAAATTTAAAATGCATTTTAAAAAATGAAAAATCTTTCTTAAAGCGTTAATTTTAGTCTTAATTCCATGTTAGATAAAATTCAATATTTTAAATGAGAAAAAAATACTCTTTAATATAGGTACCTCCACTTCATTTCCGATACCTACGATTCAAATTGAATTTTTAAAAATAAAAACTTCTTGAAACTTTAATTTTAGTTTAATTGAAAGCTAAATGATTAAATTTACTATTTCCACTAAGCAAAATACTTGGGTATATTTCAGAAAGAAATTATATTCAGTGGAATCTAAAATTTTGAGATTTTTAAAAAAATTTCAATTTTTCGGCTATTTTTTGAGCGATCGACACGTTTGTAAACAAAAGTTAATTCTTGGTGTTAAAAATCTTGCAAAATAAAATATACATCTCTCATTCGTTATTTTTGGAAAATTATTAAATTTAAAGTAAAATTAATCTGATTTGAAATAAATATTACTTGTGTATAGTATGAAATTTAGAATAAAAGTATTTCTTAATCACAAACGTCTGACTCCTTGACCCTTTAAGTAGGCGATAACAGCACCTATCAGTCAATCTGGACGTATGGTGACCAAAAGTTGACATAACCCAGTTTAGCATTTCGTAAGGGGAACAACCATTAAAACATGTGATCTTTTAAAGCTAAATCTCTTATAAGTTTCTATAGTAAAAGAAAATGTGCAGTTTAACACAATAAAAAACAATTAGAAATTATTTTAAAAATCTTAATTGTAAATGATTTGTATTAAGCTTATGAATTTTCGATTTGTAAATAAAGTCTATTTTTAATGAATTAATAACCGAAGACACTGATTCACTGAAAGAAATTTAAAAAAAATGTTTGAAACTTATTATTAGCAAAGAAAAAGGTGAAAACAATTCTTATAAAAATTCATTATTCATCGACAATTTTTGTTCTTCAGAAATATCCTAAAATTATATTATTTATTAAATCAATTAAAAGTTTATCTACATTAAAAATAGCGTAGTTTTAATGCATTTTTGATTTTACTATTCGGAGCAGATTTTCGGAAAAATGGTCTCGTAATAGAACAAAAATAACGTAATTTATATTCTCCAATGGGTCCTGCTTTTAACTAACAAATAAAAAATTTAGATAATGTATTTCTGGAAGTTTTATTCAATTAATTGAAGTGGGTGGAGGTAAGAGATGTAAAAAAACATTTTAAATATGATTTCTAAAAATAATAATTGCAAAAGTAATTTCATTCGTTCCTGAATAAGTCCTCAAAGTTTCATTAAAATCAGACAATTAGTTGATTTTTGCAAAAATTTTCAAATTAATGTGTATTTCAACGCCAAAAACGACTTGCGTAATATTACATTTTGCTTAATAATCGCATTACGTAAACATAGAGTGAATCGCTGGCGACAAACAAAAAAAGAAATTTTAATTGAAATTTCGAAAATGTTAGAAAGGATTAAACAATTTATGTCTTTATTTGCGAAGTATTTTCCGCGAATATGGTTGTTCAGAGAATTGATAAGGTGGTAATCTGATAGCACAAGGTCTGGGAGTAAGGTGGACGGCACAGTGTCTCCCAGCTAGGTCACCGTATTTTATCGCTGACCACCCGCGTCATATTAGGCCTGGAGAAGCAGTACACCCTTGCGATCAGCCAATATTGACTATGGTACCTAGATTTCATGAATTCAAATGTAGTCAGTTAAGTGCCATACGTGAAACACGCTTGGGCGATCATGTCTCGAAAGAGACATGACTGACTGGGCAGAAGATTATCCCGCAGTAAGTTGCCATTGCTTTCTGCGGTAGACTAGTTGCCGACCAAGGCTATAGAACCCAATCTGTCCTGTTATTTAACCCATAACTGGAAGGAATAGACGGATTAATACCTTTCCCAAGGGTATTTGTGCGTAAGTGAATGCAATGAATTCAGCTGGAATTCGAACTCGGCTCCCCGATTTCTCGTTCCGAGCCGATATCCAATGCACCACAATACACTATTTATATTCTGACTATTGTACTCACCTTTGTTGTTGTTATCACTATCAGGTGGTTCTCGATCTGGGTAACCTACAGAGAATTTTTAACAGAACTTTTTATCTAATCCATGGAGTTAGACTGTTCTCGTCCCACTGTTCATGCCCAGAGATATTGTTTAATATTTATTTTTGTTTGACCATTTCTACTGTAGTAGCAATCGAATGTCTAACCGCACTGATGGGCTGTGATACAGCGAAATAGATCTGTCTGCGGATGACTATATATATATATATATATATATATATATATATATATATACTGCCCGAACTAAAGATTGAATTCGCAACCACAAAATTCACAAACCACAGCTTTTACAAATAGGTCATGTAAGATAGTCAACTTCCTGTCGGTTACCCAGATGGGTATACACCCGAGGAAGGCCAATCGGCAAAGCAAACGATGTAAAAGCTACAACTATTTTTTCAATTGGAGTAGATAGACTAAACTATCGCTCGGTTCACACTCCACTCCACTCCACCCACGTCTATTGAACAGGTTAAGAGGCTCATCCCTTGTTCCCTGTTTAGGATGTGGTTTCCAGCTTTCTCTTTTCCAATCTTTTTACTCTTACGTAGCCCCCTGCACATCAGTGGCGTTACCGCCTTGCTCGAGGTGATACGATTAAAAAATAATAATAATAATAATAATAATAATAATAACACCTGATTCCAGAAACTCAGACAAGAAAATAATTCCATTTTTAGACTAATAAACTTGCCTCTGTAAATTATTCCTTTCTCACTTTCCGACTTTAAAATATATATATATATATATATATATATATATATACTTTTTTTTTTCTTAGATTTATCAAATCTTCGGTGCTCACCAAACCGTTTCGCTGTGTACTTAAGGAGCATCGCTAAAAGTTACGGGGAACAAGAAGCTACAGATAGAGGCGGCCTAACGGGAACAGGTCACACTAGACACTAGAAACGGTCGGCCAGACTGAGGCGCACTTATGCATATGTATGTAGATATGTATGTTGATGAGAGTGTCTAAAGACTCGTGTATATGTGTGCTTGTGTGTGTGTGTAAATGAAATACACATATATTCATATATGAATTTGCATACGAAGGTACAGACTTGAATATGCTTAAGTCACTCACTCTCTACCTATCTCTGTCTCTTTGTTTCTCTTTCTGTCTGTCTGTTTGTCTCTCTACCTCTGTCCCTCTCTCAGTCAAACTTGCTAAATGTATCTTTAGATTTAAGTTGACATCCGCTCTTACGTGTGCCCGTTGATTATATGTTGCGTATATATAGATGCTTATGTATGAATGTGTGTGTGTATTCGCCGAACTGATGTAATGATGTAATGATTTTCTTAAATTTTCTCTTTTAAGGGAGCGATCTTTATTTTTATTCCGTTTTTTTTTTTTAGACCTTTGTGAATTTCATTCGTGTAAAATCTTCTGTACAATAAAAGCGGAAGCTGATGATGGTTCGCCTGAAAGAGGCCTAAATTTCCGATTTACCATGAAATAACGTGTCTGCCTTACTTTATATATATATATGTATATATATATATACACGCAATATTTGCGTTTAGGTATATATACCCTACCGGCCATAATTATTAGGCCATTCCAGTTTTTTTTAAAGAAATTATATATTTCATACTATTTTTAATAATTATTGCCAAATGAAAATATAATGGTTCTTTTGTTATTATTACTTTGCAAAGTTTTACAAGGCAAGGACACAAAGATGAACTCGTTCGAATCACCCTAAATCTTTTTCATTCTTTCATTGATGAAACTGCAATATAGGTAATTATTAAATATTTATAAATTCATTGGATGCATATGTCATTGTGGATTATTAACAAAAGAACCATTCTATTTTCATTTACAATTATTCACTTGGCAATAAAAACTAAAAAATAGTATGAAATACATCATTTTTTTTTAAACACTGGGGTGGCCTAATAATTATGGCCGGTAGTGCATATATATAAATATTTGCGTGTACGTATATTTATACGTACACAGAAATATTTTTATGTATGCCAACACTTTCAATGACATCGAAACAAAGAACGCAATATTTATGCTCAGATTGTTATCAGAAAGAGAAATACAAACGCAGAAGTACGACACAAAGATCTGATATAGCTACTCGGTAACCTTGACATATTCAGGAAAGATATTAAAATAATCAAGAACTTATACTGGTATACGAACAGGAAATGAGTTCAGTAGATATATATAAAAATAGAAAGGGGCGTAAGACAAGGATGTGTCTTCCAACTGGATTTATTCAACCAATACAGCGAGGCAATTCTGACAGAAAAATTTATGTAAATATTATTTTAGGGTTTCTGTCTAATCTCTTTTACTTTTTAAGGGAGGGGCAATTTTTTAGAGTTATATAAAGAAAAATATCATAAGAATTTATTTCAGTAAGTGTGAACATGCGGAAAATTCGTTCTGAAACTTACAAAAATCAATTCAATAAACTGAAAAAAAAATTTTTTTTGGAAGTATTAGTGCTGATAAAACAATATTTTCTTTCAGAAAGGGCAGAAAAAGACCTACCTACACTTATTTATTTGACAAAAAACGTGTTCAGCTCAGTTTTGAAATTCATCCGTTTTAAAGACATATTTGAAGAATCGAAAAGTGTAAAGTTTAATGCCATTTTCTAGGGTGAACATTTTTGTAAGAATTTTATTTTTGCTTTTAGCAGCTGTTAGATTATTTATTTATTCGTCATTGGCGGCCACAATCTTAACAATATTAGATTCACAGATGATACAGTGCTGATAGCAGACAAAGAAAGGAAAACTATAAGATCTCCTACAGAATGTAGCGAAGGAAAGCGAGAAGAAAGGACTAAACATAAACTACAAGAAAACTGAATGCATGGTTATCAGTAAAAAGAAAAGCCCAAAATGCCAATTCCAGGTCTGGGACACTAAAATCAAGCAGGTACAGAAATTTTAATACTTAAAAGTGTTCTAACAGAGAATGGAAAATGTGACACTGGGATCGGAAGGCATATTGGAACATCCAAGAAGGCATTCCAAAAGTTAAACAGTATTGAGAGACAGAAAAATTTCGTTGAAAACAAAATAAAGCGTACTGGACTGTTACGTGATATTTGTCCTTCAATATGGCTGCGAATCCCGGACAATCTTCTTTTTTTAATACTTTCATCTCAAGCAAGGCAGGGCCGCCACTGGTGCGCAGGAGTTATGGAAATGATTCACAGAGACAAAAGGCAGCAATTGACTTATGGAGATTGTAGCTATCAGGAAATGTAAACAGAAGTAAGTTCCACAGACGGTAAGAGTGAGAAAAGAAACTGTTAAAGTAGACGAGAGGCTACATTTAACAATTACAACGATAAAAGCGTGGGTCCTTGATTCCAATCTAGTACCACGTGTAAATTAATATGGTCCAAAAAGCAGGGAAAGAAACTCGTCATAACAGTCGCCATGAAAATGTTTGTAGAAACGGCAGAGGAAAGGCACTTTACGTCGATGAGAAAGTGAGTGAAGTCAGGATTCCAAGTCAAGGTCGATTACATTGCAAACTCTTTGGATTTTGTCGAGAACCTCAAGATGAAAACTAGGAGCACCCGACTAGATATGGCAACAGTATTCAATGCACGGGCGAATGGTAGATTTATAAATGTGCTAGATGGATTCTGACGAGAAAAACTTTCTGGTGCGACACAGTGACCCAACTTTCCTAGCAACTATAGATTTCCTCAAAGATGAAGGAGCGACTCGAAGCAACAGAAATGTGGTTGTACAGGAGGATGCTGAGAATACATGGACCGAACATGTGAGCAACGACAAGGTTTAGAGAGTAGAAACCAAAAAGGAAACTTATACTTATCATTAGACAGTTGAACTTTTAGGAAGGAGGGCTTGGAGAATCTCATACTCACAGGACGGATAAAGGGAAAGAGAGATTGTGGAAAACAGGGCGTGACATAATTGATGGGGTTAAGCAAATTGATGGCAGAGCAAGATTTGGGAGGAATAACAAGGCAAAATATATTAAGAAGCTACAAGGAACCTACGTCTTGAAGGGACACGGCATATAAAAGACGAAGAAGACTGTATATGCACTGTATGTATTAACTCATACATACACTCATACTCACACAGGCTCACTAGAAAAAAAATACAATATTAATAATACAATGTTAATAATCCATTCTCAAAATGCCCTCTTTAAAAATTAAATTGCCTCCCTGTGGAATGTGTGCCCCACGTTGAGGACCACTATTTCCTAGTATTAGACCTATCAACTGATTTACTGAACAGGGACAAAACGTATTGTGACACATACAGTTTGTCCGCCGTCATTGTTTTTCTCGTGTCAATAGGATAAATAAACACTGATTGCAGAACACTCAGTTGTGCAACCAGATTCTCATCTCCCCCACCAAAATAAATAAATAAATAAAGCTGGGAACTTTTGCACACACTTAATCTGCATCATCGTAGATTTAGAACGAAGTATCGTCTTTCAAACTGAGATCATGTTAACCGCTCAAAGTTCTGACTTTGTCATCTGATCAGTTTATTCTAAAAAGGTCACCACGTTAAATTAACGAATCAAATGTAGGAAAATGTCGGCTGCTGAACGTAAGCCGGGAAAATGTGATGTTCTCCGATAAGAATGTATAAGACTTGTATGAAAAAGGACATATTTCTTATCGTAGTGCAGGTGCCAACGTTTTCATTACCGACTTGATTTCAGCACAGCTGGTTAGAGTTTTTAAATGTCTACACAAGAGGAAATATATACAGTCTTCTCAAACAGACAAAAAAATGACTGCGCATGCCTGACTTTGTTAGCTTTAAACTGTAACGGAGAACCTGGTGATATCGTGAGCTTGCTAGTCAGTCCTGGAATAGAGGTAATGGTTTCTAAGTTCACAAACCACTGCTTATAAGAAAGTCTTCATTTGAAGTTTTATTGGAAGTATGGAAAATACTGTTAGTGTTGATAGGGCTTTATAAAAGTGTATATATATATATATATATATATATAAGGTGGACACTGACACACGTCAACCCAGAGTAGTGACAGTCTGTTTTATGCATGAACGCAATCTTCAGGTCTGAGCATTGCTTTTATGGAACAGATTTTTGCCAATCAGTGTTGAAAATGTGGTGATACCGAACAAAGCGAGGGACCGGATGTTTACACTCGCACGACCAAAAAGCAAATGACCAAAACTCGTCGAAAAAACTAAAATTAATTAAATATTAAATTCCAGTTCGCGAGCCTACGATAACTTTATTTATCGGCCAATGGGAAGCCCAGAATCAAATACGGATGTGAATTCCCAAATGATATAAAGTCGAAATAAAAAGCCGATACAGAAAACATCGCCAGATAGATACACCAAAAGCACAGACAGATCGAAACAGACAGACACACACAGACAGACTCGAGAGAGACGAGTGTAATTAGTATCTCCCTCGACCGAAGTCAAACGAATTACTGTGCTTGCCTCCCTTCCCTATCATCTTATCCTTCGCTGTCTCAAAACTACTTACTGACCAAAGGAGTGGATACATCAAAGACCTTCCTTACTTACAACGCTCCCACATACCTAAGCATTAATTCTCTTTTCAACATTTTATTGCCATGAACATTTTAACGTCCGTTGGACCAATCTTTAAAGGATTACTTTAATTGTAAAATCCTTAATTGATATGAGTATATATAAAATGTTATTTCTAAACTCAATTTGCTTTTCTTGATTTATAATCTTTTTATGACATATAGTGGGATATCTACAACGAGGCCAAATTCCGTTAATCTGCAACAACATACAACTACTCTTCGCCAAGAAAGCCTCCCCACTATAAACTGGTGACCCCGACGTGATGAGAAGGTTGCGTGTTCGGATCACGTCGGGATAACCCACTATAAAAATAACACAATATATATATATATATATATATATATATATATATATATATAAACTGGTGACCCCGACGTGATGAGAAGGTTGCGTGTTGTGTTATTTTTATAGTGGGTTATCCCGACATTGATCCGAACACGCAACCTTCTCATCACGTCGAGGTCACCAGTTTATATATATATATATATATATATATATATGCCAATGCTTATATATATATATATATATATATATATATATATACAAATGAATAAGAAACGGAGAAAATAATTGCAACGTTCAAAACATTAATTTAAAGCATTGCTCATGATAAAAATACACCAATGAATATTTATAATAAATAATTCTTTTGAACATGTACAAACTACAAGCTACTACAAAATTGTACATTTTTTTTCGATACTGAAAGAACAATGTCTTATCAGGTAGTTAATGATGATGATAATAAACGTTTATTATCATCATCATTAACTACCTGATAAGACATTGTTCTTTCAATGTCGAAACAAAATGTACAACTTTGTACATGTTTTAAAGTATTTTATATATATATATATTAGTCATCCACTTACAAGCCCGATTCGCTCTATCACAGCTCATCAGTGTGGTTGGACATATCCACTTGCTTCTAGTAGCCGGGATCGAAACTCGATCGATTTGGTGTCAGTCGGAGTCTCTATCCCCTAAGCCATCGGCGCATGGGGTCAGAGAAAGGAAATTTTAACGTCTTGTATGTAAGCAGTGTATACAGACGCCAATCACAGAGAGAACTCATTTAATTTCTGAAGAGTCATGCATATATATATATATATATATATATATATATATATATATATATATATATATATATATATATATATATATATATATATGCTTAATTTGTAAACGAGTTATAACGCGACCTAGGTTTCTACCATGTGGTGTCTTCACTACCGCAGAAAAAAGCGGCAACCTCAACCTACTGCGGGAATATCTTCTGCCAAGTCAGTCATGAATCGAAAGAGACACGATATCACAATCGTGTGGCGCGAATGTGTTGCATGGCAGAACTAACTGGGTTTTATATCTTCAGTTTGCAACCAGTCTACCGCAGATAGATGCGGCAACCTACTGTGGGAATATCTTCTGCTAGTCAGTCATGAATCGAAAGAGACATAATTGCCCAAGCATATGGCGGGTATGGCACTTAAGTGAGTTCATTGTGTCTAACAAAGTATCCTTTTCTTTAGAAACGATAGAAGTCGTCCATTGACTTGAGTAAACAGTTGTATGCAAATAATAGTTTCGACATTTGAAGGAAGTGGGCACTTTGCATGGCGTAAATATGAGAGTCTAGATCTGATGAGGCTTGTTCAGAATATAACTTGTTTTTAGGTTAATATATTGCATTGTAGCATCTTCTTGAAAAAAAAATACTGCAAAAGGAATTTAGTTTGTGTTCAATGCTAGCATAGTTGGTTCAATACCGTGCAAGTAAATTTTCTTCTCAGAATCAATCTTACCCATTTAGAAATCTATTCATCTATGCATTGAATACTGTTGCCTTATCTGGTTTGGTGTTCTGGCTATATATCTCGAGATTCTTGACAAAATTCAAAGAAAGGTTTTGTTTGGTTAGTTTTATTTGGTGGCCTCTATGGATTATTTAATGCCGAAATCTAAAGAACATGAATGCAATGCCACGGATTCAGCTAAATATATTTTGAACGCAAATGCATTCTTTCAACTATAGATAATATATTGTTAGATTAGTTTAATTTAAAACAAATTGTTGGTATATTTACTATAATTTCTTTTTATTTTATAGATTATTGTTTTTATTTGGGTGTTCGCTATCTAGGATGTGCGTTGTGGTGGAGTGGATATCGGGTCGGAACGAGAAATCGGGTGCTGAGTTAGAATTCCAGTTGAATTCCTTGCATTCACTTACGCGCAAATATCATTGGGAAAAGTATTAATCCGTCTTTTCCCTCCAGTTATGGGTTAAATAATATGGTAGATTGGGTTTTATAGCCTTGGCTGACAACCAGTCTACCGCAGAAAGCAATGGCAACCTACTGCGGGATAATCTTCTGCCCAGTCAGTCATGTCTCTTTCGAAACATGATCGCCCAAGCGTGTATCACGTATGGCAATTAACTGACTGTTCACTTTTTGCCAATAGCTGGGATCCTAACAGGTACTACCACCCTGGGTCAGATTGGATCTGGAAACAACAGCATTTTTAGAGGTGGTTCCACGCTCCTCAGTATCACTAGAAGCTTTCCTGCTGGATGTATTCTACGTTATACCATTACTCCGTAGAAATGTCTGTAATATTATCGATCGTAACCAGACATTTCGACTTCAGTAACATTTTCACGAATGCAACATGGCATTATTCTGTATTTTCTACAAATATTTTCATGGCCAGTGTTCTGATGAGCTTTTTCTCCAGTGCCTTGACTACAAGGATTTAAGCGTGTTACTAGATAGGCAACTAGGTCTCAGCATTTTACAGTTGGACTTGGTCGATGCAACCGCTATTTTTACTCTTTCTTTTTTCGCACTTCTCACCGATGGAACACCCTTCTAATTTCTTGCTTTCGTGATAACTACGATCTTCAAAAATTAAAATTCAATGTGAATCGCCATCTTCTATCTTCTTGAACTATGTTCCTTTATTGTCCTTTCCTCAATCGTCCCATCCAAAGCCTTCTCATTCTCTTTCAGTCCCTGTAACCCACTGCGTCCTAGTGACATCATCACCTTGATTGGGGTTAAACGATTAAAAAAATATATAGAAAATTTGTTATAATTGATTCATACATCGTGGTACGTGATGTATTTATAATTTATCACATTTTCATTTTGAATCCCGAATAATAAATGGACATAGACCAATAGATAGATAGATAGATAGATAGATAGATAGATAGATAGATAGATAGATAGATAGATATAGATAGATAGATGTGAGCATATTGAAAGAGGACATACAAAGACAGAAAGTCGAAGAAAGAGTGGCGGAGATTAACATAAAACTTTATAATCCGTTTCACGATCATACAAATAGACTAGCTAAAAATCTCAGTGTTTGTATAAACTATCAGTATTTAACATCAAATATTCAACACCCGTTCGCTTTCAAAGGCAGCAGATCCAGAACATGAAAACAAACTGTGACTCAGCTTCCGATATGTATTTTTTATATGTTAGGCTTTAAAAAAATGCCATTAAATATTGTTTTCGAAATTGCCATGCAAACGCTTGTGCGCGCCCATAAATGAATTTATGCACAGTCATACTCACCCAAGCTCAAAGAAATATTTGAGCCTCGTTTTCGTTCATTCGCCGCCATTTCCCCAGTCGACATCGCTTGGACTCTTTCTGTCATAATATCCGGTGCACAGTGTTTACTTTTAATATGGTTGTAGATTGCTTTTAAGGAAGTAGAGAGAGTTATCAGAAAAATTGAGTATTAGGGGTTTATAGTGATGAAGAGAGAGAGAGAGAGAGAGAGAGAGAGAGAGAGAGAGAGAGAATAAAAAAAATAAAAAATAAAACGGTACCAGACATAGAGAAGTCAAAAATTGTTGGGTAGTGTAACAGTTATTTGTACAAGTGGTGGTGTTGGCTTCAAGAAAATAACGGAAAAAAGCGGTTGTATTTTAATTCTTTCTCTGGTTGTTTAAATCTGACGACTCAAAAGCTATTTTCAGTTGTTTTCTTTTTGTTTTTTTTTCAGAATATCTGTCAACAATTAAAGAAAAGAGAACATTTCCAAAATACACATTGTTACATAGATTTACTCTCTACTTTTTCCTCCAAAGTAGTTTCTCTGGCCCGCAAAAGCGACTGCTTACAAATGCGAGCGACGAATGTCCATATTAAATTTGGTTCACGTGCACAGTTGGGTTACACTTTTAATTTTGAATAACGTCCCGTACTAAGCATGAAATAAGCATACAGTAAGATTAAATGAAAGGTTCAGGCATTTCCAAAATACAATCTACTTCTTTATGTACCGCGTTCTTTCAGGACGTAGGCAATCATGGCCCTCCACTTAACCCTATTGATTGTCGTTCTTAACATATTTTCTCTTGGTTTCTCTCCCAAGCCCCGTTCCCTCATCCACTTGCTCAAGTCCATCATGTATGTCTTGCGCTGATTTCTCCTGTTTCTCTTTGCCTCTATTCGTCTTGTGAGTATTAGTTTCTTCAAGCCGCCCTTCCTCGTTACATGTCCCAAAAACCTCAGCTGTCTCTTCCTGATGCTCAGCATCAGTTTCCTTTTCGTTTGTAGCCTCTCCAAAACCATATCATTGCTCACATGTTCGGTCCATGGTCAGTCCAAAAAAAGAATAACATTTAGACACACACACACACACACACACACACACACACACACACACACACACACACACACACACACACACACACACACACACATAAAGAAAAATTTAATTTATTTTTAATCGAACATTTTTATTACTTCAAATGTTAATTTGTAGATACTCGTGTTTGAAACAGACAACCCGATTTTTATTTTGTTTATAATAATTTTGCAAAAAACATCGCCATCAACAAAAAACAGATGCGTATTTCTACTGGTACCTTAGTCACCAGATAATACTGAGGACGTCAGATTTCAGTTGATACCAATATCTGTAATTATTAATTAACTAAGTTTAGTGTTGCAGTTCATGAAAGAATTCAAAGCACGAATTTTAAACGAGGCATGCGTAAATACCTAACCTGTTTCAGAATTGTGAGCACGCTGTTCCAAAAGTCTTGTAAGAAATATTTTTACAGCAATGATTCCCTTTGGAACACGCCCGCGATCACGCACAGCAAAAAAAAAAAACAAAAAAAAAAAAATGAGGAAATTAATAACGCCTGCTTCCTGGTCGTTAAATTTTGTTTTACTTAGGATTCATGATTGAAAATTCGGTCATAAAAGAAATATATTAAAAACAAGAAAGCGGGTGATTTCAGTTCGAATAAGACATTGATACCATATTCTTACCTCCATGCCATTCGTTGGGAATGATGAAGCATTATATATATATATATAAAGAAAACTCACTAGACACCAGAAAGAACATTATCAATATGAAGGTGTATGAAATACAAAAACAGAACAAATATAAAATATATGGGAAAAATTCAGTCACTTAAATGCCATAGATGATACACGCTTGGGCGATCATGTCTCGAAAAAGACATGACTGACTGGACAGAAGATTATCCCACAGTAGTTTGACATTTGCTTTCTCCGGTAGACTGGTTGCCAGCCAAGGCTATAGAACCCAATCTGTCCTGTTATTTAACCCATAACTGGAAGGAATAGACGGATTAATACCTTTCACAAGGGTATTTGCGCGTCGGTGAATGCAAAGAATTCAACTGGAATTCGCACTTGGCTCCCCGAGCTGTCGTTCCGAGCCGATATCCACTGCACCACAACGCACATCTGCACCACAAAACACATGGAAAAATACAGTACTTATATTATACTTTGATCAGTATTTAGAAGATCTGTGTGGATTCAGAGGGGATCAATGTTACAGCCACAAAATCATTAGATGTACAAAGAGGCAATATAATAGTTGTTCAAAAACGCACCCCCTGTCGTTAGTATTATAAAATAACATTAATAAGGTAGTATAAACCGAAGGGTGAATATCAAATATGGTAGAACATGCCACATAAATAAATTCACTGTTCAACATGCACTTAAACGGACAAGCACTTCAAGAACAAATACCCACATACACTATGTTACATTTTAATATCCTAAATATTCCATGCACATACATTTAAAAATTTAAAAAATAAATATCTATTGCTTTTAAACACGAAAAACATATCTGACCAGTAAGAATTAACTCCAAATCACAACATACCAGTATCTTCTACATTTTCCTTCAGAAGCTTTAATAAAAGTGAAACATGGCAGATTGAGATACGTCATCTATTTTTTATGAGCAGCAATCTCTCTTTTTCATTGACAGACAAGGATAATGCTTAAAAATACTTTATTATGCTTAAAAAGAGTTCATTAGATTTATATTGTAGAATTTTAAAAAAATTTTCATTTGGAAATGATTTATTTCCGCAACCTAGGTTTCAACCTCTCCGTATCTTCAGGCGATTTATAATAACTGATTTTACAACGAATTTTAAACGTACAACAGGGATTTTTAGGAACGCGCAACTGGAATTTTTAATCAACCGAATTTTTTGTTTAAATCACGGCGGTGTTACTTAAGGATGTTAAAATACTTTCACCCAGGTTTGTATGAATCCCAGATGTAATGACACCTATAAATACATACTAGCTTCATACAAACCCTCCCTGATTTAAAAAAAAAAAAAAAAAAAAAATTCAGTTGTTTAAAAAAATTCCAATCGCGCATTTGTAAAAATCTTTGTAAGTTTGAAAAACGTTGGAAACCTAGGTTGCAAAACTAACTCATTTCCAAATTATATATATATATATATATATATATATATATATATATATATGGCGAAACAGGCTGTTCCGATATATATATATATATATATATATATATATATATATATATATATATAGTCATTCACATACAAGCCCGTTTCGCTGTATCACAGTTCATGGCTAGACATAGCGAAACAGGCTTGTATGTGAATGACTAATATATTATGCTCTCATTATGATTGAGCTCTCTAGAGAAGAAAATTTAAAAAACACTTTCCACTTCTGCGATATAAGCATTACTCTTCAGAAATGAATTTAGTTCTTTCGGTGACCGGCGTGTGTATACACTGCTTATATACAATTTCTTTTCTCTGTTTCCATGTGCCTATGGCTTAGGGGGTAGCAACCACAACTAACAACAAGTCGGTCGAGTTTCGATCCCGGCCAGAAGCAAGTGGATGTGTCTAGCACAAATGATGAGCTCTGATACAGCGAAACAGGCTTGTATGTAGATGACTAATATATATATATATATGGATAGATAGTTATCAGTGTCGAAATGTGATTTGGGAATCAGGACATGCAGTTCATTTTAATCTCCAAGGTGGAGATGAAAAAGGACACCTGTCGTTAACAATGTTGCTTTTTGCTGCATTTTAAGAAAAAAAGTAAGGGAATAAAGTTGAATGTTTTTCACAATCAAATTAACAGTTTCTGTTTTAACGAGATGCATATATTGTTATTTTAATTAGAAAAATGTTTAAATAAGTTTCTTATCGCTTGACGATTGGTGTCAGAAAATGGTGTTGGTTGATGATTGGGAAAGTGAAAATTCAAACTAAATTAATATTGTTTTATTGTAAATTGTTTTAATTACCCAGATGTTCTTAAAAATAAAGTTAAACCTTTCTTCTTTAAAATAACACAAAAATTTAATGAAATAATATACAATATTACCAAGAAATAATTTTACATAACTTTAAAATATAATTTTGAAGATTTAAAATTAAATCTTTAGACATTGAAACGGATAAAAATACTTCGCTGTTCCTCCTTTTCGCTCCAAACGGCCAAAAACTTTCTGGGTAGTAGTCACATGACTGAATCCGGTTCTTAAGAAAGGGTCAAGAATACTGTCCATGAATTAAAGCTCTTGCGTTGTGGTGCATTGGATATCGGCTCGGAACGAGAAATTGGGGAGCCGAGTTCAAATTCCAGCCGAAAGGTATTATTCCGTCTATTCCTTCCAGTTATGTGTTAAATAACAGGACAGATTGGGTTCTATAGCTTTGGTTGGCAACCAGTCTACTGGAGAAAGCAATGGCAACCTACTGCAGGATAATCTTCTGCCCTCGAGAGAGACATGATTGCCCGAGGCATTTTTCTAAAAAAAAAAAATGTCAGGAAAAATGAATCTTTGATTTGACACTAAATTCGTCAGACGTATCCTATATACTCTTCATAACCGAATCATAAAATTTTTTCGTTGAAACCTTTCCAACGATAAATCCTTTGAATAGGTAAATATTTGATTTTATTCGCACGCAGAAAATATCATCACTTCAGTAGAAAGTGTCGGCTGGCTTAATACGGCTGAAAATCATGCAAAAGTATTTCTGCTTTTGGTGGTTTTCACTCTGTAACTTTATTATTCTGTTTTACTTTTTTCATGCACCCAGCTTGAAGGTAATAATAAAAAAGAAACTTCTAACGCAAGCAAAATAATTGCTGCTTTTCGGTGACTCTTTCACCTACTCACTCTTACATTCTATCTCTCATACCTGCTACTAAATGGCTAGTAAATTCATTGCTTTTAATTGCGTCTTTTCTCGATAAACAAACGTCTTCTCTACTTGTACTTCCTATTTTTTTTAATCGTATCACCCCGAGCAAGGCGGTAATGCCACTGATGTGCAGGGGGCTACGTAATAGTAAAAAGATTGGAAAAGAGAAAGCCGGAAACCACATCCTAAACAGGGAACAAGGGATGAGCCTCTTAACCTGTTCAATAGACGTGGGTGGAGTGTGAACCGGGCGATAGATAGATCTATCTACTCCAATTGAAAAAAAAACAAAAAAACAAAAAAAACAAAGTGAGAAGATTGGAAAAGAGAAAGCCGGAAACCACATCCTAAACAGGGAACAAGGGATGAGCCTCTTAACCTGTTCAATAGACGTGGGTGGAGTGTGAACCGGGCGATGGACAGATCTATCTACTCCAATTGATATCGCTTGTAACAATTACCCTAAGAAATGAAGAAATGAGAAATACAAAATATACAAGTACACAGGGGATAGTATAATTATCAATAATTAATTTTATAAAACACAATATTTTTATCTTGGGAAAAATGTAAGGCATGCAGTGTATGTTTATATTTTGAGTATATTATGAGAGATTATGAAGTCAGTTTTTTTAAGAATGTATTTTCATATTCAAAATTGATTGGAATCTTCAAACAGGATTTGATTTTGTTGTTAACACCTGTTTTCAAACTGATTGCCATGCTGGTCTAGGCACAGCTGAGAACGCGATGCCATGAAATTTCAAACATCAGAAAACATTTAGTTCTGTACTTGTAGGTATTCCTGTACAATGGCTGCCTTCAGTTAGTCAACCTTTGCTAGTTTTGACCTTAAACTTTATGTATCCTCATAAAAAGAAAGTCTAGTAGTCATGTTCTACTGAAACTCTTTGTTCCGTTCATGTTTCATAAAATCTTATCAAGGTTCTTACATTATGAGGATATTGCGGAGGTGGCGCATTTATGAAGAAAATAAAATTTTTCTCATTGTAAAAGTTTTCTTGAATTTGTGACATGACAAACTGTTGCAAGTAAACGGGCCTATTCAAAGTACAGTCAAAAATGTATGGTCCAATTTATCCTTTTGCTGACAGTAGCCGGTCAACTATGTAACTAATGAAGCTTAAGCTTCAGGAATTTTAATCTTAGAAGGGCTCCATAAGCAACATTTTGAAATGAGTAAATTTTTGAAGAAAATCGATATTTTTTTAAAGGTGATTTTATTAAAATAAAGTCCAGTTTCGTGATAAGATCATAATCATGAATTTACTCGTACTACCAGATTGGCAACTAGGTCTCACCCTTTTACCATAAAAACAGTCAAATATAAGCGCCGAATAAACTCTTAGCTAATTCAAATATGAAATCTCTTTACACTAATGTACCTGTTTGATGTGCGTTGTGGTACAGTGGATATCGGCTCGGAACGAGAAACCGGGGAGCCGAGTTCGAATTACAGCTGAATCCATTGTATTCACTTACGAGCAAATACCCTTGGGAAAGGTATTAATCCATCTCTTCCTTCCAGTTATGGGGTTAAATAGCAGGACAGATTGGGTTCTATAGCCTTGGTCGGCAACCAGTCTACCGCAGAAAGCAATGGTAACCTACTGCGGGATAATCTTCTGCCCAGTCAGTCATGACTCTTTAGAGACATGATCGCCCAAGCGTGTATCACGTATGGCACCTAAACTGACCTGTTTGAAAATGCTTAAATCTTTAAAAACTATATATCTCACAAAATATAAAGCCAACCACTCCATACGAATAGATGAAATGATAAAATATTTGCCAACTTGCCATCGATGTAATTTCACTTGCAACCAAAATTATATATATATATATATATATATATATATATATATATACAAATGAAGAAAAACGGAGGATAAAATTGCGACGTTAAAAACATCAAATTGAAACAGTGCTCAATATAAAGTAGAGCAATTAATATTTATTATCAATTATTATGTTAGAACATGTGAGAAACTACCACAAAATAGTACATTTTGTTTCGGCATTGAAAGAACACTGTTTCATCAGGGAGTTGACAATGATGGTAATAAACGCTCTTATTACGCGTCTGATAGCGTTTATTATCATCATTGTTAACTACATAATGAGACATTGTTATTCGATGTCTGCAGTCTTCCTAAACATTTCTTGTCGAAATTATGAACAGTTCCATCATTAAACCTACCTCTAATTTGACTGATGGTCGCTTAGGTTGATCTGTTTAAAACTGAAATCGTAAAGTGTCTTTTCACTTTGAATGAGTTTTCACTTAAACTGAGATTTCACTTTTACAGTATTTCTTCTTTTATATATGCATTTTTTTTACAATGTTCACTGTTTTCAAAATCTGAGAGCCACTGAAGATAGTGTAAACAGATAAGAAGTGGATATCAATGGTAGAATATGGTAAAACATACCATATAACATAGGTGGATAATTAATTTGGCCCGGAAGTCATTTTAAATAGGCCGCGTTTAGCAGAGGGCTGTACCTTTTAAAACTGATCATTTTTTATTAGTCTACACACATATTTCATTTAATGTGAAGGGTAAACGTAAATTATGTACGCAATATGTGTAATAAATAAATACACAGCAACCAAGGAATTTGAAAAACTATCAAAATATAAAGACCTGGAAATTGAAATAGAAAAATGTGGAAATTGAAAACAAGAATAGTATCAGTGATAGTAGGTGCATTTTGAACGATAAAAAAATGGAACAAAAAAAAAAAAAAAACATAAAAAAAAACACACACACACATTGAAAGAATCCCTAAAAACCTCATCTTAAGAGATGTACAAAAAAATTATCTTGATAAGTACAGCCCACACACCAAGGAGAACTTTATCTATGTAACGCTCGGGATGATAGGGGAGATATAAAAACAAATGAAATGTAGCCATAACAGCATACCACAACCTGCCTTACGTCTTTCCGCAAACTTGGTAGGTAGTGTGACCACAGCAGAAATCGAATTATGATAAAAATAGGGCATTAATAACAATAATGATAAAATTTAATGATTTTACTTTGAAGAAGACTAACTTTGTAGCTGAAATAGATGTGTCTGTGACAATGGTTAGTGATCAAGCATTTGTAAAAGGGGAAAATTTGGAGACAGACGCAGGACGTTCTACCTATTTCCAGTTTTGCATTATTTTCCTGTGTGCTGGACGAAGGGTAGTGTAAAGGTAAGAAAAACAAATGGCAATAGAGAAAAAGAAAAAAATATGAAAAGGAAGGAAGGAAAACAAGAAGACAAGACAACAAAAAAAACGAAAGAATCAAGACACGAAAGAAAGAAAGAAAGAAAGAAAAAGAAAGTGAGAAAGATAAAAGGCAGAAGAGAGAAGAAATGAAAGTAAGAAGCTAAAACGTGAAAGTAAGAAAGACAGAAACCAAGACGTGAAAGAAAAAAAAAAAGAAATCACAATGTGAAAGAAAGGTAGAAAATGGAAAGAAAAAAAGGAAAGAAGAAAGAAGTCAAAGCGATAAGGTCAGAAAGAAAGAAAAAGAGAAAATGTAAAAAAGAAAAAGAAAAAAAGAAGCCAAGACAAGAAAGAAAGAAAGAAAGAAAGAAAGAAAGAAAGAAAGAAAGAAGATACATTTTGAAAGAAAAAAACAGTCTGATCAAATAATTTCATAAAATACTAAAACTGGATTAACTTTATTTAAAGATACCGTGCTCCTTGAAAATGGCTACACTGATATTGAAATCGTTTTCCTTTTGTCATAAGCTAATCCCAAACATTTTATCGAACCCAGCGTAGTGAGTAGTGTGCATCTTCGGAAGAAGCGTTCACTTAATCCATGTCGGCTAGGCATGTGGTTCCGGGATTTCTACTCTTGGCAAGATAATGCATGACCAACATAAAACATACAATACGTTCTTATTCGTAGGGCAGGATTTTGAGTTAAAGTGGAAAAAAAAAAATGGAAAAAAGATGCTGCGCATACCTTGATAATACGTATAACCACACGCGCGCGCGCACGCACACACACACACACACGTAAATACGCAAACGTCGAGCACATACACACACAATAATATTTTATATCTACACCAATTTGTTAATATATATCGATTTCAGTATTTTCGTATCTATCTATCTATCTATCTATCTATCTATCTATCTATCTCTGATCACTGTCTAAGTAATTTCATGAAATACTGTCTATCTCTTCGTTATTATATATTGCTGCATTTCACACACACACACACACACACACACACACACACACACACACACACACACACACACACACACACACACACACAAAGAATTGTATTTTTTACCTTACTGGCAGAAACCATGTGTTGGGATGGGTGCAAGTTTCTTTAAAATATTCTTAAAAGTAAGTCATTTTTTGTTTAATTTTAAACTTTTCATGCTTAATCGAACGTTTGGTTTTCTTTTTTTAACTTGGCAGGAATTTCTTTGAGTGTTGGTCTTTTGCTAAGTTAAAACTAAGCAATTCACCACCCTATTTTTTTCTTTATTTCTTTTCTTTTTTTATTTTATTTTATTTATATTTTTTTCACTTTATTTTTATAATTTTATTTTATTTTTTCTTTATCTTTTATTAATTGGAGTAGATAGACCAAACTATCGCCCGGTTCACACTTCACCCACGTCTATTGAACAGGTATAGAGGCTAATCCCTTAGGATGTACTTTTCGGCTTTCTCTTTTCTCTCCTCAGACCTCAGTATTGGTGCTTCTGTGATTTTCTTGCGATGTGTTTGGTTGGTGGCAACGTCTCATCATTGTGAGGGTACCGGGTTGACAGTTTCCTGGTTGCTGCTATGGCATCAGTAACAAGTAGGATTTACAGCAGTGGAGTGGGAATACTGGCCCCACGTCAAACTGGTTTTGAATTCAGAGTTGTCTTTCTTTTAGGCTAGTTGCCAACCATTAAAGTTGGAAGATCTAGTTTTCCTTGCTATTAAATGGTGTGCAGAAGAGGTGGATTCATGCCTTTCCAAGAGTATTTATGTGAAAGTGAACGTAACGGCCTCGATTGGAATTTGAGTTCAAAACTCCAATCTCAATTTTCGCGCTGATAACCGTTATGCTACTTGCACACTCATTTAGAAAGATTAGCACCATTTATATTCTGAATGTTCTAGTTTAGGTTAGTTTGTTCGTTTAACGGCATATTAACTCCGTATGGGTCATTTAATGCTAAAATTTTATTTTTTGGGGGAACTTTGTTCATTTTTTTTATTATGAAAATGTATTGCTGATAATTTTTTCTAATGTATTTTTATATTTTCATGTATTGACCCCAATTTGGGTTTTCATCATTTTCCCATAGATGGAACCCTAACAGGTGATACCACTCCAGGCCAGGGTGGACCCGGATACAACAATTCAGAGGTAGTTCTGCACTCCTCAAAGCCTCCCTCTTAAAGGCTTTGCTGCCAGATGTAGTTTATCGTCATACCCAGGACACAAGTGTTGTAGAAGTATATTGTTCAGCCCCATGAGATTTAATTCCCCCTATACAAAACCTGCTTACAGTGATTCTATTAGAAATCGAATACATTATTGATATCTTTCGAGATAAGCACACTTTTCAGTTCTTTTTTAAGGGAACAGTTCTCTGTTTATGCTTTTAGGTTTCTGTGTAATATCTGCACGTGTTTGCAGTGATGTAGCCTGACTACGTTTGGCACTAGGCTATACTTAAGAAGCCCACTTTAAACCTAACACGAACGACTTGCCGGACATGAAGATAAGGGTATATTGTGTATATTAATCATTGAACACACACTGTTCTCTATTTTGGGACTTAAAGATATGTATTTTTATGCCGCTTATCCCACCGTTGCCTCACTAAAGTGCACCCGCAAAGCGACATGCACCGACTGACACCCTCAGACATCCTCTACCACTGACTTTGAACGATGACTAAGTTGTTTGCGATTTTAATATTATCAACTCTGGGCTCCTTTGTCCAGCGATCCTTCGCGAAATCAAAAGGACGAACTCGTTGACAGAAAAAAGAAATCCGGACAAGGGTCTGATAAAGTTATTTCTATGACGATCCAGAAATATGTCTGCATATGGGTCTCATCGAAGTAGGACGGGGGTTTGACTAGATTAAGACACTCTTTTGATGATGAGCTCGCCGAACTGAAAATAAAACGGAAAACTCACTTACTAACCTCTCAATCACTCTCTCTCTCTTTCTCTCTCTCTCTCTCTCATATATATATATATATATATATATATATATATATATAACGTAGAGATGAACTGAAAAGAACTCAATGTTAAATTCATTTATGTAACAGAGTAATATAATTTAGAAAAAAAATTTGATATATTACAATTTCAATGGGTACTACATATTTCACCGCATAATGATGTTATTATTGCGGTTCGTCAAACCCAAATGGTACAACAGTTGATCTTCAAAATACCACACCCCAATTTTCTTTTACACAGACGCTCACATGTCCATATTTAGAACAGACATTTGTAACGGTAACAAATGTCTATTCTAAATATGGACATGTGAGCGTCTGTGTAAAAAGCTTTTTGGAGGGAGGATATTTTGAAGATCAACTGTTGTACCATTTGTGTCTGACGAGCCACAATTTCTAATATATATATATATATATATATATATATATATATATATATATATATATATATATAAATGATGCTCACAATTCCCTGTCATTTTTTGTAGCTCTTAGTAAATTTGACATAGTTGTTATCTCTCTTAAGACTTGTTCCGTCGCACATGCCTGCGAGGTAGGTTACAACGGTTTCCTAAACATAGCTTTGATCTGGCTCAAGGCTGAAAGTATGGGGCAGTCAATGAGGATCGAACTCACTATTTAGTCATAATTGATTTAGCGAGACAATCTTGGTAACCATTACACCACGGCGGAGTACCCGCCGCGAGGTAGGTTATGCCTTTTTTATGTCCCTCTTGCTCTAAATAAGTTCCGTGGGTATCACATTTTCCAAGCCTCCATTCCTCATTACATTCCCCCAAAAATTCTACTTGCTTTTCTTTTTATTTCTATTTTCTTTAAAATCTTGTTGTTGCTCACATGTGCGATCAATGGCATCGTTAGAATCCTTCTGGAGAATCGCATTTCTGTGGTTTCATGCCTCTTATTCATCCATGTGTAGATTGTTCAGTACTTTCTTTGTAATCATGTAACAGTTCAGTACTTTCTTTATTTGCTTCTAACGAACATTTCCTGTTTCTTAATCATTCTAACGATCATTTCTTGCTTTTTAATCATTTTCTCTAAAACCCCTAAAAATCTCACACATCAAAAGATCAAGCATAAATGCATTTAAGTCGCTTCTTGTATATATTTTATTTACTTCGTTATCTATCGATCTAATTATCTATCAGTCTGATATTATCTGTCATTTGATCATATCTATCTATCTATCTATCTATCTATCTATCTATCTATCTATCTATCTATCTATCTATCTAACTCAAACTGATCATATCAACAATCTACCACAATCTTATCAAATACATCTATCTTAGTTTGATCATATCACAGCTATCTATCAGTCTGATAATATCTGTCACTCTAATCATATGAAATAAAGAACAGGTAGGAAAAAGCGTCTTTAATCGAACATATTTCACTTTAACAAGTTTCTTCAGTGATTTTTTAAAAAACGAATGATTTTTAAATTTCTCAAATATTTTTATAAATTTTAAAAGATTTTTAAATTATTCCTCTTTAAAAATATCACTGAAGAAGCTTCTTCAAGTGAAACATGTTAGATTAAAATACTTTTTCCTCTCTATTCTTTACTTATTCTATGCATCTTGTCAGATTTCAAGCCATATATTCAACTTATCTATCTATCTATCTATCTATCTATCTAT
>JBBBDQ010001085.1:5660000-5662500 GCA_037127315.1 Ascarosepion bandense | reverse complement strand
TCTATCTATCTATCTATCTATCTATCACGGTCTGTTCATATCTATCTATCTATCTATCTATCTATCTATCTATCTATCACGGTCTGTTCATATCTATCTATCTATCTATCTATCTATCTATCTATCTATCTATCTATCTATCTATCTATCACGGTCTGTTCATATCTATCTATCTATCACGGTCTGTTCATATCTATCTATCTATCTATCTATCTATCTATCTATCTATCTCTCACGGTCTGTTTATATCTATCTATCTATCTATCTATCTATCTATCTATCTATCTATCACGGTCTGTTCATATCTATCTATCTATCACGGTCTGTTCATATCTATCTATCTATCTATCTATCTATCTATCTATCTATCTATCTATCTATCTATCACGGTCTGTTCATATCTATCTATCTATCTATCTATCTATCTATCTATCTATCACGGTCTGTTCATATCTATCTATCTATCACAGTCTGTTCATATCTATCTATCTATCTATCTATCTATCTATCTATCTATCTATCACGGTCTGTTCATATCTATCTATCTATCTATCAATCTATCTATCTATCTATATATATATATATATATATATCACGGTCTGTTCATATCTATCTATCTATCACGGTCTGTTCATATCTATCTATCTATCACGGTCTGTTCATATCTATCTATCTATTTATCTATCTATCTATCTATCTATCTATCTATCTATCTATCTATCAATCACGGTCTGTTCATATCTATCTATCTATCTATCTATCTATCTATCTATCTATCTATCTATCACGGTCTGTTCATATCTATCTATCTATCTATCTATCTATCTATCTATCTATCTATCTATCTATCACGGTCTGTTCATCTATCTATCTATCTATCTATCTATCTATCTATCTATCCATCTATATATCACGGTCTGTTCTTATCTATCTATCTATCACAGTCTGTTCATATCTATCTATCTATCTATCTATCTATCTATCTATCTATCTATCTATCTATCTATCTATCACGGTCTGTTCATATCTATCTATCTATCTATCTATCTATCTATCTATCTATCTATCTATCTATCTATCACGGTCTGTTCATATCTATCTATCTATCTATCTATCTATCTATCTATCTATCACGGTCTGTTCATATCTATCTATCTATCTATCTATCTATCTATCTATCTATCTATCTATCTATCTATCTAACTATCACGGTCTGTTCATATCTATCTATCTATCTATCTAACTATCTATCTATCTATCTATCTATCTATCTATCTATCTATCTTATCTATCTATCTATCACGGTCTGTTCATATCTATCTATCTATCACGGTCTGTTCATATCTATCTATCTATCTATCTATCTATCTATCTATCTATCACGGTCTGTTCAGATCTATCTATCTATCTATCTATCTATCTATCTATCTATCACGGTCTGTTCATATCTACCTATCTATCACGGTCTGTATATCTATCTATCTATCTATCTATCTATCTATCTATCTATCTATCACGGTCTGTTCATATCTATCTATCTATCTATCTATCTATCTATCTATCTATCTATCTATCTGTCTGTCTGTTCATATCTATCTATCTATCTATCTATCTAACTATCTATCTATCACGGTCTGTTCATATCTATCTATCTATCTATCTATCTATCTATCTATCTATCTATCTATCTATCACGGTCTGTTCATATCTATCTATCTATCTATCTATCTATCTATCTATCTATCTATCACAGTCTGTTCATATCTATCTATCTATCTATCTATCTATCTATCTATCTATCACGGTCTGTTCATATCTATCTATCTATCTATCTATCTATCTATCTATCTATCTATCTATCTATCACGGTCTGTTCATATCTATCTATCTATCTATCTATCTATCTATCTATCTATCTATCTATATATCACGGTCTGTTCATATCTATCTATCTATCACGGTCTGTTCATATCTATCTATCTATCTATCTATCTATCTATCTATCTATCTATCACAGTCTGTTCATATCTATCTATCTATCTATCTATCTATCTATCTATCATGGTCTGTTCATATCTATCTATCTATCTATCTATCTATCTATCTATCTATCTATCTATCTATCATGGTCTGTTCATATCTATCTATCTATCTATCTATCTATCTATCTATCACGGTCTGTTCATATCTATCTATCTATCTATCTATCTCGGTCTGTTCATATCTATCTATCTATCTATCTATCTATCTATCTATCTATCTATCTATCACGGTCTGTTCATATCTATCTATCTATCACGGTCTGTTCATATCTATCTATCTATCTATCTATCTATCTATCTATCTATCACGGTCTGTTCATATCTATCTATCTATCTATCTATCTATCTATCTATCTATCTATCTATATATCTATCACGGTCTGTTCATATCTATCTATCTATCACGGTCTGTTCATATCTATCTATCTATCTATCTATCTATCTATCTATCTATCTAT
>JBBBDQ010001085.1:5620000-5637500 GCA_037127315.1 Ascarosepion bandense | reverse complement strand
TCTATCTATCTATCACGGTCTGTTCATATCTATCTATCTATCTATCTATCTATCTATCTATCTATCTATCTATCAGTTTCTGCTCAGCCATGGAGAGTACTCTTTCGTGTCACACGCGTGCGTAATCTCGAACACAGCTAGATAAACGCCTTAAGTCAATTAAAACTCTGAAGAAGACGAAATCCTGTACCTTTGCAGTTATATTAAGATTCAAATGTATAAAACTGCAAGAGAAATAAATACATAAACATAGGCGCCTCCATTGAATTTAAAACAATAAAAAGACGCCTTCTTGTAGCTTTAATTCTAGCTTAATTGAAAGCTAAATGATTAAATGTACTATTTTCAATAAGAAAAATACTCGGTTGCATTTCAAACAGAAATTATATTAATTAGAATGTAAAATTTTGAAATGTTTAACATTTTTCAATTTTTCGGCTATGGACACACTTTTTTTTTTTTTTTTTTTTATAAGCGTTTCGCCCCGAGCAAGGCATGTCACTGCCACTACTGTGCAGGGGGCTACGTAGAGTGGAGAAAGGTTGATTAAATATAGGAAATGACAGAGGGTGGGTGATAGGCGGGTAAGGATACCGAGAATGAGGGTTGGGTAGATGAGAGTGTTGTGAGAATAGTTGGGAGTTAGTGTGATAGGAGGTGTCTATTGACCCTACATTTAAACACCTGGAGATTGTAACTGTCGGGAAAGCAGACTTGTGGAAGGGAGTTCCACAGGCTGGAAGCGCGAGAAAAGAAGCTATTGGAGTAGAATTTACGGTTACATCTTATTTGTTTAACTGTAAAAGGGTGGGGCCTAGTTGCTAATCTAGTATCTCGTGTAAATTCGTGCTTAGGCGGCACCAGTGATCTAAGCTCATCGGAGCAGAAGCCATGAAAGTACTTGTAGAAGAGGCACAGGGAAGCCACATCACGCCGGTGTGAGAGCGGCTGCAGCCGGTCTGCCAAATCAGTATCAACCACGTTACAGATCCTCCTTTGTATTTTGTCAAGAAGCCCAAGGAGAGCAGCAGGGGCACCCGACCAGATATAGCAGCAATATTCAATACACGGGCGGATGGTAGATTTGTATATGTGAAGAATAGATTCAGGTGGGAAAAATTTCCGGGCCCTGCACAGGGAGCCCACTTTCATAGCAGCAGATTTGGCAATGAATTCAATATAGTCATTCCATTTGAGGTCCGCCGAGAGTGTAAGGCCAAGGAGGCGTAGTATTTTACTCTCTTGGAGGATAGCCTGTCCCATGCTAATGGGAGGTAGATGCGATTGTCTATGGTGATTAGTTGATAACAGCTTTGTTTTGGAGGCATTGAAATTTACCAACCATTTCCTACCCCAGGTCACTACGGATTGGAGGTCCCTTTCAAGTACGGCAGCGAGGTTCACTTTGTCGTCCAGACCTGGTTTCTGATCGATGCGGGAGTAGATTGTTGTGTCGTCGGCATACATGCCAACTTGGGATCTAATGGTGTCGGGGAGATCATTAATGTAGATCAGAAAGAGCGTGGGACCTAGGATAGAACCTTGAGGGACGCCCGCGTTCGTCTAGTAGTTTTGGGAGGCATGCCCATTTAATACCATATAAATGTGGACGTTATTTAGTTGAGCCTTAGTTCTGGGTGGGAAGTCTGGTGTAGGTATTCCTAACGAGTCCAGTGTCGAATTGGTTGAGAATCTACGGGCAAAGCATTCAGCCTTGTCGGCTGGGGAGGTGAGAACTTCAAATTCATTGATTAGTGGGGGTATTGAAGTCTTGTTCCTGCTGAGCACGCTTTTGCAGAGACGCCAGTAATCTTTGGAGCCAAACTTAGAGGATGCTATGCGTTGCCTAATTCTGGTAGCAAACGCCCTCTTGGCTTCGTTCAGTACTTTTTTACACTTGTTCCGTGCTGAGGTGAAAAGGCGCCTGTTTTGGTTCGACGAGCAGCTTCGATAGAGCCGGAAGAAATGGTTCCGGTGGGCAATAGCGGCCGAGCAAGCGGGTGAGAACCAGGGGAACGAATTTGGTTTTAGTTGGAATTTTCTGGCAGGGATAAAAGCATCGATGCCAGTCTTAACCCAAGAGGAGACTTCGGAGGCACAGTCTTCGACAGGAAGATCAAAGACGTTGTTCCAGGGGACGTCGCAGAGGAAGTCCCTGAACGAATCCCAGTCGGCTCTTTGGTAGCTGTATGATATTTTGCTGGTCTGGTTTTCTTGGGTAGAGTTAGTGTGGATTGATATGTTTACGGAGACTACGGCGTGGTCAGAGTTTCCGAGGGGCAGAGTTGCCTCGTAGTGCAGGAGTCTGGGATGGAGGTAAAACAAAGGTCGAGTAAAGAGTCCCTTCCGTTAGGGTTTTTAGAGAAACGCGTGGGGAAGTCCACCACTTGCGTTAGAGCTTGGGCTATTGAAAAGTGCATGGTGCGGATCCCAGCAAGGTCGGTGGCTGAGTTTTCAAGCCACTTGGTGTGGTGGGCGTTAAAATCACCAAACACAAATATATGGGCAGATGGGTGAGAAGAAATGGCCCTGTCGATGTTAGTAGAGATGCAATCAAGTAACGTACAGTCAGAGGAGGAGGGGGAGCGGTAGAGGAAGAAGAGATAGCTAACCGAGCTTAGAAGTGAGAGACGGAAGCACATGAAGGAATGATCAAGGGATTCAAGAGATGTGACCCTGGCTAGGGGGAGTTGTTCGCTGACATATACACCAAGCCCATGCATATGGACATTGGAGTCCTTCCTGAAGAGAGGAAGGTAACCAGGAACGAACAGCTCTGAAGAGGGGATAGAAGGGTCAAGGTTAGTCTCACATATGGCTAAGATATCGGGTGAATTAGTTAGAAGGAAAGACTCAACACTATTAAAGTTACTGCGAATACCTCGTATATTTGTGAAGGTAACGCAGATATGTTTGGGCGATTTACGACTAGCTGGTTTAGGCTTGCTATTTTGTTTGTTTAATTTCATGCTGGTTATAGTTGTGGATAGAGAGAGGTCTAGAGTAGGGTCAGATGGTCGTTAATTGCAGCAGGTGAAGGATGGTGAATGGCGCCGCCTGCAGTATAATGTGGCCTCGGGGTTGCCCATCGGAAATTCATGCAGGGACGCGCGTCCATGCGCGAAATGGCACTACAGGAACCCCGATATTATTCAACTGTTGATCAGAGCAGCCTCTCGAGACGCTACGCAAGAGTTCGGGCTCCTAAACAAAAGTTAATTTTCGGTTTTAAAAATCTTGCAAAAATAGAATATACACTTGTGACACGTTATTTTTTAAAAAATTAGCAAATTTAAAGTTAAATTAATCTGATTTGAAACAAATATTATTTATTTATGACATGAAATTCAGAATAAAAGTATTTCTTAATTACCGACGTCTGACTCGCTTACCTTTCAAGTAGGCGATGACAGTCCTGTCATAAATCAGTTTGCACATTTAGAAATATGGTAACTAGAATGGTAACTAGAATGGTAATAGCTGTTCATAAGTGAATGCAATGGATTTAACTAAAATTAAGTCGAAACTAAGAATCTACATGTAAGAAACATTCTCCCTCCATTACTGTTTATCTTGTAATAGCACTGTCCATTGTTCACACACACATACAAAATGCATGAAGGAATATTTACTACATATTTGCTTGTTCTGCATAATAGATGATTTGACTTACTAATAGATGGTTTTAAACTATAATGAAATCGTAAATCGAATTCACATTACAATAAATTGTATTCTGTAGGAATTGGGGCTTGTTCCTGACCTTAAATATTTTCGTTTGTAATATAACAGGTTCCTTACACTTGAGGGAACCTGAACGGCACCTGGAAACAGCTATGCATTGCAACACAGTGACACTCTAAAGAAAAAAGACTTCAAACTTAATTAATAAAACAAAGTTTTATCGTCAAAATATTTGACAATTTTCAATATTTTTCAATTATTTTTTTAATCCTATCTAACACGTTCGAAATTTTAGTAAAAAATCTTTTTTTTTTCATCAGTGGGTGACCAAATTTCTATCGAGTTTATTATGTATCATGTCATATAACAAAACTTTTTTTTTGTGAAAAATACATTAATTTGGAAATTCTTGCAAAAATCAAATAGTTGTCTGATTTTAATTAAACATTCAGGACTTATGAATGAAATTGTTAACCAACCCTTGCATGAAATTTCAAGAAATTAAATTCCGTTTTGAAAATTTTTTTATTAGTTAAACGCAAAACTCCATGAAGAATGTAAATCATCTATTTTGTTTTCAGTCAGGCTTTTTTTCCGAAAATCTGCTCCGAAGAGTACAATAAAAATGCAATAAAACTATGACATTATATCATTAGATAAGCTTTTAATTGCTTTTACAAAGCAAGATATTAACTAATCAGATGTTATTTACTAACCTTAGCGTAGGTTGACACAAGACTACAAATACACAGTGACCAAGAATTTATCTTTCTGTTTTAAATTTTCGCTTAAACTCACCACATCTCCATCCCGTTCAACTGTATTTGTTATTTCCGCTTAAAAAATATCGCTACTTCAACGCTTTTTGATGAACGCCCTACAATGAACTCTTCTTGTCTTATTTCAGATGTATGTGCGTGTGTTTATGTGTGTGTGTGTTTGTGTGTGTGATTTTGCTTGATATTCTTGGGTATTGGTTAATGAGCTAAATCTGATTGACTATTACTAAATGATCAATCAGACTAGCTCGCTATTTCCGAAGCCGAGTTCTGGTCATAATCTGTCTCCTTATTTACTAAAGTTAGCCAATTTTATCATAAGATTGTAAGTATGCGGCACTCAGTGAGGAACAAACTCACTATTTAGTAGTAATAGTCATTCAGACTAGCTCGTTAGCCATTACACCAGCAGAAGTTCCGTCTTCTTATTTTCAAAAGTTAGTTATTTTGTCATAAGACCAAGTATGCGGTACCCTGTGAGGACGAACCTCACTACTCAGTAGTAATGGCTAATCAAACTAACTCGTTACCCATTACCCAAGCCGAGATAACTGGTCATATTCTCTCTTCATATTTACTAAGGTTAGGTAATTTTGGTACAAGACTGTAAGTACGGGATACCCATTAAGTATTTTTTTTTCTTCCAAGTATAATCGCCTTCTTTGTTTCATTTGACTTTTAAACGCCCTCGTTATATTTTGCTCATTGCATTCTCAACATGCGTCTTGATGACACATTATTCAAAAAGTATTGAATTCTAGTTTTCTTGTCCATTCAGGACGTAGACGACTACAGCTCTCTACAACTTATAGTTGGTTGTTTATTTGTTTTTTAGCTATCTAAATCTCTTTTCCGTAATTTATTCACACAGGTTAGATAGGCAGGTTACTCGTTGTTTTTCTCTGTCTCTCTCGCCTTCAATATGTCCTGTGAGTGTCAAATTCTCCAAGCCCTCTTTCTTTATGAAGCATCCTACAAATTTAAACTGTCTCTTTCTGATTCTAAGGATAAGTTTCCTTTTCGTTTCTGTTTTCCTTTACTGTCCTCATTTCCTTTCGGTTGACGTTCTATCGTCTTCTGTTAAGAAGATTAATGGAAAGCTGTGAGTACAAGCTTATGTACGCCAATAACTGTGACCTTTTGATAGACGAATACACATTTAGTTAATAACTTATGAGTTTACTTGTATTGCGTGTGTGTGCAGTTATTTAAGCATACGTATGTGTGTGTGTGTGTAGGTGAGCATTAGACAAAATAAACGTGTCACACACACACACACACACACACACACACACACACACACACACACACACACATGTATCCGCACTAAAACAAGGAGAATTCCTTGTAGGACGTTATGATTGTAAACAAAAAGCGTTGTGGAAGAGACATTTGTTTTTAAAGCGGAAATAGTAACATTGACATGAATGGAGTGGAGATGTGATGAGTTTAGGTGAAAATTCAAAACAGAAAAAAGAAATTCTGGGTCATATACGTATCTAGGTCAGGGCTGAGGGGTGGTGCTGGAAGAAAGAAAGAAAGAAAGAAAGAAAACGAAGAATGGAGAGATGAAGAAAAGGAAAGAAGGAAGAAATGCGGGAGTAAAAAAAGGAAGAAAATTGAGAAAATGAAAAACTTAAGGATACGAAAGAAAGAAAGAAAGAAAGAAAGAAAGAAAGAAAGAATAAGGATAATAAAGGGTTAAAGAAAAGGAAAGAAGGATGAAAAGGAAGAAAAAGAAGAACAGTAAAAATGAAAAAATAGAGGAAAGAAAAGGAAAAGAGGAAAGAGGCTGTGGAAAATGGAAAAAAAAAGAATGGAAAAAAGAAAAAAGGGTAAAAAGAATGAAATAGAGAAAGACGAAGGAAGGAAGGAAGGAAGGAAGGAAGGAAGGAAGGAAGGAAGGAAAAGAAAAGAAGATAAAGAAGAAGGAGAAGTAAAAGAAAGCAGGAAGGAGAAAAAGTAAGAGGGAACGGAAAGGAGAAAGAAGAAAGAAAAAGACGAAGAAAGGAAGAAAAATAACAGTAAAGAAAGGGAGAAAAAGGTAGAAAATAACGAGAGAGCGAAAGAAACACAGAAAGACACACAAAAGGTAAAAAACAAAAATAGGGAGAAAGAAACACGAAGGAGAAAGAAGAAAAGAAAAGAAGAAAAAGATGAAGAGAATTAAAAATGAGACGAAAGAAAGACATGAACGAAAGCGATGAATGAAGAAACGACGCAATAATGAAAAGAAAGAAATGCAATAAATTAAGTTTAGGGAAGGTGGAATAATGAAAAGAATGAAAGCAGTAAAAAAACAAAAACAACAACAACAAAAAATGAATAAAAGATCGTGTGTTATAATCACTAAACACACGAGGAAAAAACGAAAATAAAATAGAACTGAAAAGACTTTAAAAAATAGTTGAAAAGAAGGAAAAAATACGCCGAACAGTTATCTCCCTTAACTTGGAAGTTTGGGTTTTAAGTTATAAATTCATTGATTCTGAATCTATATTTTTTAACCAATCAAAATAATGTTAGAGAACACGCCAGAAATCAATGACGTAAAATAATGACTTTATATACGCCAAAACTTAACTCTATTCCAACATGTCGACACCGTTTAACTCTAATACGGTCGACTACTACATTATCAGAGCTCTGAAGTTGATGACTCTTCTGATGTAGCTTTAACAGATCAATAGTGAAGGTGGGGTGGCTTGTGTCATTCAATACTTACCAAAACCCAACTAATAACTTTTCGTCGTCACCGAGTAGATTTTTCCAGTCATGAGAAGCAGTTATACTCACAATGGGACGCCTTGCGTTGAACGTCTATTGGGATGCAGATTAACCCTAGACCTCAAGTAGAGCAGACATAAACTCCATTGGTTAAATATGCTGGTAAAATAGTCGGTTCCTTGTGCAGCTCCATAAAATACCTGACTCTTTTTGTCATACTTTATCTTTATCAGAGAATAAGATTCAGATTAGACCAAACATGGAGTATTGCTGCTAAGTCTATTATAAATTAACCTTTTATTCACAAGACTTCTGGTCCTGGGCATGACGAGGTTGTGAAGAGCATGGAACCACTTCTTAATTGCTGTTGTTCTCAGGTCCACTCTGACCCGGAGTGGTAGCACCTGTTCGGGTCCCCGCTATGGGCAAATAGTTAACCCTCAAACTGGGGTCAAAACACTATGAAAGTATAAAGATACACTTTTATAGAAATATATGCATAAAAATAGACTTTTATCGAAAAATATACATTTTTGAAGGAAAAATATTACCAACAAGACATTTCTGAAAGGAAAAAAGGAAACATTTTCATAATGAATTTTTGAAGGAAAACGGTTATTACTAGCAATACATTTTTGAATACAAAACTAGAAGACATCTTCAGTTTTCTAAAATAATTAAAAATTAAAATTGTAATTAAATCTGACTAAATCAACGCGATGTCGAAGTGTCTTTTTTTCGAGACGATTGATATTTTAAACCATCCTATTGAGTGTTATCAAACTTGTATCCACAAATTTCTCCTTGGTTCACAGCGGCCTGTTCAGCCACTAAAGCCCACACGAGGTTAGTGGATCATGAAGGTGGCTACATAGCTGGTTGAAATAATCCAGGGATTTGACCCAAAGAGTTTTGAGTTCAATACCTGGCCACAGCAGAGGTGAACAAAAACTTGGAAAGTTGAGCTACTAAAGGGAAAACTGAAACGGAAATATTCAGAAGATGCGTGAAACGTGGAACTAGAACAATCTACCCCAGTAGGTGAAATAAAGAGTTCGGTTCGAAATTCCAACGTATATCACATGAAGAAGGCCACAACGTATAGCGACCGAAATGTAGTGAATATGACAATAAATATGAGGATAAAAGTTCAAACAATTTAAATAGTGTAAGTAGTTACAATACTTTATCTCAGAAATATAGACAGATGTTCTTTGTTGTTCATATTTTCAGCTATCCTAGTAATAGGACGGATGATGATGATGATGATTATGTTGTCGATATATATTCTCTTACTATATTGCTTCACCACCCTTCATTTTCTTTGTTTATTTTCAGTAACCTACTCTTTCTTTATCCTCACCCTTTTCATTCTTCATCACATTCATCTTTTCATCACTTTCCTTCCGTAATTCCTTTCTTCTCATTTTAAAATATTTTCTATTCGCATTTTCGATTTCCTTCTTCCATCGCTACTCGTCACTTTCTTTCTTTTTCACTGTTTCTTTCCTCACATCGGTCATCATTTTTTTTTCTTTCTTGCAATTTATTGCTATTAATTCATTCTTTACTTTTTTCTTTTTATTCTTTTACATAACTTTTCTTTCTTTTTTTTTTTTTCGCTGTTTCTTTCCTCGAATTAACCACCTCTCATTCTTGTCTTTCCTTTATTTCTTCTCTTCTTACTACTCCGTTGCCTATTTTTGTCTTGCTTTTTTTCTTTCAATATTCCGCACTTTCTTGATCTTCACCCGCGACCCCTCATTCGGCATCTCTTTCTTTTGCTTTCTGTAATTCTTTTTCTCTCTCGCTATTATGTTTTTTTCTATATGCTACCCTTCATTTTGTTCCTTTCTCCATGGCTTTTCTTTCTTTCTTTCTTTCTTTCTTTCTTTCTTTCTTTCTTTTGACTCATTTTTCTTCTTTTCATCCCTGTAATTCTTCTCCTCTCTCGTTTCTCTTTCACTCCATATTCCGCTTTTAATTTTCTTTCTTTCACTATTACCACGCTCTTTCTTTCTTTCTTTCTTTCTTTCTTTCTTTCTTTCTTTCTTTCTTCAATTTACTTCTTCATTTTGACCCTTTTCCTTCTTTTTTGCCCTGTAATTATTTTCGTTTCTTATTTGTTCTTTATTCCTCCCTTCATTTTCTTTCTTTCTTTCTTTCTTTCTTTCTTTCTTTTACTTCTTCAAATCGACCATCTTTTCTTTTTTTTTCCTTCCTGTAATTCTTTTCCCTTCTCGTTATTATTTCATTAGTTATCTTCCCCTTTTTCTCCTTTTCACATTTCGTTTTTCATCCTGCATTTCTTTATGCCCCCCTCACTCCTCTTACTATTCTTTCCTTCCTTTTCTTTCTTGCCCATATTTCATGCTTTCCTTTTGCCTCTGTTTTTCTTTATTCCTTTTCTTTTTTTTTCTTTACTTCCTCAGTGTCTTTTTTCCTTTCCACATCTTTCATTATGCCTCCCCCCCACTATTTCTGTACGCGCCCTTAACTCTCTTGCTGTGTCTCACTTATTCGACCTTTCTTTCTTTCTTTCTTTCTTTCTTTCTCGCTTACATCTGTTCATCTTTGATTCCTTTTCTACGCACCATCCTCGGTCTTCCTAACTCCACTATTTCTTCTATATATTCTTTCTTATCGTCATAACACAACAAATGTTGATTTAAGCCAAGGAAAATATCATTTCAGACATCCATGATGATCCAAACTGGATTCATGGTTCTTGCAGCAGACGCTTAAAAAACTTCTTTGTTGATTGGAATCAATAGACACTTTGTATGAATTTAGGGTTATCGGAAGATAAACATCATCTGTCGTGTGAACCTGTTTGCAATATTTGGAAAACTCTTCCAATAGTCTGAACATTCAACCGTGTAATTTGCTATCTGCATAAGGTAATAGAGACCTGAACGAAGGCGAGAAACATCTCATTATTAAGTAATCGCCAATAGGTTAGTGATGCTCAGCATAACAGATCGATTGTATCGATGAGAGATTTACAGATTTTGAGCACTAAAAAAATTGTTTCACAGTTCTTTCTTTTATAAATACCCTCTGTTCATATCTATCTATCTATCTATCTGTCTGTTTAAGTTCAGTCGGTTCATATCTATCTCACTCTGATCACTAAGTAATTTCATTAATTACTGTATATCTCTCCGTTATTATATATTGCTACATTTCACACACACACACACACACACACACACACACACACACACACACACACACACACAATACCTTCTGTCTATACCAGTTTTAGAGAAAATGGAAACAAAACAGACATATATCTATAAAGATAGTCATCCGCAGACAGATCTGTTTCGCTGTATCCGATTGCTTCTAGCCAGGATTGAAATCCGATTGAATTGACATTAGTCGGCGATTCTACCTCTGAGCTATGGGCGCTCGGTAGAGGAAGGCGGACTTTAGCGTGTTATATACAATGTAAATACACGCCAGGAGCCTAGAGTGTTCAAATTCATTACTGAATGAACGATGTGGATAGATAGATAGATAGATAGATAGATATAATAATTGTGGTTTAAAGTAATGGATAACAGGTGAAGAGGCTCATCCCTTGTCTCCTGTTTAGGATGCGGTTTCCGGTTTTCTCTTTTCCAATCTTTTCACTCTTTTCTTTATTTTTTTCAATTGGAGTAGATAGAGTAAACTATCGCCCGGTTCACACTCCACCCTCGTCTATTGAACAGGTGAAGAGTCTCATCCCTTGTTTCCTGTTTAGGATGCGGTTTCCGGTTTTCTCTTTTCCAATCTTTTCACTCTTTTCTTTATTCTTTTCAATTGGAGTAGATAGACTAAACTATCGCCCGGTTCACACTCCACCCACATCTATTGAACAGGTGAAGAGGCTCATCCCTTGTTTCCTGTTTAGGATGCGGTTTCCGGCTCTCTCTTTTCCAATCTTTTTACTCTTACGTAGCCCCCTGCGCATCAGTGGCGTTATCACCTTGCTTGGGGTGATATGATTAAATATATATATATATATATATATATATATATATATAATGTCAGTCTATTTCTTTCTATCTATCTATCTATCTATCTATCTATCTATCTAGCTAGCTAGCTAGCTAGCTATTTAATCACAGTCCATTCATATCTATCCATTTATCTCTTTCTTTCTCTTTCTCTCCCCCCCTCTCTCTCTCTCTATATATATATGTATATTGTTACGTGTATGCATTTATACAAAAATAATAATGATAATAATGTTTAAAAATTTGTAGTAAAGGACTCTATTGAGTCCTACTTGTTGTTACAAAAAGTTTAATTCAGAAAATAGTCATAAAAATAAGGAAATTAGAAATAGAACGTTTGGAAGATTGTAAAATGTTCCAGAGAGTTCGAAAGGTTCTAGAAGTATGCACATTAAGTGTTAGCCCCTATAAAAATAGGTTTTGAAGCAGTGAGTAGTCAGTTGTTACCAGGGTCTGTTGATGTTATCAACTCCGGTTTGATTCAGGATTTATATCGAGCCGAAAGGATCAATAAGAAATTACCAACCAACAAAAACCTGAGAGAACCTCATGGAACTATATGAGTAAATACATAATTTTGACTATTTCATTGACCGTATTTAAAATATTTCTTTATATACTCATTTGAGGATTTCCAAAAAGTATAGCTCTTAAATTCCTCCCCTACTTAACTGGGAAAAGAAAAAGATATTGTTCTTACCTTCCCTTTCTCTCCTTGTAACACTTGCCAGTTGTAAACTCTATGTTTCTCGTTGTGAATGCAACAAAAATTGTATATTTGTAAATATTTTATTTGGTGTGTTTTGTAAATTAAATATTTGTTTGTGATTTAACTCTGAGTTTTGGTCAATCATTTTGTTTTTCTTTTGTTACACTTAACACGTAACAAAATATATATTATAATCTAAGTCTATTTACAATACATCTATCTATCTATCTATCTATCTATCTATCTATCTATCTATCTATCTATCTATCTATCTATCTCAGCCTCTTTCTTTCTTTCTTTCTTTCTATCTATCTATCTATCTATCTATCTATCTATCTATCTATCTCAGTGTGTTCATATCTATCAAGTTTGTTTAAATCTAAGAATTTATCTCTTTATTTCTTTTTAGATACCTTTGCATATCGATTGCTCATGGATATAGAAAACATTGGCTGCAATTTTTAGTTCTATTAGTAAATAATTTTATTTTTATAGTCACTGGCTAGTCTACATTTTCTGTTAAGCCATTTAAGCCTATAACGAATTTCGTTTCCGTCACTTCGAATAAAAACGCACTCCATTCAATTATTTATTTTCAAAAGCTTATTATAAATGACGAATAACGCCTGGTAAATTTTAAGACCTGAAAAAAAAAAAGAAGCATTTCTAAGATTATCCTAAGACTGAACAAAAAAATGACGCTGGGAACTTTTGAATCAATTTAAGAAATACAAACGTTTCAAATATCTTTTCTGGCATTTTTTCTCCAAGCATGTAACTGTTTTTGCATGCTTGCAATGAATAAACCACTTGGTCTGCTTTTGCAAACGCCAACATTGAATTGCGTAGGTATAGAGGAGTGGCTTCATCTAACCTTTCATAGGTGCACGTCTATTGAGTTTTGACGGACATTTATATCAGCGATATATATATATATATATATATGTGTGTGTGTGTGTGTGTGTGTGTGTGTGTGTGTGTGTGTGTGTGTGTATTGCATGTTGTGAGTGATATGCGTACAGGTGCAGTCCATGCTCATTTGAAATTTCTTTGTTAAGCATTCTTTTCAAGAAACGAAAGAAAATTTCTTTCAGTCAAAAGCACAAATTTAGTAGTAAGAAAAAGAATTTGAGCAAAATAAATATGTTGACGTTGTGTTGAAACTACGAGATTCGGCCGGTTCGCTCAAACAACATCCGGGTCTTGGCTATGACAATAAACTGCATCCTGCAGCAAGACCTCTGATTAGAAGGTTTTGAGCAGCGTGGAACCACTTGTTAATTGCTATTGTACCCAGGTCCACCCTGACCCGGGTGGTAGCACCTGTTTTGGCGCCAGCTATGAGCAAATAGTTAACCCCCAAACTAAATACGCCCTGAAATTATAAAAATAGTCTTTTATAGTAACAATTCCAGAAATATATTTTTGAAAGAAAAAATATTACCAGTAGTATATTTTTGAATGAAAAAAGGGAAAAAACATCATATCAGCAGTACATTTTTGAAGGAAGGAAATTATATATATACTAGCAATACATTTTTGAAGGAAAAAATAATTATATACCAGCAATACTCACGATAAAAAAAACCCTCCTTACAAAAATAAGTCAATTAAATCTTATCTAAAAACTGATTTCTTACAAAGAATATATATTCTATTTATACGAATATATTCTAAAAGTTTAAATTGAGGTTAATATGCCATAAAATTTAAAGGTTAATTTGAGGTTAATATGCCATAAAAAACAAACCAAACTGAGTCTTGTCAGTGTTCAAACTATGAGCAACAGAAACTAAGTGACAGCTAGCGAGATGATTTCAAACCCTTGTCTCTTCAGTGAGTTTGAACCTCATTGGATACTTTGCACTTTAGGTCTTGTGCCATACTATGCTATAATCAGTGAGTATATGTTTAAACAATGGGCATCTGGTCGTGGATTAGTTGTTTACGAAGTAACCTCAACGTCTATTACGAATATAGTGAGATTGATTCTCACTAGGAATCAAACAATTAGCCTTTTGATGTATTTTCGTAAAATTAGTAAATAAATTTATCTAAGATCAGTATCATTTATAATGTTGATTAGGTTTATCTTATATGCTGATAGCTCTGTTAATGTTAGACTATTAAAGAAAACCGAAATAGCTCTTAGACAAGGTATTATTAATTGAAAGCAAGAAATAGGGACTTACCAGTAAGAAGACAGAACACATGTTCGTCAGCAAGAGTATGAGCTATGTATTGGGCACGTCAAAATTAAGAATATGCAAATATGGTCATCAGCAAAAAGAGCAGCCCAAAATAAATGCCAAACAAAGGTGGGGGATACTAAAATCAAGCAGGTACAAAAATTTAAATACTTTCGAAGTGTTCTAACGTAAGACGGAAAGTGCAACACAGAGATCCGAAGGCGAATTGGCATGGCGAAGGACGCGTTCCAGAAGTTGAGTAGAGTATTAAGAGACAGGAAAATTTCAATATGGCAGTGAATGCTGAACAATATCATCAAAGATGAAGAAAAAACTTGAAGTAATTAAAATCATGGAAATAGCATGTAAGCAATGATGAGGTTTTGGAAAGGATGGAAACGAAAAAGAAATTAATACTGAGCATCAGGAAGCATCAGGAAGAGACAGCTAAAGTTCCTGGGACATGCAATGGGCTTGGAGAACCTGATGCTAACAGGCTAGATAGAAGAAAAAAAGACACAGGGAAAGCAGCGGATAACATATTTGAAGAGTCTGATCAGGTGGATGACAGAACGAGGGTTGTGTGGTGTAACAGGAGAAAGCGTGCTTATAGCCCCCAGGGATAGAGAGACATAGAAAGCCCTGATCGACTACATCCTGAAAGAACAGGGCACAAAGAAGAAGAAGAAGAAGAAGAAGAAGAAGAAGAAGAAGAAGAAGAAGAAGAAGTAGTAGTAGTAGTAGTAGTAGAAGAAGAAGAAGAAGAAGAAGAAGAAGAAGAAGAAGAAGAAGAAGAATGCCCTATATGTCAGGAAATGCTGTACAAGTTCTTCACGGATGAAAAAACTGAGGTTCTACAGTACTATGTTAATAATACCATAGACAGAATATGTGAACAACGGTAATTTTGAAGGAGTGATAGTCGTTTCTGTTTAAGGAAACATTTTGTAATCATTAAAGAACAGCTAACTTTACTAGAAATATATTAAACCATTCTTTTAAAACAGCTTTTTTCAGGAAAATAGGTTTCTTAAGTTCACTAACTGTTATCGCCCTTTCCAGTATTCATGGTAGCTTCCTTCTTTGCTAACTTATTTTTAATGTAATGTGGAAATCTTAATTATGTCATTATTTTCTCTTCAACAGACATATGAGCGCATGCGCAAGGAGGCATACATACACTTTTAAAATAATTACACTAATGATAGGTGCATATGAAAAAGAAAAATCGAGAAGTGTAGGCAGTCAATTACTGCTGCCCCTGATGAGTGGCCGGACATTTCTGTCTACGAAATGCTTGGATCAGAATGCTGAATGTAACATCAATCAAGTAAACCTTTTACTTATGTCTTATATATATATATATATATATATATATATATATATATAATGTGTTGAATTTTCCTTTATATATATCATACTTTTAGGATTATCCTCACCGTTGACGGACTTAACATCACTATTTATCTACAAACTACTACAAAATTGTACATTTCGTAGCAGTAACTAGTTTGCGCATGTTTTAAAGTAATAGTTAATAGTTGCTTTATTTTTATATTGAGCACTGTTTTAAATTAATGTTTTGAATGTTGCAATTATTTCTTTCGTTCTTATTCATTTGTATATATCTATCTATCTATCTATCTATCTATCTATCTATATATATATATATATATATATATATATATATATAGAGAGAGAGAGAGAGAGAGAGAGAGAGAGAAATGACCTAATAAACCAAGAAATTGTTAAGGTATAAAGCTAATTTGAATTCAAAGCTTTGATGAAGGCTGCGAGCGACAACTTCAATATCTTTCCCAAGAAGTTGGCAATTCACAGATATTAAAAAACGAAGCTGTGGATGGCTACTCTCGCCTAAATCCTCAAGTGTCATGATATTTGTAAAGAAACTCTATGTGTGCGTGCTTTTTTTATACATATCTTAAATTAATTTCTTTTTAATACGACAATATTTCAAATTACTATAGACGTTATTTTAGTCGGTGTTATTACTTCAATAGACAACTGAGTATTGCCTTCAAGGTTCAATTGGCTATTTCCACGTTTCCCGTGTCCTAGATCAAACTTCGGCAAAATAGATGGTTTCACTGGTGAACAAAATGACTACCGGTACTATTCAGGTCGGGAAACATACTGTTCTTTAGTTTGGACTTCCCGCTTTATTAATTCTTCTTCTTTGTGTCGCGTTCCTTCTGAACATGAGCGATCATGGCTCTCTACAACTTCCTATCCTTTGTAGCTTTTATTAAGGTTTGTTCTTTCGTTTTTTCTCTATCTATCTTAATCATTGTTCAGCTATCCATTTGCACAAGCACGTTAAGTAAGTTATTCGCTACTTTCCTTTGTCACCTGCTGAGTGTCAAATTCTCCAAACCTTCCTTCCTCATTATGTGTCTTATAAAAATTCCAAGTATCTCTTTCTAATTATAAGCATAAGTGTTCTTTTGTTTTTATTTTCTTTAATACTTCTTTATTCACATATTCAGTCCGTTGTATTCTTAAACTCCTTCTGAAGTACTGTAGCTTCTTCATGTGTGACGAGATTATTTAATTAGTTTTATTGTTTAAAATGACGGAGATGTCAAATCAAGCACGTTTACTAACTAAAAATAACCTTTTAATAGTATAATTGAGTATTGTTTTTTGTGTTGTTTCTCTTCGGTTGTCCTTAATCGGGTGTGGCCCAATCAAGTACATATAAAATCCAAGATCCTCCAGCAATTTAACAGCTACTGAATTTCTTATTGTTATCTCGGCAACTGAATATCTGACATCATTGTCAGCGCGCTTTTTATGAAAAATGCTGCGTCATACGAATTGCGCATTTAAGCGGGAAACAATTTTTCTTTGCGCGCTTTTTATAATGTCAACATGAAAATTCTGCGTCATTCGAATTGTGATCTTAGGCGGGAAACGGTTGTTTTGCTTAGACATCGCTTTTTACGTAACTTGAATTGTAATCAGTTTTGAGTTTCTTTAAACCAGCAGTTTTTGGAATTTATTAAATGCATAACAATCTTTTCTTCACGGCAATGACTACGATAACAAATTCGGACTTCATTGAAACTTATTTATTATAAAAATGCATCAAAATAATGTCACAATTGTAAACTATTCCTAGATAAAATGCTATATTATAGGAATAAATACACACGACAACTATTCAACAGTAGTCTGGACCATCGAGTCAATGCGAACGATTTTTTCATTTGCTGCATAATATGTGCTTTGCTAAGACTACATACGGTTATAAATTCAGAGATTTCCTTCTACTAAAACAACACCTAAGGATATAGAACCCAGTTTGTTCTACTATTTACCCATAGCTGAGGGGAAATGAATTGAATTAATAACTTTCTAAAGGATTTGTCACGTAAGTGAATG
>JBBBDQ010001085.1:5430000-5612500 GCA_037127315.1 Ascarosepion bandense | reverse complement strand
GTTAAATCTTTTTTTTTTTTTTAGACAATAGGGCATTTTCCCGAAAATCGGCTCCGAATAGTAAAATAAAATGCTTTTAATTGCTTATATATATATATATATATATATATATATATATATATATATATATATATGTTAAACATGTTGTATTAAACGTTAAAGACAACATAGTCTTGATGATTTTCTTTTGTATTTTCTCATATTTTCTAATGAGGCTTTTTATTTCAAAATTATATTCATATACATTTTTTAAAAAATAAAAGGCACCATTAGAAAATATGAGAAAATACAAAAGAAAATCAACAAGACTGTGTTGTCTTTAACGTTTAATACAACGTGTTACAAAGAAAGGATGCTGTCTAAATACACGTATATATATATATATATAGTAATATTAATTATAGTAATAATACCAATATTAACAGAACTAATTCTGTCAAGACTAGCAATAATTAAACTACAAATGAAATCGTCTTGAAACCCACCGGGAACGGACCCGGAGGGAAAAGAATGGGAAGAAAAAAAAAGAAACAAACGAAGTACCTGAATCAAAAGTCAAGCATTTGCTGATATATATATATATATATATATATATATATATATATATATATATATATATATATCCCAGAGGTAGAATCGCCAACTGACGCCAATTCGGTCGGGTTTCGATCCTGGGTTAAAAAGCTAATCGGAGTCTAATTGTACTGATGAGCTGTGATACAGCGAAACAGTTATGTCTGCGGACGACTATATATATTAAGGACATTACACTTTGAAAGAAAATATTTTTCGACGAATAATGAATTTTTATAAGAGTTGTTTCCATTTTTCTTTTTTAAATATAATAATTTATAAAATTTAAAGAATATTTTTTTTAATTCTTCAAAGCCTTGTGATGGTTAGTTTCAGTTATTAAGTGAGACTATATTTAAGTCAGTCAGTCAGTCAGTTAAGTGCCATACGTGAAACACGCTTGGGCGATCATGTCTCGAAAGAGACATGACTGACTGGGCAGAAGAATATCCCGCAGTAGATTGCCATTGCTTTCTGCGGTAGACTGGTTGCCAGCCAAGGCTATAGAACCCAATCTGTCCTGTTATTTAACTCATAACTGGAAGGAAGAGACGGATTAATACCTTTCCCAAGGGTATTTGCGCGTAAGTGTATGCAAGGAATTCAACTGGAATTCGAACTCGGTTCCCCGATTTCTCGTTCCGAGCCGATATTTACTGCACCACAACAAACATCCGAGACTATATTTACTAATCGAAAATTGAAAAGATTAATACAAATATTCGAGCCGAAAGATTTTTTAAATAATTTTTATTTATTTTTGTGCATAGGATTTTTTTTAAATATGGTATTTTCTGTGTTACATTAAAGGTAATGTGTTTCGCAGTTTTTTCCCCTTACAGGAAAAAATTGGACAATTCTGTCAATTCTTGTCAACCATATTTAATCATTTAATTTCTTTTTAATCATTTAATAATTTGATCATTTAGCTTTCAATTAAACCTAAAATGACAGCTTTTTTTATTTTAAAAAATTCAATTTAAAACTTAGGTATCGTACATGAGTGGAGGTAACTTATATATGTATATATGAACATACGTCTGAATCAATACGACCGTAGTGTTTGACATAGAATTATTATTTGAATTTTGACCCGAAAATTTCGCTGTATAATATCCAATCTTCACCTCAGAATTTTGCGGTAATAAGGAAGGAGATTATGTCAAAAAATAAACATGTTCTTATATTAAAATAAAAATGATTTTCATCCTTTGGTTGTGTGCGCATGCATGTAAGCATTTGTGTGATTTGAGCGCGTGGCTTCGTTATCAATATATACTCTATTTTTCTTTCATGGGACTTCGATATGGAGTAATTTGTTAATCTGATTGACCCTTACTGTTGAGCAGGGCCGTAGATGATGCTAAAAAACAACACCGGGCACAGAGAAAATTGCCCGGGTTAATTAGTTGACAATATGATGACGTCATTAGTGTCATCCGTTTCCAGAAACTATGATTTTTTGCGGATTTTTTCGGCTATTCCAATGGACATTAGGCACAGAACGTGAATGAAAGCAGGAAATCGGGTTCGGACTTTCTGAGTATAAACAATCTTTTCTCCTAAAATTAATAAATAAACAAACAGATTTTTACTGCGTTCATTCGGATGTTTTCTTCATTTTTCTTTCTTTCTTTCTTTCTTTCTTTCTTTCTTTCTTTCTTTTTGTGAATTGTTTAGTTTGATTTCTGACGAAGACATTTTTACCTTACCCGGATTTTCACTATGATTGCACGGATCGGCCCGGACTCGTGCCCGGTGTGCCCGGTAGTCAGATACGGCCATGCCGTTGAGTACTGACTTCGACCCACATTGTTTGTCATAACAACATTCAATTATTTGTATTGCTTTGCACAAATCCGGCACCCATGACCAGTCACATTAGTTGCGTTTTCTGTTATTTGATTTCCATGAATATTCAGTATCTGTTTTTACTCTTGTGAAGGTACCTACTTAAAAAGTGTGACTATTATAATAATAGTCATACTTTTTAAGTAGGTAGCTTCACGTTTTCTTTTAAAAACAGCATAGCATAATGAAAAAAGGGCCCAAAGTCAATAAAAAGAAAGTTTTATCGGCAAACTGGTTATGTTATTATTAAGAGAAACGACAAAGTATTTTAATTTAAATGTTGTAACCCTTTCTAACACGTTCGAAATTTTGGTTAAAAATCTTGTTTTGGGGGTTATTTATTTATTTGCATTTGTTACCCGCCACTTATTTCATTAAATTTTCAGAATTTAAATTCTGATTGCGAACCTTGTTTTATTAGTTAAACGCAGGACTCTTTGAAGAATTAAAAAAAAAAATTCAAACAGTTACTGCTCTATATAGTAAAATAAAAAAGTTCAATAAAACTATAATTATTTAATTAGATAAGCTTTCAAGGACAAATTGGAAACGGAAACTCGAAATAGAACATACTAAAGGAAACGTTAGTAACATCAGCAAACGACGTCGTCCCAAAGGAAAATACACGTAGAAGAAAAAAATGAGTGGATCACAGATGAGATTCTCGACATGATGCAAATAAAACAGAAAACAATGCCAAAACATGGAACGGAATATAGAAAGTTACACAAGGAGCAAGTGCAGACATGCTAAAGAGGAATGGCTTAACGACAAATGTGCCGAAATAGAGAGATTGAGCAAGACTAATAAAAGAGACATGCATAAAAACATAAGAGAACAAAAAGAATAAAATCCAAAGATGGAACGCTCATATTAGAGAAAAAGAAAATACTTCAGTGAGGGGAAGAATATATGGGAAATACCTTCCACGACAAGAGAGAGCAACCAACAATACATAGAAATACAGACGGACCGGAAATATTAAAATCCGAAGTAGAAGCTGCGCTGGCCAAACTGAAGAGAAATAAAGCAACAGGACCAGACGGTATTGTAATAGTGTTTCTGACAGCCTTAGTCGAATTCGGCGTTGACAAAATTACACAAATAATAAATAAAATCTACAAAACTGGTGATATACCGGAAGACTTAAACAAATCGATTTTTATAGCATTAACTTAGAAGCTAGTTGCAAAGGAATGTGAACGCCACCGAACAATCAGCTTAAAGAGTTACATAACAGACAAGGTTTTGGATAGAATGAGAATGAAAAGAAAACTGATATTTAACATCAGAAAACTCCCCCTATCGGGTTACTCTCTCTCTCTCTCTCTCTCTCTCTCCCCCTCTCCCCCCCTCTCTCTCAGTCTTTTCAAATTTAAACTGGTGTGTAAGTGTGAAATTGTTGATTAATGGTATTATCTGTTGGAATGTACGTTTTATCGGTCGGGTATATCTTTTGGTTACACCAGATTCTTCAAAAGTCTAACGGTCAAAACGAGAGACACATTCACTTAATTACCAATAACCCCAACCAACCCCCAAGACAACAACGAAACAAATATAAACAGAGAATGATTCCAAACCTTTATTTCTCCCGATGAAGTGTTTGAGTCCAAACACTGAAACAGCCATATGATTGTAGAGAAGAGGACATATATAGAAGAAATTATGTACATGTTCTAAAACATAATATATATATATATATATATATATATATATATATATATATCTGTAAATTCAGATAAACCTTAGTGTGGACATAGTCATTTTCAACATGCCATTTTAAGGCATGCATTCTTCCCCCCATTATAAACAGAAAACGAGGATAAATTATCATCCCAGAGGTTAGCTTAGGAAAAGAAGGGGTTGGGATGTATTGGTTTTCATTTGGTTGGGTCGGAAGAAGGAATTAAGTAGTAATTTCTCCTTGGTATGTGGCCTGACCCTTGAGTTAGTAGTGGTAGGTGGTGGGGAAGTAACTGCTTGGCCAAATGTTTAAAATAATTTTACATTTTTATTAGGACTAATTATATATATATATATATATATATATATATATATATATATATACAGGGTGGTCCAAAAGTAGATGGAATCGGTGATTTTCTAAGCGTAATTTTTATAGCAAGACAAGCTTGCTAACCATTACACCACGTCGAAGTGTTCTGGGCGATTTTCTAAGCGCAGCTTAGATGTAGCACATGGTCGAAAGCATGGAGCACCCAGTGAGGATGGAACTCATTAATTTTAATGATTTTATTAAGCTAAGCTTGCTAACCGTTCCACCACATTCAGGGGCCCAAAAGTAGGTGGAATGAGTTTGTGCATCGGTTCTATTATTTCAATGGTGTTCATTGTTACCAACAAGATGCCCCCCCCCCACCACAGTATTCAAGAGCAGTCAGTGAGTATCGTGATGAAACATTTCCTGAAAAATAGATTAGTCGGAGAGATCCACTTGATTGGCCAGCACCTCCACCTGAAGGTGCTGGCCAATCTTCTTCAAGGATTTCTTCTTCAAGGACGAAGTTTATAGTCAAAAACCAAAAAGTGCTAGTGATTTGAAAAATTACATAAGAGATGCATTTCAAGAAATTAATACACAAAGAGACTTGTGCAAAAATGTTTGTCGAAGCGTGAGGAGTAGACTTCAAAGCTGTGTAAATTGAGATGGAGAATAGTTTGAGCAGCTGCGTTGATAAATTTTAATCGCTTTTGTATTATTGTACACCATAAAATTAAATTATTAATGTAATAATTGTATTACTAAATATAATTGTATATTTATCATCAAGGATGAACAATTGAAGCAACTGAAATGTGGTTCTACAGAAGGATGCTACGAATATCATGGATCGAGCATATGAGCAATAGTGAGGTTTTTTAGAAAGGATGGAAACGAAAAGAAAATTAATACAGAGCATCAGAAAGAGACAGTTGAAGTTCTTGGGACATGTAATGTGTAAGGAAGGCTTGTAGGATCTGATACTCACAGGTCAGATAGAGGGAAAAAGAGACTGGGGAAAGCAGCGGATAACATATTTGAAGGGCCTGAGCAGGTGGATAGCAGAACGGGGTTTGAGTGGGGTAACAGGAGAAAGTGTGCTAAGATCCGTCAGGGATAGGGAGACATAGAAAGCCATGATCATCTACGTCCTAAAGGGACATGGCACATAGAAGAAGAAGAAGAAGAAGAAGAAGAAGAAGAAGAAGAAGAAGAAGAAGAAGAATATAATAATAAATGTTATCATTTACTTCCAACTGCTTTTGAACTACCCTGTATATGTGTTTGGGCAACTAGTAAATATATACGTCTATATCCACTAACTAAAGCCTTAGTGGATAGAGACTTTGGTTAGTTTCCGTGACTTGACTCAGAGAGTTGTGAGTTTAATACCAGGCTACAGCAGTGGTAAACAAGTAACTTACAGGGTTAGAGGGAGATAACTTATGACTACCAAAAGAGGCACTACTACGCAAGGAATGGAGTTCATATACCCCAGTGATTGTAATAAAGGGTTCGGTTCGAAATTACAAAAATGAGGAAAATAGTCCGAATAATGTAAATACTACATCATCTCAGAAATATAGGCAAATTCTAAAGCGTTAGTATTTGAAAAAAAATGAATAAGTATTAAACTTTTTTTAAAAATAATTCTTTTCACTATTCTTTGATTACATTAGTAAAAAAAAAAAAAAAAAAAAAAAAAAATGAAAACCAAACATTTTTTAGCTAATTTGTGGGCGCTGGATCTGAAAATGACCTTAATTTTTCTTAGTTAGTTACTGTTTTTTTCCGTAGCGAAATGCCTCATTTTTGGAAAAAATTCATTTGTTTTCTGTATATATCATATTGACTGATAGCAATATTTCTCAAAGTAAAATCGTAGAAACCTCTCAATTCATATTTAATCCAACAAATCCAACAAACATTGGTCTGCTTATTGAGAAATGCTATTTCTTCAATAACAATCAGACCCTAAGTCTTTAAGAATAACGTGATTGAATATACCAAGACAAACAAGTATTTTCGTCAAGTCATTTAATAAACTAACAGCAGAAATAAAACTTTCGTGAACATAAGAACTATGGTAGAAATTCTTGATTGTCTGTCATGTTCATCTCTTTTGATACTCCAGCAGTAGTCACCATCATTCGTTTCTCCCACCATCACTGGTAGCGCTCTTTCATTGTTTTGATATCTTGCTAGGATCGTCCTTGTCACTCACATCAACGTAATTACCCGGAAATTTATCCATCAATTTTCAGGTAAGCCGAGCAATTTATGTTAGCCATATAAAAAAATTATTTTTATAAGAAAAAAGTGTTTTTGTCTCAAAAAGTTTTAAATAAAAGTACCGAATTTTTTCAATTTATCACCAAAATACAAATTAACTGATAAACTAATATGAGTATTAAGGTTAATTTTTTATGACATTGTCCGCTGGAGTTCACATTCGTTTTCACCTGGCTTCTTAGTCAGTTCTATGAAGATGAATCTACTTAAATCTTCCGTTATATAATCATCGTTGTATAATCACCGTTGTATATATTTCAATATATCTGGAATCTTGTCAATCCCGATATCATTTACGACTGCCAACACATTTAGTACGATTCCGTCTAGTCATGTTTCTGTTTAATTTGACAAGTGCTGATTCAAGTTCTGCTTTAACTCTACTCGTTGGTACGCCGGACGTCAGACATTTGAAAAATAAGTTATCTGTGACAATGTTCTAAGACAACACCTTAATTGAAATGCGAAATAATGGCTTGTTTAGAAACTCCCACGGGTATCTGATACTTTTAACTTGTAACACTACTATGAGTTTTAATTCGAAATTGTCTATGTAATTTTCTTTAAATTTTCCTTTGAATTCTTTATATTTTTACTTGAAGTTTTCGTAGATTACATGAGTTCGGAAGAGGTTTCTCATTAATTAAAAACTAAAATACTGTTTATGAACTCTATTAATTAGACTCCTCAAATGTGAAGACAAATAGATTTTTTAGATAGGCATAAGCTGACTTCGTCAGGTAGAAAGATACTGTTGAGATCCGTCTACCCAGGATTTATTTGCTATCTGTGTGTTGGGATTCCAAACATTTAATTAACAACAGCACATCTTTTAAATGAATCGTTTAAAAAGTTATTTTCTGGGGGAACATTAGAATTAGAACATCAATTGAAATAACATTTACATATTCTTTTCAATGACAATAAAATGTTCAACTTTATCGAGTAATTAGGTGTTCAAATTGTTCTCCGAAATTATTTGGAGCCTCTAGAAGCAGCAGGCTTCTATTTTTATAATCGGTAGAAGAATACGAAATCTATGTGTGAAAATCTAAGTGTGAACTTTTTTAATATAAAGTTTTCGTTACTTAGAAAATAATTTCATGCTGGCTTGAGAAAATCTTTTTCTCGAATTTGCGGGAGTAGTAAAGGGAGTTATTGTTATTTTCTGAATGATCCAAAAATAACAGGTGGTAGGTTTATAACTACGTCCGCAAGTATTTTAGCAATATTTATTCTTTCTCAAACGAACTTTCTGGCGGAATTTTATTGGTTGAAATATATATATAGGAATTTATTTCTAAAATACTTAGCAGATAGATAGCCAAACAAGGTATGTATGTATGTATGTATGTATGTATCTATCTATCTATCTATCTATCTAGATAGATAGATAGATAGATAGATAGATACCTTGTTTGGCTATCTATCTGCTAAGTATAGATAGATAGATAGATAGATAGATAGATAGATAGATAGATATTCATCCGCAGACAGATCTGTTTCGCTGTATCACAGCTCATCAGTACGGTTAGACATCCCATTGCTTTTAACGCAGGATTGAAACCCGACCGAATTGGCGTCAGTCGGGGATTCTACCTTTGAGCTATGAGCGCTCGGTAGGAGGAGCCAGACTTTTAGCGTATGATGTATCACACGCCAATAGCCAGAGTGCTCTAATTCATTACTGAATGAGCGATGCGTAGATGCTAGAGTAGCTACTGTTTTTTTAAGTCTACCATTCCTCATAGTACTCAATCAGGGCGCGAGAGCGTAACAGATCGACAGATAGAGTAAGAATATATATATATATATATATATATATATATATATATATATATATACTATAGTCATCCGCACACAGATCTGTCTCGCTGTATCACAGCTCATCAGCTTAGACACCGATCGCTTCCTAACCCAGGATCGAAACCCCACCGAATCGGCGTCAGTCGGCGATTCTACCCCTAGGCTACGAGCGTCCGGTAGAAGAAGGCAGGCTTTTTTTAGCGCGTATAAACACGCCCAATAGGTAGAGTGTTCCAATTCATTATCGAATGAGAATGATACGAATGGAATGATGAATAGATACATATTTTACATGAAGAGATTCTGTTGATTTTTAACTTTTTTCACAATGATCTTTAAATCGGTTTAGCCATTTGACAACATTAAAAAGTATTGACTGAGACCTTGACAGATTTCCATTGAAATTGTAATCGTTTTTCTGTGGTTGGGCCGACGGAAGCCATACGAACACAGTGAAGCTTGTACACAATAGAACAAGTACATTAATTTTTTTTATCGTTTATTCCTTTGCATTGCTGCAAGATCAAGTTTGCCCATTACAGTATGGATAACACGAAACAACGCCATGGCTGCCAAGGCTTTCCAGGCAAATTCGGCGATGAAATGATCAATATTTAGGCGCTATTTCACTGGGTTTCGATTTCGATTAGTTAATTGATTTTGTTGCATTTACCTCCGCCTGGCACGAGATCGATATACTCTACTGTGTGAAACAATTTGCATATAGATCTATTGCATATGATTACGCTGTTTAAGATGTGTGTGATAGCGCTATCTACATTTTCTACTGCCTATCTGTCGGAGTGAAATGCTATACAATTTCTTCTTGTAACCGCGCCAATGGATGCCCGGCGAAGACTATGTTAAGTAAGATTCTATGACAGTTTCACACATACATGATTTTGCAGAACTATGCAATGAAAGCTCGGCTTGCAGCATCATCTTCTAACTTCGCCTACCGAGGGCTGTTACAAACCGATGCCGTGTAAGCTCAACTGCAAACCTCGCCCATCGTCAATGCAAGTTTGTATTGCAAATATGCCCACTGACCCGATGCTAGTCAAAGTTGTCCATGGACGCCAATTGTAAACCTAATTCGCCCATGGACCTCCATCGTAGAATTCATGCTAATTTGACATTGCATGTCTATCGTAGAATTCATGCGAATTTGGCCATGGAGAACTTCGCTGAACTGAGGCAAATTCGCTATGATTGTCTCTCGTAGAATTCATATATATTTCAGCCATGGACGTCTATTGTAGAATTCGTGTAAATTTGGTAATGTCTGTCTAACGCAGATTTAATGCAAATTTGGCCACAGACACCTATTGTAGAATTCATGCAAACACGTCTTGAAAATTCGTCTATAAAGGAAATTATAGAGAGATGTTAAAAAGGCTTGTCTTCCAAATTTGCTTATGAACTCCTACTTTAGAGCTATGTTCGTCCATAGACATCTATTGTAGAAATATGTTATATTTATTATTACTATAAACATTCCAGTTGAATTCCTTGCATTTACTTACGCACAAATACCCTTGGAAAAAGTATTAATCCGTCTCTTCCCTCCAGTTATGGATTAAATAAAAGGACAGATTGGGTTATATTGCTTTGGTTGGCAACCAGTCTACCGCAGAAAGCAATGGCAACCTACTGCGGGATAATCTTCTGCCTAGTCAATTATGTCTCTTTCGAGACATGATCGCCCAAAGCGTGTATCACGTATGGCACTTAACTGATTGATTATAAACATTATTTTTAGTGAGTGCACGGGTTTGAGTTGCTCTCCCTGCTTTTTTTATTTTATTAAACAGTGAAATTAACATGGATAGCCACTCAAACACACGTGCCAACTAAAAATAACGTTTATAGTAACAAGAAATAATGTTGGATAAAAAATTCTTTTAGTGGTGAGCTATGCAGATCTTGCCTTTCGGTTTCATCCATGACGCCATCTTGATTATGAGGGCCTATTGTGGAGCGATTTTAGGCAGGCATTTCTTTCACCTTCGCCCCTATTGTAGAATTCGGCTATGCAGTATCTTTGACTATCGCTCATAGACACTTATTGTATAGATTATTTATGCATACCCTTTTTACTCTTTAGCCCTACATACGCCTATTCTAGTGCTATGCTGTGTAATCTCGACTTCTGAGTTGACCGACTTGCGCGTTTTGAAAAGATATACTATTCAAGCTATTCATCGGCGATTTACGCCTATTGTAGATATATGCTATGAAATCTCGTCTTACATCTCACCTATGGTTGCATATTTTAGCGATAGTTTACGTTTCAGCTAATTGTATAATAATACAGGTTTATTAAAAAAGAAAAAACAAATTCGAAAATGTAATAAATACAAAATCTTAGAGAAAGAAACATTTTCGACACATTCTTCTTCTTTTATATGCCGTATTCCTTCAGGGAGTAGGCAGTCGTGGTCCTCCACATCTTCTTATCTCTTCTTGCTCTTAATATATTATGCTCCTTTATTTCTCCCAAACCCTGCTCTGGCATGCCTTTTTTTTAAGCCCATCAAGTACGTCACACGCTGTTTTTCCATGTCTCTCTTTCCTTCTATCTGCCCTGTGAGTATCAGATTCTCCAAGCCCTACTTCCTCATTACGTGTTCTAGAAACTTTAACTGTCTCTTCCTGATGTTAAGCATAAGTTACCTTTTCGTTTCCATTCTCTCCGAAACCTCGTTGTTGCTCACAGACTCTGTCCATGGTATCCTCAGCATCCTTCTGTAGAAGCACATTTCTGTTGTTTCAAGTCTTTCCTTCATCTTTGGTGAGATTATCGAGAATCCGTTACCATATAGGAGGACAGATATCACATCAGAGTCCATTCTCTTTTCTTTGTTTCTAACGAAATTTTCCTGTCTCCCAATAAAAGGTAAAAATTAATTTATGCGTTAGTTATTGATGTGTGGGTGAATTTTTTTATGTTTATATGTGTTTGTGTGTGTGTGTGCCTGTGTGTGTACGTTTGTGTGGTCGTATGTTTCAAATGCTGTGATTCCTTTCACCTTTCTTCATTTTTTGTCTCCTCTTACTCTCTCCCTATTACTTTTCCGTCTTTTTCTATCTTTCGGTTCTGCGTGTCAAAGATAATGTAAACTATATATATATATATATATATATATATATATATATATATATATTTGTGTGTGTGTGTGTGTGTGTGTGTGTTTCGTTAAAAACGGCCGACAAAGAAGATTCTATGAATTTTTTATTTCATTTTTTCAAATCTTCTTAAATGTTTCCTTTTTGTTGGCGATAAGAAATGTAAAAATGGTCCATAATTTTCGACTTTCCAAGCGCTTTCAGCCTCTTCACAGGCCATTTTCAAGGATGTTATTTTTTCGATGTTTTTATGTTCTCATGTTTGACTGTAATATATTTTTTGTGTTTTTTTTAAAAAGGTGAGTTCTTTAAAGCTACAACGTGATGCGCACAGCTGGGTATCGTGTGAGCGTTTGTTTAATCTTCAAAAACTTTCAAAACTCCATTCCCACTGTTAAATAATGTAAGGTTGATGGTAGGAGAAAACTGTTTGATATATAGTGCCTCTCTTATGACGCCTTTGATATTGTGATTTAAATAGTATTTTTTTTTTTTTGTTATTTTCAATCAAAATTTTTCTTAAGAGTTCTTGTAAGTTAATAAATGTTTTCTATTGCACTATTATTACTCTATAGCTGGCATGTAAGGCTTCTACTCAGAGAAGTAGTAGTATGGCCAATATAGGTAATTGATTTATGACAAGGAACAATCTTGTACCAGGCATTGAAATTCATACACTATATTAGTCATCGCTAGTTTAGTTTTGATGAGGTTATTATTAGAAACAACAAGGTTTTCAGTCTTCCATTTTCTATAATATATTATAAATTTTATATGTTTTTGAGGAATTACGTTAGAAATATGGTGTTTAATAATTTTTTGTATAGAAAATTTGTCCATAGTATTACAAATATACAGGGTGCGATGCATAAATTGACGTCTATGTTACGCAAAAATGAAAATAACACTGATAACTCATTTTGATAAATATATTTACCAAAATTACACAAAACTATGTTGAAATACTAAAGAGTAAATTTATTAAATAAAATCGCTATTGGCTTCAACTACGGCCTCCAGACGAATCTCCTGCAACTCGTCTGGAAGGTCTCCTTGTTTACTTTGGTCAATGCTGCAATAGTCCTTGCCTTCAGTTCATCTTTGGTGTTACAAAGAGTTTTGTTGGTCAATCCCTCAGCTGCGCTCCACACATAAGAATCAATGAAGTTGCAGTCTGGGGAGTTAGGTGGCCAAATATAAGGAATGATGTGGTCGCAGAATATTCGTAAAGCAATGCCATCTTACTGCGGGAAAATCTTCTGCTCACTCAGTCATGTCACTTTTGAGACATGATTGCCCAAGCGTGTATCACGTAGGGCACAACTGACTGAGTAGATCAGCAAATAGGTTTAACCGTTTTTAAGTTGAACTGTCTAGATGCAGCTGTCAGTTCTATTCTCGCACTTTTCGCCTGATTTTTTTGCTTCCCTGTCACACACAATCTTCAAATTTTAAATGCAACGTCCATCGCTATGTTCTGTCTTCCTGAACCCTGTTTCTTTATTGTCATTTTCCTTTCTTCTACTCATCCTCTTTCACTCTCTGTAAACACCCGCATCCCAGTGGATTTATCGTCTTGCTTGGGGGTGAAACGATTAAAAAAAAAAAAAAACAAGGAACTTTCGTTGTGCAGAAAAACAGGCTTCAAAAATTATTGTTGACAGCAATACTGTAATTAACTGTTGACGTTACCACTCGGAATACATATATGATAATGTCAAAATCGACAAACATACTTAAGAGCTATGATTTCATTAGATAAATCCTCTAAAATATTGAACCCTATCACATATTTGCCATATTTGACCAACAAATATGACATAAAATATTCGTTGAAAACTCTACATACAGTAAGTTCCTGAGTTACGACAATCCCGACCAACGATACATTTATATCATCCATGTGTTTTTTTTTTTACTCCTGTGACGTAAACGTTTATTCATGGAAAATCGCGGGTACGTTCCGACTTACAACGCATCTTAGAAACGGAACTCTGTTGTAAGTCGAGGGACCCACCCCCTGTATACTCCACTCTGTAAAAGCATTTATGTCATGTCTAATTAGTTCTTTCAAAAGTTTGAAGTTGCTAAAAGGGCAGCATGGTTCTTTTGTGATGAGGTATACACGATTCAACTGAAAGGTGACGCAAGGTTAGAAAAAAAAGTCAGGATAAATTCTTTGATAACTGAATAATGACACCATGAATAATATATATATATATATATATATATATATATATATATATATTTCAGTCGAGCACGCTGCATTCACTTGCGCACTGGTACCCTTGGGAAAGGTATTAATCCGTTCGTTCCCTCCAATTATGGGTTAAATAATTGAGGTCTGCTGTTCGTGCGATCTGTGGCAGTCATCTGCACCAATTGTTTGTTATCAGCAGTTCCAAGAAGTGTGGATGGTACTACACAATGCCTTCACCACTATAAACAAATCTCTGTGTGGTTGTCTTGCTGGAAAAAGGTTGGACCCTCATACGTTGAACGCGACGGGAGAATCCATTATTATTATTATATATATATATATATATATATATATATATATATATATATATATATAATCATATCACCCCGAGCAAGGTGGTAACGCCACTGAAGCGCAGGGGGCTACGTAAGAGTGAAAAGATTGGAAAAGAGAAATCCGGAAACCACATCCTAAACAGGGAACAAGGGATGAGCCTCTTCACCTGTTCAACAGACGAGGGTGGAGTGTGAACCGGGCGATAGTTTAGTCTATCTACTCCAATTATAAGCAGCTTATTTCTTTGTCTTCACTGTGATATGGTTAGTTGTTTACATGACATGGACGCACATGCAAGAACACGCAATCAAGCAACTTCTACCTCTTCTAACAATGCTTACCGCTGTGGACTTCTATTATTAATCGATATCTAAATTGAATATCGAACAGGCTTCACTTGTCCATCTTTGAGCTCCACATCGAACGTGCACATTTACGTTGCTGCTGTACCATAGAGAGAAAGCGTTGGTATGATTTGGGATATTGCTGGAGTTTTCTCCGAAGACATTTGATTTTGGGTTAGTGGGAGGGATAGGCACCCTTGTTGCTTCGGCAGAAACATTCTGTTTGTTGGGTTTAACATCTCGCTTGCTGTCGATGCGTCAGTGTTGATCGAATGATGAAGAAGAAACGTACTTCTGCGTGGAAATTTAAACACGTGCACAAATGCACACAGTAAGAGGGTTGTCTTATTTGATGAATTACAACTGAGCAGTGTGTTCGAGAGAATGAGTGTTAAATTTTCTTAACCCCCTTTCCTCATTATGTACTCAAGGTTACATAATGAAGAAAGAGGGCTTTCTTACTGAAAGAAAGAGAATCAGGGTAAATCATCGCATGTCTTACCTAACAAGCAAGGATGAGATGATATCAGTGTCTACCTAGATACTCAAGTATTAACCTGGTCAGCATGATTGAGGAGAGAAATGATCTCCAATGTCTTAAAGGAACTCGTCAAAGAAGAAAAAATGTCGAAGTAAGTTAGATACTGGGTCCACAATATTTGCAACATCCTGTTATATACAAACTATGATTCGTAAATGAATGTGTGTTCTTCAAAGTGGTGTAATAATTAGCTAAATTGTTTCGCGAGATACTCAAGAATAAACCTAATCAATGTCTCCTTAGATACTCAAATGTAAATTTAATCAGTGTCTACCTAGAAACTCAACTATAAACCTGATCAGTGTTTACCTAAATCAGTCAGTCAGTTAAGTACCATACGTGATACACGCTTGGGCGATCAAGTCTCGAAACAGACATGACTAACCGGGTAGAAGATTTCCCCACAGTTGGTTTTAATTACTTTCTGTGGCATACTGGTTGCCAACCAAGGCTATAAAACTAAATATGGCTTGCTATTTAACCGGTACCTAGAGGGAGAAGAGATGGATTCATACTTTTCCCAAAGATATTTGCACGAATGTGAATACAACGAATTCAACTGGAATTCGAACTCCGATTTCTCGTTCCGCGCTGATATCCACTGCACCACAACGCACATTCCAAAATGTCTACCTAGAGGCTCAAGTATAAGCCTGATCAGTGTCTACCTAGAGGCTCAACTATAAACCTAATCAATGTATACCTATAGAATGAAGCATGATAAAATTATATTTTATCATTGAAGTATCCAGCAAAGGTTAATTTATTGTAAAATACACCAGACCAGTTCATTAAACTTTACTAAGAGCGACAAAGAACAAAAAATGGAGGAGAGAAATGATCTCCAATGCATTAAAGAAACTCGTCAAAGAAGAAAAAATGTCGAGGTAAGTTAGATACTGGGTCCACAATATTTGCAACATCCTGTTATATACAAGCTATGATTCGTAAATGAATGTGTGTTCTTCAAAGTGGTGTAATAATTAGCTAATTGTTTCGCTAGATTTTTTATGACTCAATCGTGAATTCGTTGCTCACAGGGTTCATCTGATCGAAGCCATGCTTAGTAAATTGCGCATATTCACGAACGGATATAAAACACCGTTTAATATGAGACTGAAAACGATAGGAAAAGGTTTTCAATTTATTTGTTAACTTCTTTTGCTTAAGTGCAATAAAATGGTACCTGAGTTCAATTAAGGTAAGTATTGTCCAAGCATTTAAGATTTACCACTTTCGACCATAGATCTGACCATTATCAAGATCAAAGTTTAAGTGTAGGTGATTTACGTTTTTCAATTTCTAAATATTTTAAAACTCAGTATTATATGTTGTACGGATATCAGCGTGGAAGATTGAATCGAGGAGCAATGTTCAAATCGTCTATCGCATTTACTTTCGTACAGATGTTGTTTGGAAAAGCATAATTCTGTCTTCTCCAACCCAGATATAGTTTACATATCTGGATAAACTGAGCTCACTATCCTTGGCTTTCAGACAGTCTAGGAGAAAGCAATAGGAAACCCCACCACTAAGAAATCGTGACAATTGCCAGATAGACTCAAATATAAAACTGTTCAATATCTATCTATAGACACAAGTATAAACTAGATCAACGGCTACCTATAGTCTCAAGTATAAACCAGATTAGTGTCTACCTAGAGACTTAAGTATAAAACAGATCAATGTGGACCTACAGTCTCAAGTATTAACCTGATCAGGGTATACAGTTGATCGGTGTATACAACTGATTAGTGTCTGATTAGTGTCTACATGGATGCTCAAGTATAAACCTGATCAGTGTCCGTCTATAGGCTCAAGTATAAAACATGTAAGTGTATACAACTGATCAGTCTCTACCAAGAGACTGAAGTATAAACCTGATTGGTGTCTACCTAGAGACTAAAGTATAAACCAGATGATTTTCTACGTAGAGACTCATGTATAAACATGATCAGTGTCTACCAAGATACTCAGATATAAACCTGATCAATATCTACCTATAGACTTAAGTATAAATCTGATCAGTGTCTAACTAGATACTCAGATTTATGCAACTGATCAGTGTCTACCAAGAGTCACAAGTATAAACCTTATCAGAGTCTACCTAGAAACTCAGATATAAACTAGATTAACTGTATACTCTGATCAGGTTAATACTTGAGACTACAGGTCGACATTGATCTGTTTTATACTTAAGTCTCTAGGTAGCTACTAACCTGGTTTATACTTGAGTCTATAGGTAGCCGTTGATCTAGTTTATACCTGAGTCTATAGCTAGATATTGAACATTTTTATATTTGAGTCAATCTGGCAACTATAGTATAGACTCGAGTATAAACCTAATTAGTGTCTACCTAGATGCTCAAGTATAAACCTGATCAATGTCTTTCTATAAGCTCAATATAAAACTAATCAGTGTATACATCTTATGAGTGTCTACCTAGAGACTCCTGTATAAACCTGATCAGTGTCTACGTAGATACTCAAATGTATGCAACTAATCAGTGTCTAACTGGAAACTCAAGTATAAACCTAATCAGTTTCTAACCCGAGACTCAAGTGTAAATCAAATCTGCTTAGAGACACAAGTATAAACCTTATCAATGTCCACCTATAGACTCAAGTACAAAACTAATCGGTTTAGAGACTCAGATATAAACCTATTTAGTATGTACCTAGATACACAAGCATAAACCTGATCGCTGTCATTATAGCGGCTCATTTATAAAATTGAACAGTGTCTAACTAGAGTCTCAAGTATAAACTTGATGAATGTCTATTTATAGAATGAAGTATAAAACTGATCAGTGTCTTTCTATAGTCTCAAGTATAAAACGTATCAGTTTCTATCTAATGGCTTGTATCAAACTTAGCTTATTAGAGTACTCGCTTTGAAGAAGTAGATTCCATTGACTTCCATTCACAGGACCACAATTACGAAAGAGAATCAACAGAGAATAACTCGATATGGAGGGAAAGCAGACCAGTAATTAAAAGAAAATGGTCGAAATCTCTTCTAGTTAAAGAAAGCAGAAATTTACTTCTTCGTCCAAGAACTTGATAGACACTAATGAATACAGTCTCCAAACATTTATTGATTAAATATCAAAAATTCAAATATTTGAAGAATTTTTATAAAGATTTTAGATCTAGAATCGGTAGATTCCCAACAGAATTTAAAAAAAAATGAATTCTAATCGAGTTTTAAACAGGAAAAATACGGTATAATAGATTTTGTAAAGTGAGAAAGCGAATAAAAAAGAAAAAGAAAGAAAACGATAATTGATATATTTTTTTTCAAAAGAGTTACAGGAAAAAAGCGAAATGAAACGACAACAGTAAATGAATTTCAACCAAATCAAATATTAATTCAACAGAGACGTTGTGCTAAGAAGAAAAATTTAAATATCTAAGCGCGCGAGCACACACACACACACACACACACACACACACACACACACACACACACATATATATATACAGGCATACATATACACATAAATATATATACACGCAAACACACACGCACTCACTCTCTCTCTCTCTCTCTCTCTCTCTCCATATATATATATTTGTTTCAATAATCTTTTCAACAAATACTTGTATTTGAGTAGATAATCTGTTTTTAATAAAACAGTATCTTTACCGGCCTGAATATTTTTGAGAAATTTTGCAAGTAAAATATGTGTCATTTTTAACAGAATTTCAACAAGAATTCTGTGTGCTTCATATACAGATTTCTTTTGAATAAAGTAGTGCAGTAAAATTCCTGGTAAATGCACTTTCTTTGGCACGAAATCCGACATGTTTCACGCTTTGAAAAGCAAAGTTGTTTACACTTTCGCGAAATGACACACACTGAACTTTCAGTGTTCTTATAGTACTCCCTTATAGATGCATTACCATCTGAAACTACGCGCCATCTGTTGGAAAATAGCGAAAACTTATTTCAGGTCCTAATATATATATATATATATATATATATATATATATATCATAGAGATTATGTAAATATATAAGTTTGAAGTCAACGCCCAGAGGCGACAGTCTGTTTCATAGTAAACGCAATCGTCCGGCGTGACTGTCTCGGCATGTATCTGATAGATTTATAATTACTGATAGTAAGAAAATGGACTGATGATTACGTTTAACATGAAACAGACTGTCCCCTCTGGGTGTGGACTTCAATGTCCACTTATATATTTACATAAGCTCTGTGATTGATACTGATGGCTTTAACCCATAAATATAGCTTATTTTAAAACTATATTACCTTATCTAAAATTATTTATAAATGGAACTTTGTGTGTGTGTGTGTGTGTGTGTGTGTGTGTGTGTGTGTGTGTGTGTGTGTGTGTGTGTGTTACCTATAGACTCCGAAACGGCTGAACCGATTTTTTGGAAAATTTAAACAGTTGTACTATAAGTGTCTGCGAGTGTTTTTAGCTAGGTTTTGTGTCGAGGTACTCCCGATAAATATCGAAAACCGATAATCGAAAAAATCGGGTTATAGAAGGTGTTGTCCGATTTTAATCAAATTTGATACACTCATAGACAAAGACATAAGAAACGACATTCATAAGTTTCAAGGCTGAAGTTCTTACAATAGTGCAGAAAATCGATAATATATATATATATATATATATATATATATAGCAAGGTGTGTGTGTGTGTGTGTGTGTGTGTGTGTGTGTGTGTGTGTGTGTGTGTGTGTGTGTTTATCTCTCTGTATGAACTTTATACAAATTTTTATCCGATTCTCACCAAACTTCACACAAATATTCTTTAGGCTGAGTCTGAGCTCCAGGACCATGGATATATATATATATATATATATATATATATATATATATATATATATATATATACTCCGATAGCTTTCTAAAAATTGAACAAATAGATATTTTGGAGAAGAGTTTCTTGGGCAGTCCAGAAACTCTGTAGCACTTATGCATTTATCCACATAGATAGTTACTGATAGACATTTACTGATAGTAAGAAAATAATGCTAAGAAAATATATTTTCCTGTATATATTATATATGTGCCCTCAAAAATTGACGACTAATTTGAATTTTTCTATTTTTTTAAAAATAATCATTTCACCCCAAATAAAGCAGAAATGCCACTGGTACGCAGGGGTTTACAAAATGAATAAGGTACGGTGTATGTCGAAGAAAAGATAAGCGATGAATGTGAATCAAGTAGATAAAAGATGGCAATTGGCGTTGCATTTAAACTTTTAGAGATTCTAGCTATCAGGGATGCAAACAAACGGAAGTGTATTCCACAAGTGAGAAGTGCGAGCAAAGAAACTTTTAGAGTAGAAGAGAAGGTTACATTTAACTATTTTGACGGTAAAAGGGCGGGACCTTGATGTCAACCTAGTACCACAAGTAAATACATGCAGTCGTGGTACCAGGAAAAAAGCTCATCTGAGCAGTTGCCATGAAAATACTTGTAGAAAGGACAGAGGGACGTCACATCATGTCGGTAAGAAAGTGACGAAGGCGGGGTCCAAAATTAAAAAAGAAAGGATATTGCATATCCTTTTTGGGATTTTGTCGAGAAGTAGATGAATAGCAGGAGCACCCTACTAGATATGGCAACAGTATTCAATGCATGCTAACAACATCTTCCTACGAGCCGCTTCCTTGTGGAACTGACTCTCAAGATGTTACTTCCCTGATTGCTACAATCTTAACCTATTCAAGTCTAGGGTTAACATATATTCATAAACTTTGCTCCTTACGTTATACTCTATAACCTATACCTCGAGTGGCTTTTGGGCCTTGTACAGAGTACACTTTGTTATAGAACTAAGGATATCATTTTGTACATATCAGGGATTTCGGATTCATGCCTTTCACAGGGGTTTTATAATAGATTATTTAGTGATGCCTTTTTCTTTTGTTGACTCAGGAGTAAATTTCCAAAACAATAATTGTTAATACTTTAAAAAATCTTTTTTCAGTTTCTTTCATTAAGCCGAAAGTTAAAATTCCGATATCGTCTGCTTTTATTGATATAGCCACCATTTTAAATTTCGCTTGTCTGGTATTTACATTTTGCGTCAAACCGAATTCCGTTCGTAACACCGTGCCCCTTTGACACAGAAACACTAATATTTATGACACGCAAATCAATCCCGTTGACAAGTTGATCTCATTCTAAATTTCCATAGACTTTTTTTACTCGAAACTAGTCCAGGAATATTTTGAATTCTTGTAATTCCAGCTTTGGGTTATTTTATCGTTTTCTTTGATAAATAACGACGGAAGTGATGATGATTGAAATGGATGCATTCTATTAATAAATTAAGGCTCAACAAAACTGTTTCTTTTCTTATTATGCAAAAGAATATTAGGGTGTATCAAAAGTATTTTCGGTCTTTACAGCCCTTTATTCTAAAGTTTATTTCAGGTACAGATCGAAAGACTATCTACGATGCCGCTATGTTATTATTATTATTATTATTATTATTATTATTAGGGTGTTTCAAAAGTATTTTGGGTTTTTTATAGACCTTTACTCTAAACCTTTTTTCATGTACAGATTTAAAGAATATCTACGATTCCAATTATTATTATTATTATGTCATTTTTCATCATATTTCGATTTCTGCTTTGGTCTCACTACCAACCAAGTCTGCGGGGAGACCTAAGGCAGGTAGTGGAGTGTTGTTATGGCTCCATTTCATGTTTTTCTATCTTCCCTATCATCTCCAGCATTACATAGATAAAGTTTTCCTTAGTGTGTGGGCTGTACTTAATAAGACAATTTTTTGTATATCTCTTAAGATGGGGTTTCCAGGGATTCTTTCAATGTGTTGTTTTGTTCCATTTTTTATCATTTCAAGTGCACCTACTATCACTGGCACAACTCTTGTTTTCAATTTCCACATTTTTTTCTATTTCAATTGCCAGGTCTTTATATTTTGACAGTTTTTCAAATTCCTTGGTTGCTATGTTACAATCCGCTGGACAAGCCATATCAATTAATGAGCAAGTTTTCTTCTTCTTCTTCTTCTTCTTCTTCTTCTTCTTATTATTATTATTATTATTATTATTATTATTATTATTAAGGTGTATCAATATTATTTTCGTTTCTTTGCAGACCTTTACTCAAAAGCTTTTTCGTGTATGCATGCAAGATTATTTTTACCCCACTTCATTGTTCATATTTTTAATATTATTACGTTTCACACATTATTATAAATACTATTCAGGTCAGACCACTGAAGATCCACCTCAACGCATGTATGTGATATATTTTTCAGTTCAGCAGTATCTTTTAGGTCAGATTTTATAATGGCAATCACGGGTATTGAGATTCCGGAAATTTCTTAAAAATCATTTCATCCTAAGTTAGGCGATAAAGCCACTAAGCCGCAAAGTGAAAGAGACTGAGAAAATACAATAAGGGAACAGAATCCAAGGAGACATATAATGATGATTGACGCGTGCATGTTTAAAGAGAACGTAGTTGACGAGAAAGCAAGAAGCTAGAAGAGAGTTCCGCAGGCGAGAAGTGTGACAGAAGAAACTATCAGAATAGAACTTGCAGTTACAAGTGTCACTTTAGACGGGGTACCAAAGCGAAAAGCTTGCGTTATTTCAAACAACAGATTGTGGCTTATGAAACTGATTATAGAATTTGTGAAGAGGAAGGAAATGCAGGGATATCTGACTAGACTCTCAAAAATTAATCTAAGCATTTTAAGGGTAGCGATTTGTTCCTTTGGATATAAACCTCAAAAAGTTACATTAAAACGCAAGGCAGAAGAAAATTGCAACAAGCTCATCGAAAAGATAGCAAATGGAAACCATTTTATAAGTTTTACAGAGGTTCTAGACTCAACAAAAAATAATAATATGAAAATCATGTTAAAAAGACATGGTTTCTGATTTTTAACGCATCTTTAGTGACAATCATCTCTAAACAAAAACTTCAAAAATCTAAATATGAATCATTGCTCGCTTAGATAATAAATCTTTATATACAAACTTTTTTCCGGGGTGTAGATTGATATTTTGGTTGCATTGGATGGCGGCACTCTTGAGAAACTTTCTTCTGAATAAATTGTTTTTTCCTTTTATGAGTATGGCATTTTTAAAATCGAAATTGTGGTCGAATTTAATTTTGTGAAACCCGGGTAACCTGGTGTTAAACCCTTATTAGTAAGTGTATATTTTCACTCTATTATCTTCTTATTGAATTTTGTATCCAGCACTTTTTCCTTATTTCATACCTTTGGGAGCGGTTGTTTACTGCTTTACTCTGTATTATTGTTGCATATTATATATATATATATATATATCAATTTGAAATATTTATAGAGGAAGTGTGCTGAATAGCAGAAATAGAGTATTTGTAAATACAGTCAGTGTTTTCATTGGAATGGACATTGATTGCATAGTGACAGTGATTTTCTGTTTATATGGGAAACTGACAGTGTCCATACAGTGTTAATTCCTATGTCCACATTAGCTATATATGGTGTGTGCATTACCTGCAAAATATCATATTATGACGGCGTTCGCTATTTTGACCACGAGGCCTAGGTTCAAATCTCACTATGGTCGATTTGTCAGGAAGGATGTTATCAGTCTGGAGGAGGTGATCCAAGTGTGCGGCACCTTTGGAAAGTACTTGGAAACCATAACACGGGTTGACCCAAACTTTCTGAGTAAAATTGGATAAACGGGATCCTTTGGGAGCCGTCGATGGTTCTGCTAGCACGAAGTCACAAGTAATCGTGACCGAGGGTTTGAGTGTCCTGGCCTTGTTCATACTGTTGCTAACGCTCTTTCTCCCAGAAACTGTAACTAAGGTCCGCTCAGCATAATCTAAACTTATTTATGAATGAAACTTTGTCTGTGTGTGTGTATGTGTCTCTGTGTGTGTGTGTCCGTTATCTATAGACTCCGAAACCGCTTGAACCGATTTTCTTGAAAATTTACACAGTTGTACTATAAGCGTCTGCGAGTGTTCTTAGCTAGGTTTTGTGTCGAGGTACCCCCGATAAAAATCGAAAATCGATAATCGAAAAAATCGGGTTATAGAAGGAGTTGTCCGATTTTAATCAAATTTGATACACTCATAGACAAAGACATAAGAAACGATATTCAGAAGTTTCAAGGTTGCAGTTCTTACAATAGTGCAGAAAATTGATAATATATATATATATATATATATATATATATATATATATATATATATAAGGCAATATGTTTGTGTGTGTCTGTTTATCTGTTTGTCTGTCCTTTATACAAATCTACAATTTTTATCCGATTCTCACTAAACTTCACACAAATATTCTTTAGGCTGAGTCTGAGATCCAGGACCAGGATTAGTTTTAAAGTTTTCATTACACCCGAGCAACGCCGGGCTATACTACTAGTTGCCATATAAACCGCAGCTCTGTGGATTTTGAACAAACACAGCCGTCTGCATAGGTTATTAGCTAGCTGCTCTACTAGATAGATATCCTTGGTCGTGAGTGGCCAGGCATATATCATTACACATCATATACGAGGAAGTGCTGGAAAATCTTTGGATCGATTACGAAGATTGATTCAAAAGACATTTTGATGTTTTGTAATTCGATAAGATTTTGGGAAGTGACTGAAGAGTTTTCAGCACCCACTAGTACAGTACACGTCTGCATATCTTAACTTACGTTTACTTTTGTCAACAACTGAAGTTTGTTTGACTCCTTCGGTAAATATCCTCAAAATCGTTATTCTTTTAGACGACAGCAAACACCCCGATTCTTAATACGTGAGTAACGCCCACCTACACGTGATGTCATAACAGTAGGTGACATATGGAAACCTGTGGCTTTCAATCTATGAAGAAGTTAACATTTATTAGAAGTTTCATACATAGATTATGTGTGCCTGTGTGTTTGCGTGTGTGTGTTGGGTGTCTGAGTGTATAAAATGTTCGCTTTCCGAGCATGAGAACAAGGTTCGAATCTATTCATTAGGAAGGGGACGATATTACCGGCCTGGGAAAATCCCTAGCGTGTCGTATCGAAAAACTATACCAAGGGCGAACACAAGCCTTGTGACTGAAACTGAATTATTCGGAAGCCATCATTAGTTATTCGAGGACGAAGACACAAGTCCTCGTAGTCAATGGTCATGCTAGCACGAAGTCACAAGTCACCATGTCGACGGTTTGGTACGCCCAAATAAAGAAAAAAGTTTTCCGAACAAGGCCAATGCGTAATTGGCCTTGTTCGGAAAACTTTTTTCTTTATTTTTACCTGAAATTAAAGCCAGAATGCGATGTTTAAAACGGCTCATGATTAAACATAATAGACATTAATTGTCTGTTTTATATATATATATATATATATATATATATATATATATATATATATATATTTCTCTTAGAAACAGTATAAAAAAATGAACAGCCTCAGTTGATCAGAACGAGGACATTAAATTAATAATATACTATAAAAAATTTAAGAATGCTAACCTTAACATCAACAGCAACAACTCACCGGCAAGGTAGAGAGAATCAATATTACTTATGAATTCACATATCCCTTAAGGACATGTAAATTCATAATCAAACCAAAGATATGAGTAATTATATTGGACAAATCACTACATGCTCATCAAGAAGACTCACGTTTCACTCCTCTGACCAAATAATTTGAACTATGAACACGTCTACAATTTGCTGACTGTGTTTGGAAAGTGAAAAACATTCCCAACGCTTTAGAAACATATATAAAAATCTACAAATTCAGTTAAAAATAAGAATAAAGTCACCCTTGATAAAGGCAAATAGAATAGCTGAAAGAGCTTGAATATAAAGAACATTTGGACAATTTTTAAACACTTTATGTCCAAAAAAGAAAACATACGAACACAAGAAAAATTAAACAAAAAGCTAATCTGAAGTCTCTTATCTTGTCTTTTATTGAAAGCTGCATAACAGAAGGATTGGTGTCCAAATACAGAATTATATATATATATATATATATATATATATATATATAAGAATTATATATATAAAGAAATAGTAGGAAGATTTGAATAATTATTAAGTAATTCATCGAGCTTTATATTCGACTTCAACAGAATGCAGAAAGCACTGGATGTCCGTTTTGTCCTATATATGTTGACATCAGCTTAAGAACCAAACTGTCGGGTTTAGATTCCTGGTAGTGGGTGCTGAATAGTCCCACATATAAGACAAAACGGCCGTCCTGTGCTTTTTGCATTCTGTTGAGGTCGAATATAAAGCTCGATGACTTTATATATATATATATATATATATATATATATTTGCGTTTGTTCAACACTTAAAGATAACACTTGCAGTTTATACTGCCACTATGGTGAACGGAACCTAGTTACAGTTTCTGGAAGAAAGCATGTAATTTAGCTTGATGAGTAGTTGAACATAGGCAGTACGCCCAAACTCTCACTCGCGATGACAAGTAACTTTATTAAAACACAAATAGTTCCGTCTACCCAGTTTCACTCACAGGGCTTGTGTCAACCCATGGGTATGGATTTCAGTAACTCTCTAGGCCGATATTATCAAAAAGTCTCCTCACAAAACAAATCAATCATGGTAAGATTCGAACCCAGATATTGGAACTTGATATTAGACTAAAAATATCCAAATCAAACATTGAAAATCATGAGCACTAGCTTGTTATGATAGGCACTTTGATTTGTGGCTTTATCATTAATTTAGAAGAAAATACTTTTCTTGTATCATAAGTATTTTTCTATTCAAATATATTTTGACGAGCGATGAAAAGTGAATAATATACAATACGGAATAGTAAAGAATAGAGGAGTGAGTGAAATGAACTTCTACAGAAACACAGAAAAGACTGGCAATGAGAAGAGAATCTCATGAGCTCCGGGAGAAAAGAAACAATTTAAAAAGTGTTTGATTCAAAGACGTAGAGCTGCTAATTCAAGCAGGGACTTTTATATGAATTTTTTATAAAAAAACGCGGAGCAAAATGTTAGAGAAATAAAAAAGTGCCTTTGAAGTTTACATGCCGAGCTTATATGATTAGTCAGCTGTGGTTGTCCTTTATAGGCTTGACAGAATTCAGAGACAAGTCAAATAGATTCCATGTGAACTTACCTAAAGCAAATTCGGTTGGTTTAACTTTATTCTCGTGCTCAAAATTGGTTTAAATATGATTTATTTTCAGAATCCAAAGCAAACAAAACCATTTCGAGAGTTAGGACGGCTTCCGACATTTTAGATAGGATTTAATACACTTGACTGAGGGAATGTTTGTCTTTTTGTTTAGTGGGATTCAAAGGAATACTTCATTACAGTTTTTTTTAAAATCTGGATAAGCTGCTATGTCAAAATACTACAGTGAGAAACTGGCTCGCTTGAATGACACACTGCATGAAAAAAGCTTGTTGTTAAGAAAGTTAACTTACGATCTTTCTGTATGAAAACAATTGTCCCCATGTTACAAATGCGGCACAGGAAACGATTCCAGAACTAAGATGAGAAATTGTTTCACATGTTTAGTATTCTCTGTATCTTCTGCCGCCAAACTTGTTTCACTCAATATATACTGGTTTGGCCAAACGTTAGAAGCAGTTCAATATCTTCAGAAGATTGTTCGAATAATCAAGTGAAGAGGAATTTATTTTTTTTATTATGGAATATATAGTTTGAAGAAATAGAAACTCACAGGAAGCTCGCTGAGGACTGAATAATGATGCTATGAAATTATAGGTAATAACAGATGTTTTTGAAAAATAACGACGAAGAATTTTGCATCAACCAAATATGATAGAGTGCAAAGTTTAGTTCACCAGCGGTAAAACTTATTGCAGAAAACAAGGAAAATACTTTGGTGGCCGAATAAAAATGTTATGAATTTATAATAATAACTGATAATATAATAATAATAGCTTTTATTACAAAACGAAAATAGGGAAAATTTGGTATCATTCGAGGAAATGTACAGTTTAGTCAGAAGATAATGTGACGTTATCACAAACAGAAATACATTTGATGATTCAATAATTATGATATGAATGACAGATTTTGTCAAAAATGTTTCGCATCAGATGCGCCCGCACATGAAGAAGACTGTGCATGTATTTTTATTTTTTTAAAATCGTTTCACCCCAAGCAAGGCGGAACCGACAGTGATGCGCTGGGGGCTACATAAGAGAGTAAAAGTTTAGGCAGGAGGAGAGTGAAGAGAAAGACGAACCAGTTATAGGGGGTGTCAGAGAAAGGGCAAGAGAAGGATGTGAACACAGGTGTGAAGACTGTTGCGAAGGTAGAAAGAAAGGAAAAGAACAAGATCTACGGGATCATGTAGAAGGGACTGGAGTCAAGTGGATAAGAGATGGGAATTGGTATTGCATTTAAATTCCTAAAGGTTGTAGCCGTCAGGAAAGCATGTATACGGAAGGGAGCTCCACAGGCGGGAAGTGCGAGTAAAGCAGCTGGCGGAGTAGAATTGTCGGCTGCATTTGGTTGATCTAATTGTAAATGGGTAGGACCTTGTTGCCAGTCTGTTATGTCCAATCAATTATTTAGCCTAAATAATCGATTTGATCACATCTGTTTGTTTACAGCACAGTCTGGAGTTTTTTTTCAATTTAACACATTGACTGGCAATCACGAGATTGGTTGGTTGGCAATTTTTATTATAACGTCGACCACGACTTATTGCGTACCAACTACGAGTTATCTTGTGTCGACTACGACTTATCTTGTATCGACTACGAGTTATGACGTGCCGACTACGAGTTATCTTGTGTCGACTACGAGTTATCTCGTGTGGACTACGAGTTATCTCGTGTCGACTACGTGTTATGACGTGCCGACCACGACTTATCTTGTGTCGACTACGAGTTATGACGTGCCGACTACGAGTTATCTTGTGTCGACTGCGAGTTATCTCGTGTGGACTACGAGTTATCTCGTGTCGACTACGTGTTATGACGTGCCGACTTCGACTTATCTTGTGTCGACTACGAGTTATGACGTGCCGACTACGAGTTATCTTGTATCGACTGCGAGTTATCTCGTGTGGACTACGAGTTATCTCGTGTCGACTACGTGTTATGATGTGCCGACTACGACTTATCTCGTGTCGACTACGTGTTATGATGTGCCGACTACGAGTTATCTTGTGTCGACTGCGAGTTATGACGTGCTGACTACGAGTTATCTTGTGTCGACTACGAGTTATGACGTGTCGACTACGTTATCTAGTGCATTGCATTTTCTGATACATTTTTATGTTTGGGCGACAACGAATTTATCCACAGTGATATTTTTAGCCTGAAAACAACATCAAGACATCAGTTGAAGCTATAAATCAATTCATAAAAAAATTTATTGCTTAAGTTGGCTATTATGAAGTTGTCGGATTTCATAATTGAATTTTGTCGGTCAACGTATTAAAGTAAATTTAAAAAAAAATTAAACTACGTTTATTAATCGATGACGTTTTCGGACTTGATTTTTTATTGTTTTAGTCTCATTCCATTTAGTTGGTTCTTCGTCTTTCCTCAGACTGCCATGCTCTGAGATTACGTATTCCTCATTTTACGACTTTTCAGACAATCGGTTTCCGGTTTTCTCTTTTCCAATCTTCTCACTTTTTTTTTTCAATTGGAGTAGATAGAGTAAACTATCGCCCGGTTCACACTCCACCCTCGTCTATTGAACAGGGGAAGAGGCTCATCCCTTGTTTCCTGTTTAGGATGCGGTTTCCGGTTTTCTCTTTTCCAATCTTCTCACTTTTTTTTTTCAGTTGGAGTAGATAGAGTAAACTATCGCCCGGTTCACACTCCACCCTCGTCTATTGAACAGGTGAAGGGGCTCATCCCTCGTTCCCTGTTTAGGATGTGGTTTCCGGCATTCTCTTTTCCAATCTTTTCACTCCTATGTAGCCCCCCTGCACATCAGTGGCGTTACCGCCTTGCTCGGGGTGATATGATTAAAAAAAAACAAACAAACATTCTCATCATTACTGTTTTGATTATAAATTATATATTTAGAGATCAACTCTAATTTCTTTACATTTTATTTCTATCGTTGTTCTTTCCAGCTGTATTTCCAGTTAGTCCTATCCTTCACTGTTAATACCTATCATGCCACCGCTCATCGTAGCTAACCACCCTCATTCCCCCTGGTGATATCTTCCTACGAACCGCTGTTTTAACCGCAATTTTCAATCTTCACCCATTCAAGTTTAGAGATAAAAATCATCTTCCACTCATATTCCTGTGCCTCTTATTTTGTAAACCTCTGCCTCGAGGGGTTCTTAAGACTCGGTACAAGGTGAACATCATTGTAAAAAATGCTCTTTGCTTCAGTTGGCCAGCTTGCTAGCCTTAAACTCTAAGCTTCTTAAACTCTTTCTTCAGTTCTAACGAGTATTCTAATCTTTAGTTTTCTTATTATTCATCATCATCTCACCCTTTTAAACCCAATGGTGTGGAGGGCAGTAACTTTTTGTTACTGTTTCTGTAACAAACTGTTTTTTTATGGGGCAAGGTTGTTAAACCTTCGCCCAATCCCCAAACCTCAAACCTCAAACCTGGAAGACCTGTAGACCATTCTTGATCCTTACGTTTACAGCACTTGGTATTCCCAAACGGTCACCCATCCAAGTACTGACTAGGCTCGATGTGGCTTAACTTCGGTGATTGGATGAGAACCGGTGCATTCAGCACGATATAGCCATACACTTCTTTATTATTACTTTCTTTTAATCAGCGAACATTCTAGCCATGTGAATCTGTTAGATATTCTATCCCGTTAGCACTATGAGCGTAGTAAAATAGGCATCTAAAGAACTGATCGATAGATTTACTTTATTAATGCATCAATCGATATCGTAGTCGATTTGATGCTTGAACACATTCAATAATTATCAAAATCCACAAAAATAAGAAAAAGAAAAAAAAAAGGCATATCTCGTGACATCCCCGCCTTTTAAATCACGTGTTCATTCGTGACACAATTTTCGATAAGCAATCGTTAAATTTTAAGGCGGCAAGTACATTTCTTTTCACTGTTAGTAATTATAGGGACAGTTTTCACTGCACTGATAATTATAGGGACAGTTTTCACTGCACTGATAATTATAGGGACAGTTTTCACTGCACTGATGAGCATGTCAATTCCTACGCTTTATTAAAAGTTTAGAACATTTTAGGAGCATATCCGAGAAAACTAATTAACACTAGTTCCGAAGCTTTGCATTCTTTTTCTTCCTCTTCTATGTGCCGTGTTTCTTCAAGACGTAGGCGATCATGGCCCTCCACATCTCCCTATCCCTTGTTGCTCTTAACAACTCTTCTTTTATGCAGCTCAAACCCCGCTCCGCCATCCATCTGCTCAAGTCCATCAAGTATATCATCCTTCTCTCTTTCCCTCTATTCGTCCTGTGAGCATCAGATTCTCTAAGCCGTTCTTTCTCACTACATATACCAGAAACTTAAGCTGTTTTTTCCTGATGTTAAGTATCAGTTTCCTTTTCTTGTTCATCCTCTCCAAAACCTCTTCATTGTACACATGTGCTATCAATGGTATCCTCAGCATCCTTCTGTAGAACCACATTTCGGTTACTTCATGTCTTTCTTTCATTTTTGATGAGATTTTCCAGCATTCACTGGTATATTGAAGGCCAGACATCACATAACAGTCCAGCACTCTCTTTCTTGGTCTCTTAAAACTATATTCAGCTTCAGCTTATGGTATGCAAACTTGGCCGTACCAGTATTCCTTCGAATCTCAGTGTCGCACTTTCTGTCCTTTGTTAGGACAATTCCCAGGTATTTAAATTTGGGCTACTCTCTTTACTGATTACCACGCATTCAATTATCTTGTAGTATATATATATATATATATATATATATATATATATATATATATATATATATATATAGCCCTTTCTTTCCAGTTTCCCGTAGTAGTTTACTTCCCGCGTCTGCTATCAGCACTCAATCATCTGCGCAATTTGTATTGCTCAGATTGTGGTCACTAATAACGAATCCTGTTAGGACTTCTAGTGGTCTCAGAATTGTCTCGCTGTAAAGGTTGAAAACATCCGTTGAAGAAACTGAATTGAGAAAAAAATTGGGAACACGGCACGAACGACTATCTGTTTTGATAATGATGACATCGAAGAATCAGATTTGAGATAAAAACGTAACTTTGAAAACATCCTAATAACAGAAAATGAAGCATAAACAACAGATAAATTTTAGAGAGAGAAAAATATGGATGAATCAGTTAATTGGATATTTAAAAATAAAAAGCACAGAAAATATTTATTTCTGAGCAAGGAATTTAAGTGGAGATTTTATTGCAAATGATCCGTGCGCATTTTGCAAATACGACGCGTCTCTTCCCAGCATTTATCTTCAGGTTACAAAGTCAGTTCTCAGTTATAAATGCGACGCACGCGTCCGCATGATGCAAATGAGACGAATCCATCCGCATGGTGCAAATGAGACAAATCCATCCGCATGGTGCAAACGCGACGCATCTGTCCTCTTTTTGCAAATGCGACGCATCCTTTCTCCCGTTACATATGCAACATGTCCGTCTTCAGGCTGCAAACTCGACGCGTCTGCCTTTATGTTGAAAATGCGGCTCATTCGTCTTCACGTTACAAATGTGACATATGCGTCTGTATCATGAAAGCTCATCATTTATTGGAGTAGATAGTTTCTACTATCGCCCGGTCTCACACTCCACCCCCTTCTTTTGAATGAGTTTAGAGGTGATCACCTTGTTTCTTGTTTAGGAAGGGGTTCCCGGTTCATCCCCTTTCTCTGGTCTTGGTGTTAGTTCAGCTGGAAGCTCTTTGCAGTTACGTAGTATGGTGGCAACGTCTTTACATTCTGAGGGTACCGGGTTGGCAGTTTCCTGGTTGCTGCTTCCGACTGGTAGTTAGGAGCCCGAACTCTTGCGTAGCGTCTTGAGAGGCTGCTCTGATCAACAGTTGAATAATACCGGGGTTCTTGTAGTGCCATATCGCGCATGGACGGGCGTCCCTGCATGAACGTTCGGTGGGCAACCCCGAGGCCACATTTTGTTGTAGGCCGCGCCAGTTTCCATCCTTCACAAGTTGCAAATGATTGACCGACTGATTCTATTCTAAGACCACTCCTTAACTGAATTACTATGGAAAAAAGCAAACATAATAACAAAACTAAACCAGCTCATTTGAAAACGCCTAAACCTGTCTGCATCTCTTTCACTAACATACGCGGCATCCGCACCAACTTCCCCAGCGTAGATTCTTTCCTCCATAATAACTCACCTGATATATTAGCCCTATGTGAAACTAATCTTAACCCTTTTATCCCCTCATCTGAGTTCTGCGTTCCTGGCTACCTTCCCCTCTTCAGGAAGGACTCCAATGTTCATATGCATGGGCTTGGTGTCTATGTCAGCGAACACCTTCCTTTAGCTAGGGTGTCATCTTTAGAATCCCCAGATCATTCTTTCATGTGCTTCCGCCTCTCACTTCTCAGCTCGATTAGCTATCTCTTCTTTCTCTACCGCTCTCCTTCCTCCCCTGACTGTTCGTTACTTGACATCATTTCTGACAATATTGACAAAGCCATTTCTACCCATCCCTCTGCCCATGTATTCGTGTTTGGTGACTTTAACGCCCACCACACCAAGTGGCTGAAGAACGCTGTCACTGACGCTGCTGGTGTCCACACCATGAACTTTTCAATCACCCAATCCCTTACGCAAGTAGTGGACTTCTTCCCCACGCGTTTCTCCGACAACCCTAACGGAAGGGACTCACTTCTAGACCTCTGCTTCACTTCCATCCCAGACTCTTGCACTACCAGACAACTCTACCCACTTGGAAACTCTGACCACACTGTAGTGTCCGTCAATATTTCACTCCACTCCCGCCCGACCCATGAAACACAGACAAGTAGAATATCCTACTGCTATCAAAGAGCAGACTGGGATTCGTTCCGAGACTTCCTCTGTGACATCCCTTGGAACAACGTCTTTAGTCTTCCCATCGAAGAATGTGCATCCGAGGTCTCCTCCTGGGTTAAGGCTGGCATCGATGCCTTCATCCCTGCTAGGAAATTCCAGCTTAAATCTCATTCGTCTCCATGGTTCTCACCCGCTTGTTCGGCTGCCATTGCCCACCGGAATCATTTCTTCCGACTCTATCGTAACTATGCGTCGGAACAAAACAGGCGACTTTTCACTTCAGCTCGTAATAAGTGTAAAAGGATACTTAACGAAGCTAAGATGTTGTTTGCTGCCAGAATGAAGCAACGCATAGCATGCTCTAAATTCGGCTCTAAAGACTACTGGCGATTCTGTAAAAGAGTACTTAACAAGAGCAAGTCCACAATACCCCCGCTAATCAACAAATTTGAGGTCCTCACCTCCCCAGCAGATAAGGCTGAATGTTTTGCCCGCAGATTCTCGAACAATTCGAGTCTGGACTCATCTGGAGTTTTTACACCCGACTTCTCACCTAGAACCGAGGCACAACTGAATGATGTCCACATTACACCTTCGCTTGTGTCTAAGATAATCTTAAAACTTGACCCTCATAAAGCGAGCGGTGGTGACGGAATCCCAACCATAGTCTTAAAGAAATGTGCCCCTGAACTCTCCTCTATCCTTTCTAAGCTCTACAACCTCTGCCTATCTGCTTCCTGCTTTCCTGCCTGTTGGAAATCTTCCTCTATAGTTCCTATATTTAAAAACACTGGGGAACCCTCTGACCCTGCAAATTACCGCCCTATCAGCCTTCTTCCGATCTTTGGCAAAGTGTTCGAAGCCGTTATCAACGCCGAGGTGGTTCAGCATCTCACAGCACACAGGCTCCTCTCGGACAAGCAATATGGTTTCCGCTTCACCAGGTCTACTGCTGATATGCTAACGACCATCACCGAGTACATATACCAGGCACTCGACAGGAATGGCGAAGCTCGAACCGTTGCATTGGATATATCTAAGGCGTTCGACAGAGTTTGGCATGCTGGCCTTCTATGTAAACTGCGGAGCTATGGTATAACTGGACATTTGTTTGAACTAATCCAGTCATTCCTCTCTAACCGCACAATGAAAGTGGTATTAAACGGACATGCCTCTCAGAACTACCATACAAACGCAGGTGTCCCCCAAGGCTCCATCTTAGGTCCTACACTCTTCCTGATATATATTAATGATCTCCCTGATTCCATAAGAACCCAAATAGGTTTGTACGCCGATGACACCACAGTTTACTCTCGCCTCCAACAAAAATCTGGTGTAGGTGTCAAAGCTAAACTCGCAGCCGAGGTTGAAAAAGACCTCCAATCCATATTGGACTGGGGTAAGAAATGGCTAGTAAATTTTAATGCTTCTAAAACGAAGCTACTGTCAATTAACCATCATCGACAATCTCACCTACCTCCCATTAGCATGGACCAGGCTTGTCTCCCAGAGAGTAAAACACTACGCCTCCTTGGTCTCACACTTTCAGCGGACCTCAAATGGAATGACTATATCGAATCCATTGCTAAATCCGCTGCTATGAAAGTCGGTTCTCTGTGTAGGGCCCGGAAGTTTTTTCCGTCTAAATCTATCCTGCACATTTACAAATCTACCATCCGCCCGTGCATTGAATACTGCTGCCATATCTGGTCGGGTGCCCCTGCTGTTCTCCTTGGGCTTCTCGATAAGGTTCAGAGGAGGGTCTGTAATGTGATAGATACCGACTTGGCAGACCGCCTGCAGTCTCTCTCCCACCGGCGAGACGTGGCTTCCTTGTGTCTCTTCTATAAATACTTTCACGGCTTCTGCTCCGATGAACTTAGATCACTGGTGCCCCCTAAATACGAATTTGCACGAGATACTAGATTAGCAACTAGATCCCACCCTTTTACAGTGAAACCGATAAAATGCAGCCGTAACTTCTACTCCAACAGTTTCTTTCCTCGCACTTCCCGACTGTGGAATTCTCTTCCAAACGATTGCTTCCCCGACGGCTACAATCTCCAGGAGTTTAAATGTAAGGTCAATACACACCTCCTAACACACTAACCTGCTCCCATTCTATCAAGCACTCTTCCCATCTGCCCGACCCTCATCCTCGCTATCCTTACTCATGTGTCACCTTTCTCCTGACATTCCCTATGTCTATCCACTCCTTCTCTTTACCTTCCCCTATGTAGCCCCATGCGCAATAGTGGCAGTGGAATGCCTTGCTTGGGGTGAGATGATTAAAAAAAAAAAAAAATCATAGCAAATGATGAGAGATATATTTCTGTTTCATAATTAAATTCGATAGTACGTTCGATGCAGTTTAGTTTATATGATCATGTATTGTTTTGCAGATTTATATTAATATCGCATCATCAAAATTTCGGAAATATGTTGATTGTTTAAGTAAAATAAAATAGAAGGAATCAGTCTCTAGGAATTCTAAGAAAAGACAAGTTTAAATATCGCTAAAAGCTTCTCTCATCTCTAATCGGAATTTTTGTTTACAAAAATCATTGACGATAGTCAAATACAATTAGATAGTAATGAGTTTATCAGACTTTATAATTTTGTCTCCATTATTAAATAAGAGGGCTCACGGCCATATAACGTTGAAACGGCGGTTCCTGCACGATAACCGAAATTAAGCAACATCGACCCCGCTGAGTACTTAGATGAATGATCGTTTTGGAATATCAGATGCTGTAAGCATGGATGTGCAGGTGGGTTAATGCATAATGGCTTGGAGTGGCTCATCGGGGATCCGAGTTCCAGTTTTGGTGAGGATTCGTTACATTCACTTACGCTCAAATACCCTTGAGAAAGGTATGAATCTATTTCTTCCACCCCCAGCAATATAAGACTTGTATCCATAACCATTATTATCTCTCCCTTCCCCCCAAAATTCTTACAATCTAAAAACATTTTCTGACTATAATTAACCTGCAAAGAGTTAATAAACAATAAAAACATATCAATGAATCAATAACAATAAATTATATATAATAACGTTCAATACTTATCGAAATTCGATTCAGAATTTCGTAATTTTTCACTCACACATTTGAATTCTTGACAAGATTCTTGAGAGCCCTGATGAGTGACTGAAAAATTAAGAACCTCTGAATCGACGGTGGATAAGTATCTTTTTTTATAATCGTTTCACTCCACGCGAGGCAGTACTGCGACTGGTACGCAGGGGTCTACACAAGAGGAGAGCGAAGAGAAAGAGGAGCAGGTCACAGCGGGTGTAGGAGAATGACTAATGGAAGGATGGGAATACTAGCGTGAAGAGAGTTACGCGAGAGTAGAGCGAAAAGGGAAAAGAACAAGATACAGGGGGGATGTTTGGGAAAGGATAAGAGAAGGATGCTATTGAAGTGGATAAGAGATGACAATTGACGTTGCATTTAAACTCTTAAAGATTGTAGCTGTCAGAGAAGCAAGTATATGGAAGGGAGTTCGACAGGTGGGAAGTGCGAAAAAAGAAACTGATAGAGGAGAATTGTCGGCTACATTTGGTAGGATCTTGTTGCTAGTCTAGTTGCTCAAATAAATTCATGTAGAGGGGCACCAAGAAACTAAGTTCTTCGGAACAGAAGCCGTGAAAATATTTGTAGAAGAGACAAAGGGAAACCACATCCCGTCGGTGAGAAAGTGACTAGAATCGAGCTACCAGGTCGGGATTACAATGCAGATTCTCCTCTGGATTTTGTCTAGAACGCTGAGATGAATAGCAGGGGCGCCCGACCAGATACGACAAAAATATTCAATGCATGGCTGATGGTTGATTTGTAAATGTGTAAGATGTATGCAGGCGAGAGAAACTTCCTAGCAGTATATTTAGCTATTGATTCAATGTAGTCATTCCATTTGAGGTCGGCTGAGAGAGTGATACCGAGGAGGCGCACTGTATTGCTTTCTGGGAGACTTACTTGATCCATGTTGATGGGAAGTAGAAGGGACTGTCTATGGTGGTTAAGCAATAGCAGCTTCAATTTGGAAGCATCAAAATTTATGAGCCATTTTTAACCCTAGTCCACAACAGATTGGAGGTCCGTTTCAAGGTCAGCAGCGAGGCTATCTTTGTCAGCCTTGGCAGATTTCTTACCGAGGCGGGAGTAAATGGTGGTGTCGCCAGCCTAAATGCTTATTTGGGATTTGAACACATCGGGGAGATCGTTGATGGAGATCAGAAAGAGCGTCGGACTTAGGATAGAGCCCTGGGGAAAACCCGCATTCGTTTGATAGGATCTGGAGGCCTGCCCGTTCAAATCGACCTTCATTACGCGGTTTGATAGGAACAATTGGATCAAATTAAACAAGCTTCCAGTTATACCATAGCCTTGTAGCTTGCGCAGAAGGCCAGTATGCCAGACTCTGTCAGATACTTTGGAGATATCCAGGGCAACAGCTCTAGCTTCACCGTTCTTATCGAGAGCCCGGTACCTGTACTTGGTGATCATCGTTAGCATTAAAATCACCGAACACAAATATGTTAGCGAACGGGTGGGAGGAAGTAGCCTTAGCTATATTATCAGAGACACTGTCTAGCAAGAATCAATCGGGAGGGGAAGGGGAGCGTTAGAGAAAAAATAGCTAAATGATTTTAGAAGTAAAAGACGGAGACACATGTATGAATGGTCAAGAGATTTAAGAGAGGTCACCCTACTGAGAGGGAGTTGTTCACTGACATAAACCCACAGACTATGCATATGAACAATAGAAACCTTCTTTAAGAAGGGAAGGAATCGAGAAACCAGACAGGGGATGGAGTGGTTAAGATTGGTTTTATAAAAGCGTTAGGATTTCAGGGTACTTTTCGTGGAGGAAAGATCCCACGCTGCAGATGTTGGTATGCATACCACGGATGTTTGTGAAGGAACTGTTGAGGGCTTTAAGAGACTTTTGTTTGGCTGGTTTAGCTTTATTTCTTGGAATGGGATTGTTCATTTTTGTGTTGTTTTGGTGAGTAGAGTCTGTGGTGATACCGACTGAACAAAAGCGATGGACCGGATGTTCGCACTTTCACGAACTAAAAGCAAATGACCAAAAGTCGACGGTGCGCAGCCGGCCCCGCGCAAATTAATCAAATATTAAATTTCCATTTCGCGAGCTTACGCGAATTTTATTTATCAGCCAACAGGAAGCCCAGAATCAAATACAAGTGTGAAATCCCAAACCAGCTGCTGTGATCCAAAAGCAGATATAAAAAGCAGATACAGACAGACCCCAGCAGGCAGACCTCAAGAAGAAGAGTGGTGAGTGGTGAGTGGTGAGTAGTCAAGTGGCTACTACGCTTGCCTCTTTCCTTCTCCTCTGTCTCAAAACTACTTACTGACCTAAGGAGCGACTACATCAAAGACATTCCTCACTTACACGCTGCCCACATTCCTAAGATTTAAATCTCTTTCAGCTTATTATTTGCCATGAACATTTTAACCTCCGTTGGACCTATATACAAGTATTACTTTAATTGTAAAAACATTAATGAGTATATGTATATATAAAATGTTATTTTTCAACTCAATTAGCTTTTCTTGATTTTATAATCATTTTATAACTTATAGTGGGCTATCTACCATAAGGCCAAATTCCGTTAACCTGCAACATTATGCAACTACCCTTCACTCGAACGGACTCCCACTACAAACTAGAAAAGGAATAGATAAGCAACCCACTATAAGTCTTCAAGTATAGGTGGCAGACGATAATTGACTGTGACATGTGCAGAAAGGGAACTGTCGCAGACTGCAGCACAGGGTATTGAACTTTATTATATCTAATGTAATAACCATTTATTGCTCTAGTCTAATATCGAGCACGTTATTAACAGAGATTTGGTTAAATTTAATATACATATAATTATATAATTTTACGTATACTTATTATTAATACTAAAGATAAGAGATTCAACAAAGCATGTGGACCTCATGGTATCCCTGTAATAGTCATTAAGAAGTGTGCTCTCGAACTGGCTACTGTTTCTCTCTAAACTGTATAATAAAAGACTCGCTGCCCGCTACTTTCCTGTCTGCTGGAAGTTATCATCTGTTGATCCAGTTTTTAAGATCTCTGGTGAACCGTCCTTTCTATTCAACTATCGGTCTATTAGCTTTCTACCTTCGAACAAACTCCAAAAGGCTCTAATCAATGCAGAATTTGTTTATCTTTCATTGCTGGCCCTTTTTTCATTATGGTTTCCGTTTCTCCAGGTCAACTGCTGATGTACTGACGATAATTGCTGTAAATGTCTATCATCCTCGATGAAAACGGTGAAGCCCGGGTTGTATCATCAGACATGTCGAAAGCCTTTGACAGGGTTTGGCATTCAGATCTTTTTCACAATCTAAAAAGTTACGATTTTTCCGGAGACATTTTTGAACTGGTCCAGTCTTTCCCATCAAACCGTGAAAGGAAGATTATCTTGAACGACCACTCGTTAATATCCTTGCATGTGTCCCCCAGAGATCCATCCTTCTTCCTACTCTGTTTTTAATTTTCATTAATGACCTCCCCGAACAGCTTTCAACTTTGTATCTACGCTGATGACACAACCATTTATTCCAGTCTGATCAGTCTGACAAGATCAAAATGGGAACTGATGTAAAAACAACCTCAAATCCGTTGTTTACTGGGGCAAAAGATCGCTTGTTAATTTTAATGCCACCAAAACAAAACTTATCTCAGAGAGAGCCGGCTCTGCCTTCCATCAACTCGGTTGATGCTCATCTCCAGGAAAATGATTTGTTGCGCCTTTGTGGGCTAACTTTCTAGGTTGACATGAAGTGAAAAGACTATATTGACTCCATTGTTATCTAAGCTGCTAAGAAAGTTGGTTCAATTTTCGTCTCCAGAATTTATCTTACATATCTATGTCTACCATTCGTCCATGATTTGAATGTTACTGCCACATATAGCCCGGTGCCTTTGCTGTTTAATTTGAGCTCTTTGATAAAATCCAAGGAAGAATCATCAATATTATTGGTCCTTATCTGACAGCTCTGCTTCAGTCATTTTCCCACCGCCATAAGGTTTCCTTTTTATGTCTTTTCTATAAATAATCTTATAGTAATTGTTCGGATGAGCTCTTCGCCATGGAATCTAGACTTTTTGAATTTAAGCGCGTTATTAGACTAGCGTCAAGATCTCATCAATTTACAGTTGAGTTGGTTAGGTGTATCCGTAAGTTTTATGCTAACCATTTGTTTTCTCGCTTGTGGAACTCTTTTCCGACTTCATGCCTTCCAGCGAACTTTAATCTGAAAAAAATTAAATACAATATCAATTGCTATCTACTGTCCTTCTGGTTATTCTTTTCTTTTCCTGCTCATTATTAATGTTTTTGTTCCTAACTCTTCCCCATCCAGTAACACTTTGTGATTTAATGGCTTTGCTTGAAGTGATACCGATGAAAGAAAAAATAGCTAGCATCTGTAGGTAAGAAATGTTAATTTTTTTTATTGTAATAGATGGTTTTAAGCGCTTCAAGCATTTGTTAACAGATATGTTTATAGTTTATAACCAGGAGCCAGCGTTTATTTGTCATATTTATGGCTTCTTCTCTTTTAATAAATATCGTCGGAATTTTTAATATTGCAAGGACAAAATGGTACAAGAAGTGGTGTTAAAATTATTGCTAGGTTGCAATGTTACCATTCTTATTTTATTATTTTACCATAACTGTTATAACTACTTAAAAAAGCAAAAGCAATATTTCTCTTGCTCTCTAACCCTCTATCTCGAGTGGCTCTTGGGCCTTGTATAGCGTGAAAATCATTGTAAAAAATCATATGAAACAAAATAATACCAACCTAAAACTCGAAGCAGGAATTTACAGGATTCACTTGTGGTGCATTGGATATCGGCTCGGAACAAGAAATCGGGGAGTCGAGTTCGAATTCCAGCCAGATTCATTGCATTCACTTGCGCGCAAATACCCTTGGGAAAGGTGTTATTCCGTCTATCCCTTCCAGTTATGGGTTAAATAACAGGACAGATTGGGTTCTATAGCCTTGGTCGGCAACCAGTCTACCGCAGAAAGCAATGGCAACCTACTGCGGGATAATCTTCTGCCCAGTCAGTCATGTCTCTTTCGAGACATGATCGCCCAAGCGTGTATCACGTATGGCACTTAACTGACTGACTGTTAAAATGTTCGAAGAAATTTGTAGTTGAGTCATTCGGGAATTTAAATAAAAGATGATATGAACACAAAAGAGACGTGTAGAAAAACAACACATTAAACGCACTGGTTTTTCATCGGAATGAGGCTGCTTTCTCGATAACCGCAATCTTAATTTGTTGTAGTTTGAATGAAAAGAAGAAGAAAAAATGAAATGTCGCTTACCTCGTGGTGATTTCTTTTATAGAGAGACATTACAGCAAACCGGGGAGAAAAAAAAACACGAATGAAGGAAGGAAGGAAGAAAGAAAGAAACTATAAAACTCGACCGAAAATAGTAGTCGGTGATTTTTTCGATTCAATTAATTTCTGTCCGATTCTATTAATTGACAGCTTAAGTATTTTTAATGAAGCCGTCAATTAAAAAACACCTATGAATACTGTAGTAATATTCTAAAATGTTTATAAAAAGAACAGTTTTTCATACTTTAATACGTGCATGACAATGACACTACAACATAAAAGATTCAATTGTGGATAATTGTCATGTTCTAATGAACACTAGGATGTGCATTGTGGTGTAGTGGATATCGACTTGGAACGAGAAATCGGGGAGCCGATTTTGAATTTCAGTTGAAATCCTCTCATTCACGTACGCGCAAATACCCTTGTGAAAGGTATTAATCCGTCTCTTCCCTCTAGTTACGGGTTAAATAACAGGACCGATTGGTTTCTATAGAAACTACTGCAGGATAATGGCTTATATCGAAAGTAATGGCAACCTACTGCGGGATAATCTTCTGCACAGTCAGTCATGTCTCTTCTGACATGTTCGCCTAAGCGTGCATCACGCATGGCACTTAACTGACTGAATGAACGCGAAACAATTTGTCAATCGTTACATTTGAAGCAAGAAGAAAATTTACAGTAATTTTTAGCAACACAGTTTTGAGGATATTTTTTGTTACCACAACTTACACCCCTGAAGATGATCTCGGAATGAGATTGAAAGTTCTTGGGAACATCGAGAAATGGATAATAAAATCAACTGTCAAAGTTACAGCGCATTTCTTACATCTTTCAATTATAATACGCGAAAGATTAACTTTGAATACGAACGGATTTTATTAAAAATAAGCAGACACAATGTTTACAATTTATTTAATATGACATGCAAAAATTGTCTGCCTAAACACACACACACACACACACATGTATATATATATATATATATATATATATATATATATATAGTCCGTATAATTTAGATATTTGTGTTTTTTATTCATAGATATGATATGCCTCATCTACGGGAATCGAATTCCATTTGTAAAAATGAAGTTCCACTCAGACATCTTCTTACCATATATATAGAACAAACTCTCGCTGGAAGCTACCCTGAACACTATAATCTTAAACTCTAGTCTAGTTCAAGTCTAGGATCATTCGTTAGGGATTTTTTATATCTTCATAATCTTCATTTATTTCTCTCAAGTCAACCTTTTACTTTGAATGGCTCTTGGGTCTTACATTGGATCAAGACATTAAAAGAAAGTCAACATTGAGGTTAACACTCGGTAGCGACAGGTTATTTCATGTTTGAAATTAGTCTTCAGGATATGTGCGTTATTTATAGAAACTGGACAGTGGTGCATTATGGGTAGCAAGGTACATTGCATTATCCTAACCGTTATTGGATAGCCGTTACGGCTACGTTTTAAATTAATTTAGAGGTTATTGAGTGGAAATAATTGTGAATCCACATGCAGTTATTTGTCACCATTTTATAGTGTTTGTTAACTATTTATTATTCACTATCGATTACATTACAATATTTATTACTGTTTACATTGTTATTTGAATATTATTATTACATGTGTTTATGTGTGCAATTCCTATTGTTAATTTGTTTATTATTTACTTAATTTGTTCACTTATTCATTGATTTCGATTTTTTGCTTATTTTAGATTGTTTTAATTTGCTTTTACTGATCGCGAAATTTATTTTATTTAGTCAGACATTTTGGGCATTATGCAGGTTGAGAACCTTTTTAGCTCCCCGCTTTTTATATGCCCATTCATTCATCGATATGCGCGCGCATACACAAATATGTACATATATGTTAATATATGTAAATATTTTTTAATTCTTACCTGGTTTCTTCAAAATTAATACGACGACAAAGAAGCAGAAGGACAAAACATAGTTGTGTATGTCTGTGCATATATTTTTAAAGATTGATCGATATATCACGTGGTGTAGTGTTTCAGTTGTTAGGGTGATCGTTTAAGCGACTGATTATGAAAGAAAGAAAGAAAGAAAGAAAGAAAGAAAAAAGAAAGAAAGAAAAAGAAAGAAAGAAGACGTGAACAGTGCAATATCTAAAAATCGCAACTATGAAAATGAAAGAATAAGTATAAAGACGAATATGAAAACAACGACGAAGGAAAAAACAAGTCAAATAAAATAAATAAATGATGAAGACGACAACAGCGAAGAAGTTAGAAAATGAAGAAATGCGACAAAGAAAAAAAGAAGAGGTTAAAAATTAAAGAAATACATCGACGAAAAAGAAGGATAAATGAAAGGGTTAAAAAATAAAAAAATGCAAAGAAAGGAAGAAGAGGTTAAAAATAAAGAAAAAAGAAAAGAAAAAAGAAAAACAAATCTGGAAATGAAGAAATGAAAATAAAAAAAAGGAAGGAAGAAAGGGGGAAAAATTGAAAAAATAAAAAAAAATAAAAAAGTTAAAAAGTGAAAATATACAAAGATAAAAGGGAATGAATTAAAAAGAAGAAAAAAAATAAAGAATGTAACGATTTAAAAATGAAAATGAAGATATATAAAGAAAAAAAAGAAAAAAAGAAGTTAAAAATAAAGAGATACAAAGAAGAAAAAGAAGAAAGAAGTTAAAAATGAAAAATATAAAGAAGAAAAAAAGAGAAAGAATTACAAAGAAGAAAAAGAAGAAAGAATGTAACGATTTAAAAATGAAGATATATAAAGAAAATAAAGAAAAAAAGAAGTTAAAAATAAAGAGATACAAAGAAGAAAAAGAAGAAAGAAGTTAAAAATGAAAAATATAAAGAAGAAAAAAAGAGAAAGAATTACAAAGAAGAAAAAGAAGAAAGAATGTAACGATTTAAAAATGATGATATATAAAGAAAAAAGAAGGAAAAAAGAAGTTAAAAATAAAGAGATACAAAAAAGAAAAAGAAGAAAGAAGTTAAAAATGAAAAATATAAAGAAGAAAAAAAACAAAGAATGAAGAGGTTAAAATGAAGAATTTTTTTCAATCATTTTACTCCAAGCAAGGTGGGACAGCCACTAGTGTACAGGGGGTGTCGAACAAAAGATAAAATATGAACATGATAGAAGATAAAAGATGGCAATTGACGTAGCATTTAAATTTTTAGAGATTAGAAATCTCAAGGAAGCAATTAAACGGAATGAACTTCCACAGGTAGGATGTGCGAGAAAAGAAACTGTTCGAGATTTCATTTCAACTATTTCAACAGTAAAATGGTTGGACCTACTAGCGCGCTTAAATTCATGTATTCAGCGTAACAGGGGAAAAAGCTCGTTAGGGCAGCTGTCATGAAAATATTTGAAGAAAAGACAAAGGGAAGCCACGTGGTGTTGGTGAGAAAGTGATTGAAGTCGAGATGCCAGGTCAGGATTGATTATATTGCGGATTCTTCTTTGGCTTTTGTCAAGAACCTCGAGATGAATAACAATAGCACTCTACTAAATATGTCAACAGTATTCAATACACGGACGAATTGTAGATTTATTAATGTTCAAGATCGAATCTGACGAGAAAACCTTTCTGGCCCGACACAGTGACCCAACCTATCTAGCAGTCGACGCAGCTATAGATTTTATGTAGTCGTTCCACTTCAGGTCGGTTGAGAAAGTGAGGCTATGGGGGCACAGTGTGTTGCTCTCCAGGAGACTAGCATCAGCCATAATAATACAAAGAAGAAAGAAGTGGTTAAAAATGAAGAAATACAAAAAAGAAAGAAAGTAGAGGTTAAAAATGAAAACATACAAAGAAGAAAAAGAAGAAAAAAAGAAAGACGTTCAAAATGAAGACACACAAAGAAGTTATTGAAAAAAAAAGTTTTTAAGTGAAGAAATACAAAGAAAGAAAGAAAGAAAAAAAGAGAGAAAGAAAGAAGAGGTTTAAAATGAAAAATACAAAGATGAAACAGAAGAAAGAAAGAAAGAAAGAAAGAAAGAAAGAAAAAGAAGAGATTAAAAAAGAATAAATTCAACGATGAAAAAAATAAAGAAAGAAGTTAAAAATATGAAGAAATACAAAGAGGAAAAGAAGAAAGAAAGGGTAGGTTTAAAATGTATAATTATACAGAATAAAGAAAGACGATGTTAAAAAAATAAGAAATACACAGTAGAAAAAAGGAAGAAAAAAGAGATTAAAAATGGACAAATGCGTAGAAGAAAAAAAGAAAGAAAGAAGAGGTTTAAAATGAAAAAAAAAATACGACGATGAAAAAGAAGAAGAAAGATGTTAAAAAAATGAAGAAATATGACGACGAAGAGGAAGAACAACAAGGAGTAGCTAAATTATTGAATAACAATGATGAAGAGGAAAAGATAAAAAGAAGAGAGTTCATATCACGTAATGTCAACAAAAATAAAGATAAAAAAAGGAAAGAGGGGAAAGGTAGACAGAAAGAATACAAAACACAGACAATAAATAAGCAGAACAATAAAGTTAAAAATAAAGAATTATTTAACGAAAGAAAAGAACGTCATCTTGAAAAAACAAAAAAAACAAAAAAGAAAACTCGACAAATATTCATGTGAAAAAATGAAAGGAAATATAAACTCTCCAAAAACGAAGAAAATACCCCTCAAAATATCGAATGACTAAAAAAAAAAAATACGAATTTTCCGAAAATTTAAGGTGAAACATTTTCTTTCAATGGCAGCATTGAAGAAGACAAGCAGACGATAACACGCAGACAAAATTGCCAGAAGGTACGGACAGAAAACCATGAAAAAATTTTTTTTAAAAATTAGAAAAAATCGAAGAAAAATCTACATTGAATAACCAGAAAGATTATTATCAGAAAAACAAAAAATATATTCATTATATTCCTTGGGTATAGAAATAATTTTAATTGAATAATTCATAGTCGCTTGTCGAGCATTCTCGATTCTTCCTATGTCTCCATAACTGATATAAATTTAATTACTTTGTGAGGAATTAGATATCAATTGTGATTAAGTATTACATGAATAAAATGCATGGAGTCTCGTTCGATGTTGAAACAATTACGTAAGTCATAATTATATCATAGGACAGGGTCAGGTTGTCAGATTTTATTTCAATTAAAATTTGAACTTCGCTTCTTTAAATGTAGAAGAATTATTTAGTTGTATCCTATTTGGCATAACCAAATAATGGTGTCTTCTTTATATTTACTAAGCCAAGTATAGTACAAGACATGACTAATTACTCATGTCTTCTCGATATTTACTAAGTTGGGTAAAGGTTAACTAGTGTAACCTTGCTAAAGAAATATAATTTTGCCATTGCCTTGTAATTCTAAAATATGAAAAACTTCGGTTAATTGCATTTTCCTATTATTATTGAATTCTTCCTGAATGTTAAACTAAAATAATTTTAAAATTAAGTGAACAGAGGCAATAAAATAAATATATCCCATCTCCCCTCTCGCTTTTAACCAGCCACCACTAAAAAATAAATGTGCTTTTCAACACTAAAGCTTCTACTTATAATTATTGAGCATTTCGGCATAGTATAATGGTTAGTAAGTTTGTCTCGTTGGAACCTACTTACAACTCAGTAGTGAGTTTTATCCTCACTGGGTGTCTCATACTTTCGGCCTTGTACTAGATCTAAGCAGTTACCCGCGATTTTTTTTGTTTTTTTTGTTTTGTTTTGTTTTGGTCCTTGTCAAAATTCTTAATCTCCCCAGTTTGTTTTATCTCTTTTTTATCTTGACTCGGTCAACTTTTGATTTTTACGCACAATAATTCCTTTTTGTTCTTCCCTCACCTTTAGTAAACGGCTTGATTTTGCCTATCGACAGAATATAGCAACCACAATAATTTTTCTGTATGGTGGACATATTTTTGTTTTAGTCTGAATGTTTTGATGGTTTGGTAATTGGGACAATCCCCTTCATTTTGTTAGCATTTACTTTCGTTACTGAGATCACCCCCTTGATTTTGTTGGTTTTTATTTTCGTTATTGGGAATCATTCCTTTAATTTTGTTAGTTTATACTTTTGTTTTTGCTATCACACCCCTTCATTCTGTTGATTTTATTTTCGTTATTCGGATCACTCTCTTCATTGTTTGTTTTCATTTTCGTTATTGGGACCATCCCTTCGATTTGTTGGTTTTTATTTTCGTTATTGAGGCTATCGACTTAATTTTGTGGGCGTTTGTTTTCGTTATGGGGATCATTTCCTTCATTTTGTTTGTTTTTATTTTCGTTATAGGGGCCCTCTTCTTCAATTTGATTGTTTTTATTCTAGTTATTGGGATCATTCCCATCATTTTGTTGGTTTTTATTTTCGTTACTGGCATCATTTCCTTCATTTTGTCGTTTATATTTTTGTTATCCTTTATTTTGTTTGTTTTTACTTTTTTGTTGGAACCATTCCCATCATTTTGTTGGTTTTTATATTTGTTATTGGAATCTTCCCCTTCATTTTGTTGATGTCGTTTTGTTTTTGTTTTTATTTTTATTTTATTTTATTTTTTTGTTATTTGGATCATTTTTACATAATTTTATATATATTAGTATAAAAAAATGAGAAAAACGATAAAACATAAATATTTTATATATCTATCAATTTTAACATCATTAGATTTTTAGTAGGTTCCCGTGTTAGCATGTGGTATTTTGGTGAAGGCATGTTATTTTTATGCATTTTGTGACACATTGGATATCGGTTCGGAATGAGAAATTGGAGAGCTGAGTTTAAATATATGCTGAATTCATTGTATTCACTTACGCGCAAATACCCTTGCGAAAGATATGAATCCATCTCTTCTCCCTCCAGCTAAGGAATTGAATAGTAGAACAGATTTGGTATTATAGCTTTGGTTGGTAACAAGTCTACCGCAGAATTAGTGGCAACCTGCCGCGAGAAAAAATCTTCTGTCATAAATTCACTTTCTCATCGACGAGAAATTAGTGTGCGGGGTGTTACAGTAATATTTCCTTATTTATTTTGCTTTTAGGCATACGTACTTTAAAATTATGGCTATTTGCGTTGTAGTACAGTGGATATCGGCTCGGAAGGAGAAACCGGGGAGCCGAGTTCGAATTCCAGTTGAATCCATTGTATTTACTTACGCGCAAATACCCTTGGGAAAGGTATTAATCCGTCTCTTCCTTCCAGTTATGGGTTAAATAACAGGACAGATTGGGTTCTATAGCCTTGGTCGGCAACCAGTCTACCGCAGAAAGCAATGGCAACCTACTGCGGGATAATCTCCTGCCCAGTCAGTCATGTCTCTTTCGAGACATGATCGCCCAAGCGTGTATCACGTATGGCACTTTAACTGACTGACTTTAAAATTATGGCTATTTGCGTCTGGTGTGGATGGACGTAAAAAACCCCAAATCTTTTGCCAATAACGGGGATCTGCATAATTTTATTTGAAATGAATAACTGAAGTTTTTCTCTCTGTGCTAACTAATATTTTACCCCTCTCTTTTTTAGCTGTGAGTTGTTTTGAAATGATAAAACAATAAAATACATTTTACTGATGTTCGTTAAAGAGTCAGTTAAAACTAGTTTTACTGTGTCAGAAAAGACTGACCTTTTCCGATGAACATTGGAAATAAAAGAAAAAGAAACAAAAGAAAACTTATTTCGAATTCAAAGAATGATTTTTTCAGGAATTATTATTTCTTTTATATTTTTATTTTCAGATTACGTGCCTTTTAATATTTGTTTCAGGTTGTGTATGCCTCTAATTTGAAAAAGTGGACATTTTGAACCACCGATAAAGACGACATTGGTTTTGAATACAAATAGTGAACAGCACGCGAATATGCAATTCGTTATGTAAGAACAATTGGAAATTCGAAATAAGAAAAAAAAAAAACTACATGCAGCTTATGTTTTTCTTTCTTCTTTGTTTTATTTTATTTTTTATTTTTTTTTTACTTTTGGAGACTTAACTGAGCGAAGCAGAAACGACAGAATGCAACAAATGAAGAGAATTAAACGTTTTCTCGCGAGAATTAAACGTTTTCCAGCGGGAATTTTATTTGACAGAATGAAATGCATACAAAATATTCTCCATTCTATCTTTGTACGAATTAATACGTCTCCGCCATTTTTTTTAGATTTAATGACAGCAACTAAAGATAATGCAATATAAACTTTAAAAATATGAAGCAAATATATATAACACAAGAAAGCATGCCCTTGTTTCTGGATGTTTTGTCTAAAACTTGCTATATTTATGGGCGGGGGGAAGTATGCTCAATATATACAATATTACAGTTGACCTAGTATGTAATATCGCTCTTCCTAATGAATACTTCTTACGGATAAAGAGGAGACGAGGTAACAGATGTTGTTTTACAGAAAAATACTGAGAATATCATAAGCCATATAAGCATATATATTATATATAGGACATGCCTCTCAGAACTACCATACAAACGCAGGTGTCCCCCAAGGCTCCATCTTAGGTCCTACACTCTTCCTGATATACATTAATGATCTCCCTGATTCCATAAGAGCCCAAATAGGTTTGTACGCCGATGACACCACAGTTTACTCTCGCCTCCTACAAAAATCTGGTGTAGGCGTCAAAGCTAACCTCGCAGCCGAGATTGAAAAAGACCTCCAGTCCATATTGGACTGGGGTAAGAAATGGCTAGTAAATTTTAATGCTTCTAAAACGAAGCTACTCTCAATTAACCATCATCGACAATCTCACCTACCTCCCATTAGCATGGACCAGGCTTGCCTTCCAGAGAGTAAAACACTGCGCCTCCTTGGTCTCACACTTTCAGCGGACCTCAAATGGAATGACTATATCGAATCCATTGCTAAATCCGCTGCTATGAAAGTCGGTTCTCTGAGTAGGGCCCGGAAGTTTTTTCCGTCTAAATCTATCCTGCACATTTATAAATCTACCATCCGCCCGTGCATTGAATACTGCTGCCATATCTGGTCGGGTGCCCCTGTTGTTCTCCTCGGGCTTCTCGATAAGGTTCAGAGGAGGGTCTGTAATGTGATAGATACCGACTTTGCAAACCGCCTGCAGTCTCTCTCCCACCGGCGAGACGTGGCTTCCCTGTGTCTCTTCTATAAATACTTTCACGGCTTCTGCTCCGATGAACTTAGATCACTGGTGCCCCCTAAATACGAATTTGAACGAGATACTAGATTAGCAACTAGATCCCACCCTTTTACAGTGAAACCGATAAAATGCAACCGTAACTTCTACTCCAACAGTTTCTTTCCTCGCACTTCCCGACTGTGGAATTCTCTTCCACACGATTGCTTCCCCGGCGGCTACAATCTCCAGGAGTTTATATGTAAGGTCAATAGACACCTCCTAACACACTAACCTGCTCCCATTCTATCAAACACTCTTCCCATCTGCCCAACACTCATCCTCGGTATCCTTACTCATCTGTCGCCTTCCTTCTGACATTCCCTATGTCTAACCACTCCTTCTCTTTACCTTCCCCTATGTAGCCCCATGCGCAATAGTGGCAGTGGAATGCCTTGCTTGGGGTGAGATGATTAAAAAAAAAAATTAGGGATGTTCTATTAATTAATATTACTCTTATATGGCAGTGAATACTGCGCAATTTGTTCACAGATTAACAGCAGACAAGGTAACAGAAATGTGGTTCTATGGTAGAATGCTTAGAGTAAATATCATGGACCATATAAGCATATTCAGGGTGCGATAGATAAATTGTCGTGTAAATTATGCAAATATGAAAATAACACTGATATCTCATTTCAAAAAATATATTTAACCAAATTTACACAAAAATATATTGAAATACTAAAGACCAAATTTATTCAATAAAATCGCTACTGGCTTCAATCACAGTCTCCAGACGACTTCGGATCTCCTGCATCTCTTCTGAACAGTCTCCATATTAAGTTGGTGAATTCCTCGATAATACTTGCCTTCAGTTCATCTTTGGTTTTACAAGGAGTTTTGTTGATTTCACACTCCCACACATAATCAAGAGGATTGCAGTTTTGGGAGTTAGGCAAGGGGTGATGTCGTCGCCGAAATTGTTTGTTAGCCATGACTGGGTTCTCCTACTCTTGATGCATGGTGCAGACTTCTGTTGTCAGAAATATGGTCTTTCAGCAGCAACTCTGTCTACCCAGAGCAAATAGGACCCCCCAGTAACATAAATGAATTAAGCAAGCGGCCTTAAATAAAAATCTCAAAGGGTGTTCAACGCCACAGTTCCGCCGCGTACATCCGTCGGAGGAGTCTGTCTCTGGACGAAGAGGAACGCAGACGAGTCTCAGCCGAGGGGCAGCGCTTCGTCTGGGGAAAAATAGACAAGTTCGCGACCCTGCCTTATGCAGGGTCTACGCAATTTTTCCCCTCTGTTTAAGGGCTCGGAGTTTCCACAATAAAATGGTCTTGTGCCGCATCCACCCTCAATGGGAAGGCCGGTAGATATCCACATTTCCGAGCGAACGCATAGCTGTCAGTAGAGTTTTCTGTCTTCGGGAAGAGTTCGAATTCCAGGTGAGTTCATTACATTTATAAGTGAAAATACTCTTGAGAAAAGTCTGAATATATCTTTTGTACCCTTTCCCCATGAGTAAATTAGTAAAACCTATATATAAAAAAGATCGTTGTTATTTCCAACAAATTAGTTAATGCAACATTAACTCAGAGAAAACGAAATATTTTTACAAACCCAAAATAAGTTTCGTCTTTAACTAATCAATAAAGGATTGATAAACCTTAAGAAAAAATCAATGTGAGGGCTTTGAAGTTAACGATCTTTCAGCAAAATTATGCACCTGGATATTTCTCGTGTATAGCCAGAAATGTTTGGAACAGAATATTATGAAATCGATGGTTTGGATGAGCATAACAAATGATTTAGGCAGAAAAGGTTACCTGAAATCACACTTACTTTAATCACTTCATCGCGTGCAAGCCAATAATGCTATTAAGATACAAAGAGTTACTGGGAGTAAAAAGAATTAGAAAACTTTAATGAGAAGAAAGGACAATAAAAGAACAGGTTTCAAGAAGCCAACGATTGGCGATTGACAATAGCTTTTTTTTAATTGCAGTTCTTGCGGAAGCAAGAAACGGGAAGAGAGTACAACAGGTAAAAAGAACGAGAGATTAAACTATTAGAACAGAACTTACGGTTACATCTAGCTTTTTCAATACTAAAACGAGGAGATCTAGTTACCATTCTAGTCAGTCAGTTAAGTACCATACGTGATACACGCTTTGGGTGATCATGTCTCGAAAGAGACATGACTGACTGGGCAGAAGATTATCCGTTGCCATTGCTTTCTGGTTGCCAAGGCTATAGAACCCAATTTGTTCTCTTATTTAACCCATAACTGGAGAGAAGAGACGGATTAATAACTTCCCAAGGATATTTGTGCGTAAGTGAATGCAAGGAATTCAATTAGAATTCGAACTCGGCTTCCCGATTTTTGTCGTTCCGAGTCGATATCCACTGCACCACAAATCAAGCCAATCTAGTACTATGCTTAAATTCATGCATTCGAGTTATCAAGCAGGAGAGTTCATTAAAACAATTGCCATGAAAATATTTACAGAAAAAGACACTGGGAAAGTGTCTTAAGTCGTCATGCCAGGTCAGGACTTATAATATTACAGATTCTTTAGATATTGCCGAGTATCCTCGAGACATACAACAGGAGCACCAAACCAGATATGACAATAATATTCAACACATGGACAAATGGTAGATTTATAAATGTGCAAGATGGATTTTGGCGAGATTCTAGTATGATGCAGTGAATCAGTTTTTCCAGTAATCGACCTAGCAATAGATTCAATATAATCACTCATGTCAGTGGAACACGTGAGACCAAGAAAGCGAAATGGGTTTCTTTTTTGAAGGTTAGCATCATCCATGCTGATAGAAGGCAAAAATGGTTTTCTATGACGATTAAAAGATAGCAATTTTTTTATAGAGACGTTAAAATTTACAAGCCATTTCTTGCCAAACTTGGCTGATTAGAGGTCATTTTTGAGTGAAGTTGCCAATGTTACTTTGTCTGACCTGTTGGAATGACTAAATAGTTACGTCATCAGCCTAAATACCAAGTTGGGAACTGATGACATCGGAAAGGTCGTTGATAAAGAAATAATGTAAGTCAAAGGATAGTGTCTTGGGGATCTCCACATAAATGTGAAATGATCTAGGAGCTTGGCCGTTCAATACGATAGACGCACCTCTCGGGAATTTGTTCTTACAAAATCGGCGTTAAAAAATGAGGAACTTTACGAGTCCAGTAGGTAAGACGCAACCTCTGTTCTATCGATTCTCAAGCCGGTGTTCTAACCATTGGGTTATATTTGCATGTGAAAATCAAGTTTTTTTCTTCAACTCTGTTTGGTTTGATATCAAATGCTGACATTTGTGGTAATTCATTGTTATGTTCTCCGTGGAAGGAAAGAAACCTTCCTATAAAATATCGATCTATGATTATTCGAAACTGATCGATACATGAGGGCGTAAGTCAAAAGACACCGAGAAAATTAAGAGAAAACAGCAATGCTCTATTGCTAAGCGAAAATCTAAAGCACGTCTGTTGAGAGGGGTTATTCGAAATCTCACTCGACAATAGCGAACGCTTCTGGTAATTTCTTTAAGAATGGTAATGGTATAGCACATTGAGGAAAAAAACTTAGTCAGGTTGAATTGGCTCCCATATAAATGTGAAGTTTTACAATAGACCCTTGGCCATTCGACTATTTCAAACGAGGTGGGGAATCTGGAAAGTGTATTTACAGATATTTAAGAATAAGGTTATGGTCACTGGCGCAGAGCATTGTTGTAGATTAGGACTCAACATACTTCCTTTTCTCCCCTACTACTGTGACAATGAACCGTTCCTACTTATAAATATGACACGTAGCCATATTATAACGGGATTTGAGGTGTACTTGATTTTGTAGCGTATGGATCTGGTTAATGTTTCTTTGATTCGGCCTTGTGTCAGACATAACAGAACTCTCTACATCTTAAAAAGTTTTATGCAGAATTATCATCAGAAGGTTGGTTGTCGGCAGAATGGAATATGTAGAATTGTGTGGAATAGCGTAAGAAGAATAAAATATATATTTTGCATTTTAAAATAGAAATTTATTAAAAGGTAGAATAACAAGAATTTGTAGAAATTAATGTTCATTGAGAAAGTTAAGGGTAGTTATTGTTGAAAGAGATAAGGAGAAAGAGAAATAGGACAATGTCCGGGTCGCTTAAAGTTGAAGTTACATTTTAAGAAGTTTGTCTCGCGGTTCTTATCTGACTGAATGACGTTGATGAAGTCCTTTTATTGTAATCTAGATTTTTTCACACTTACTCGCGATGTCCTTTTTGATCTTGCAAGTCGCTCCCATTCGTCAAAAATCATTTTAACATCTACTTGCGAAATCGACTTTTTCGTTAAGCACGTGGTCAACCCTTTTTTCTATTTGGGAAAACCAGGATTTCACACGTCATTGTGAATTTTTGTAAAAGTGAAGAAGAATGTTGGTTTTTTTTAAGTAATTTCTTATCCGCTACAATTTACTGAAATTTTTTTTCTTCTGTTCTATGTATAAATATTTAAGAAACCACTTTGTTTGCCTCTACGTAATCTTCTCTTCCATCAGTGTTCTCTCTAACTACGGCTTTTCTAATTCTCGGTTATTTTGAAGAACGACAACATTACAACAGGCATCCACGGACGCACCCCATTGTACCCAAGGCAAGCTTGTTAACCACAGTTTTAGAATCATAAAATATTATATGACATCAAAGGTATTTTTAGTTATTTCATAGACGCATTTAAGACAATACTTAATATTAAATCATAATCCCGAATTCCGTAACTAGAGTCGTGGTGCGGTATAACAGCAGTGGCGGGTCTTTGGTAAGATGACATTTTTCAGACTGGTTTGACTTCTCAATTTGAATGATTCTTCTAGACAGGTTGCCAACCAAGGCTACAACGCCCAGTCTGTCCTGATATTTACTCAGGGCAACTTCCTGCTACTTGTAACTCTTAATAAACTTTGTCTTTCTCTTAAGCCCTGTTTTGCCATTTAATCAAGCCCACTAAATATGTTATGCGTTGTCTCCCACCACTTCTCTTTTCAGATTTTCGAAGCCCCCTTTCCTCAATATCCATCTTTTCTCTCCGCACTAAGCTATGAGTTAAATAGTAGGACATACTGGATCTTATAGCTTTAGTTGGCAACCAGTTTAACGCAGAAAGAAATGGCAACCAACTAGCATTGACTGACTGATGTAAAATCCGGGCATTTCTTGCGGTTTTTCCTAATATGAGTTGTTTTCCCATCAGGCGGTAAGCGATCATGGCTACCCACAATTTCCTGTCATTTGTAGCTCTTAATATATTTTGCTTTCTTATAAATCTTGTTCTGTCATCCATTTACTCAAGCTCACTAAGTATGTTATGCGTTGTTGTCTTCTGTCTCGTGAGTATAAGATTTTCCAAGCCGTCCTTCTTCATTATATGCCCTAGAAAACTTAACTGTTAACTATCAGTTTGTGTGTGAGTGGGTTTTTTTTCTTTTGTGGAAAAGTAAAAGTTACCAACGATGAACTACCTCCATGGGGTAGAAGCATTACTGTTGGCTTCTCGTGAGATTTGACAAAACAAAAGTGGCTACATTTCTCAACAACTCAACTGTTCTGCTTCGTCGCGAACAGCTTATCTTTCGCAACCCTATTAATTGTTACCTGGGTATTCCATGCGTTTTTCCTATTTTATGAAGACTGGAATTGAGAAGTGTTGAAATCCTTACTATATTTTGTATTATTGAAGTTATCGTTAACATTTTTGTCAAGGTTTATAAAATGTACGTTTCGTTCAATTTTGCAAACCAGTTAACAAAAACTTTAAAATATATGCAAAGATAATATTACGTTTTTATTAAATTAGTATGTATTTTAATCATTATTTTTTTAAAATAGTGAGTGTAATTTGAATAATAAATCTTTTAACCCTTTATTGCATATTGGTAGCAATTGTAACAAAGGCTAATTTGAAAAAAGTAATCAAAGTTTATTGTATTAATCTATGTACCCTAGAAGTTTATTGTATTAATCTATGTACCCTAGAAGTTTATTGTATTAATCTATGTACCCTAGAAGTTTATTGTATTAATCTATGTACCCTAGTAACATCAACTGCGCTTTATATCCCCTTACCTGTTTGCGCTTCTCCCCAAAATTGGGTTTCGATCAGTCAATGTGTATTTCAATGGATATTTTCGAGTGTGTGAGGGACAGACTAACGGAAATTACAAAATATTATCTAAACTTATTTATAAATGGAACTTTGTCTGCGTGTGTGTATGTATGTGTGTGTCTGTCTGTGTCTGTGTGTGTCCGTTACCTATAGACTCCGAAACGGCTGAACCGGTTTTCTTGAAAATTTAGACAGTTATACTATAAGCGTCTGCGGGTGTTCTTAGCTAAGTTTTATGTCGAAATACCCCCGATAAATATCGAAAATCGATAATCGAAAAAATCGGGTTATAGAAGGAGTGGTCCGATTTTAATCAAATTTGATACACTCATAGACAAAGACATAAGAAACGCTATTCAGAAGTCTCAAGGTTGCAGTTCTTAAAATAGTGCAGGAAATCGATAATATATATATATAAAAGCTTTCATTACACCCGAGCAACGCCGGGCTATACTGCTCGTTTATAGATAGAGCTATACTCATCTCCGTCGAAAATTAGCGAAAATTTCGACATTATTTCTATTTTCTCCAAAACTTCGTCGTTGTTCATATGTTCGGTCTACGGTATCCTCAGCATCCTTCCGTAAAATCAAATTTCTGTTGTTTTAAGTCTCCTCTTCCACTTTGAGGAGATCGTTCAGTATTCTCTGCCACGCAGAAAGACAGATATCACATAAATAATGTAAAGAATCTACTTCTCCAGAAATGACCAGTAAACAGCAATCGCTGAATGTGTCCGTAATTTTTGCTAGGTTTTCATATAATTCTTCATACGTTTCCATCAGAAGTTTAGCGCTGCTCTCAGTAGTCGACTGTATGTACAATCTAGTCAAAGATAAACAAATACGGTGATATAGAGAACGGCAAACCAGTATCGAAGAGAATGCCAAATGAACACAACAGTGTCGAAAGAAAAGACAACTACTTGTCACAGATAAACAAGTGAGAACAAATGGAAAAAAAAAAATTAGAAACACACGGTAAATGGGAAAGAAAAACTCCGTGAATGATTCGGAAAAAACAAATTTTATCGCAAATGAAAAATCCTTGGCATTGTTTCGCAGAGAGCACTAAAAAATGCAAAATCCCTTGTTTGTTTGATTAGCAGCATATCAACACCTTATGGGTCATTTAATGACGGAATTTAATTTTCTGGGAGCATTAGTAATTTCATTTACAAAAAGATATTGCTGGTAATTTTTTCTCCATTTTCAAATGCGTAATTTTTTCTCCATTTTCAAATGGTAATTTTTCTTTTTTGCAAAAATGTATTGCTGATAAGATTTTTTAATATAAAAACATGTTGCTGGTATTTTTACTGTAAAAAGGTGCCGATTTTTAAGGACAATTGAAACACAAAACTAAATTATTCTATTAAACATTTATTATACTAAATATGAACCATTTTGTTGCACAAACTTTCTTCATTTTTCCTTTAAATTAAAAATCCTGTCTTCTCAGAATTTCAGTGGTTTCTCAGCAAAGAACTCATTAAGGTGCTTTTTATTCTTATTTATTTATTTATTTATTTTTATCATCCAAAAATTTAATATTTTTACTATTGAGATTATTTTGCAATAACTGAACCGAGTTCGAATTCCAGCCGAATTCAGTGCATTCACTTGTGCGCAAATACCCTTGGGAAAGGTATTAACCCGTCTATTCCTTCCAGTTATGGGTTAAATAACAAGACAGATTAGGTTCTATAGCCTTGGCAGGCAACCAGTCTACCGCAGAAAGCAATGGCAACCTACTGTGGGATAATCTTCTGCCCAGTCAGTCATGTCTCTTTCAAGACATGATCGCCCAAGCGTGTTTCACGTATGGCACTTAACTGACTGACTATATATGAAACCAACTAGCATAAACTCGTGTCTTCTTGATTATAATAGTGAATGCCCTCAATGATATAAGTTAGCTGTTATAAAAAACTTAATTCAACGCACACAAATGATATCTTCTTCCAAATTCATATTTTATAAAGAATTACAAAATATTAAGCAAACACTTGTCAATAATGGATTTCCTAACTCCGTTATTGATCAACAAATTAAAATGTATCTCAACAAAGTTAACAAAAGTTCTCACAATATTGATAATATTAATAATAATAGTGTACATCAAAATAAACATAACACTATTAACTTATACTATTGTAACTAAATACATAATAATCACAAACAAGATGAAGAAACTCTCAAAAACATAATACGTAGAAATGTTAAACCAATAAATAATAATCAAATTAAGTTCATCATATATTATAAAAAAATCAAAATAATTGACCTCATAGTTTCTAATAGCCCCACAAGCACTCAACTAAATCCTCTACAGAAAACTAATGTAACATAGCCATGTAGGTAATATCAAACAGATTTTAGTCAACAATACAATAATCCTCACTCATACACACAGTAAAAAGAACCTTCAGATATTGGAGGCCATCTACATTAAATCTAAACAGCCCACACTTAATAAAATCACGTTTAAATCTGGTCATAGCACATTACATTGCATTTAAATATATGGTTCTGCTATCATTTCCAGCTCTCACGCGGTGTGACGTCAGAGAACCGCATTACAAATTTACGAACTGCGTTTGCTATTTTTGGTAACTGTCATTGTTGCTTAGCAAAGTTTTATGTCAACACAAGATAAAATCGTCGCTGATGGTGGATGTTTTTATGTTAACGTCCTTGTAACCTCTCTGAAGATGGCTCATGTGAGCCAAAAGCTTAGCACCAACTTAATAAAAAATTATCCAAATGTTGAAGAATTTTTGTCTTTATCTTCACCTGAAATTAAAGCCAAAATGCGATGTTTAGAACGGCTTATGATTAAACACAATAGACATTCATTGTCTCTTATATTTAACAATATATATATATATATACACAACATTAAGCAAACACTAGTCAATAATGGATTTCCTAACTCCGTTATTGATAAACAAATTAAAATGTATCTCAACAAAATTAACAATACCTCTAATAATAATGATAATATTAATAATAATGGTTTACATAAAAATAAACATAACACTATTAACTTATACTCGTGCAACCAAATACATAATAATTATAAACAAGATGAAAAAACTCTCAAAAACATAATACGTAGAAATGTTAAACCAGTGGAAAGTAATAATCAAATTAAACTCATTATATATTATAAAAAGTTTCAAACAATTGACCTCATAGTCTATAATAACCCAACAAGCACTAAACTAAATTCTCTACAAAAAACCAATGTAGTGTACCAATTTACATGCCCATTCAGAGATTGCATCTCTGATACTAATCAAAAACCTAGTACATATATTGGTTTTACTACAACCACGCTCTCCCGTAGACTTATATGTCATCTTTCTGATCAGAGTACTATTAAACAACATTTCTCTGAAAAACATAAACATGTAGGTAATATCAGACAGATTTTAGTCAACAATACGGTGATCCTTACTCATACACACAGTAACAGGAACCTGCAGGTATTGGAGGCCATGTACATCAAATCGAAACAACCAACACTCAATAAAATCAACTTTAAAACAGGAAATAACATATTACATTGCATTTGACTATATGGTTTTGTTGTCATTTCGTGCTATCCCGCGGTTTGACGCCATAAAACCGCATCGCAAACTTAAGAACTGCGTTTATTATTTTTGGTAACTATTGCCGTTACCAAGCGGAGTTTTATGTCAACACAAAATAAAATCGTCGGTGATGGTGAATTTTATAATATTTCAGTTTAAACAACCTCTCTGAAGATGGCTCATGTGAGCCGAAAGCTTAGAAGAAAATCAATAAATAATTATCCAAATGTTCGAGAATTTTTGTCTTTATTTTCAACTGAAATTAAAGCAAAAATACGACGTTTAGAACGGCTCATGATTAAACATAATAGACATTCATTGTCTCTTATATTTAACAGCATATGTTTTGAAAATTAGTTGCTGCCTCGATATACTAAATATATATATATATATATGTGTGTGTGTGTGTGTGTGTGTGTGTGTGTGCGTGTGTGTGTGTGTGTGTGTGTGTGCAAATAAATATATAATCGTCTTTATTATAATAGGGAAGATTTTGCTATATGTTATATGTATTTTATGTCATGTCACAGCGTAATTTATATTGATGTGTCAATGTGTTTTGCGTTTGCTTTATTTATACTACAATATCTTTTGCATATATCATGTTACTTATATTACAATGTATTTTTACATTTTAATACGGTTTCAAATGCAACTAACATTCATGTCCATCCGGACAAGAGTCTGTTATTTTTTTATATTGTCAATGCATTTGACACGATTACCGTAGATTAGCTGTGCATCGATGTAGCAGTCCAGATTAACCCATTCCAAAATATACTCGTATATAGTTTAGTCTAGTTTAGAATAACTCCCGGGGTATAATTGTGCGCTAGCCTACTTGTTATCTCCCTCTAGGTATAACATCGCCTAGTCTAAACTATACTTGCCGAAGCCACTTTATACCTTCTCTTTTACTACTAGTATCAATATCTTTTATAATTGCTCCTGTCTAAAAACTCGTAATAATAGCTGACATGAACACATTCAACTGTAATCAGGTAGCCATGTTTATACAAAAGAACTAATCTTGCTTAATTAATGAAACTGTTGGGTAAAAGTAAACAGGGATTTAGATTACACAAAATGATTGATAATAAATTAAATTGTGGCTGCACACACAAAACAGCAGTTATCAATCACAAACATGACATCTCTTCAATCATTTCAACAAAAATCAATAGGTATGCATATTTTAGGCCTACTAATGTGCAAGACAAATCACAATTGATGTTTGTTGAATACACACAAGAAATGTCTGTTGTCGTACTACAAATCATGATACATCTTATAGGTGTATATTATTGATATATCGTATCAATAATATACACCTAATTACATTTGAAACAATCTGGGAATATTCTAACTTAGCCTGTTTTATACTCAGAGTTATAAACCGGTTGAGCCTAACTTAATACCTGGTGTACCCTGGGCAGTTAATTTGAGAACTAAAATAGCTGTGTAAGTTGAAAGGCTTGAAACCGTGTTACAAATCTTTAGAATCGATAGTGAAAGAAGTGAATTGAGGAAAATATGAGGCAACTCACAATACGGCAATGTTAAACTAGTCTATAATACTGAAGAAGGAGCAGCTGGGGATTTGTAGAAACTTATTGTTCCCCATTTTTGGCAATAACCGTATCTGGTTTGAACAGGGTAACGCAGAAAATAGTACATACTATTATTTATCGTGTTCACTCGAATCGGAGTGTAGTATCTGTCTGATTCCCAATCCTTCTGAACTGGAAGAGAAGAATCTGTGGAATATTAACACTACATAACTGCCAGACGAAACATATATATATATATGCGGTAACAGTCTGTTTCATGATTGAACACAATATTCAGGACATGTGTGTCTATTTGGCTCGGCTGTTTTATTATGTTCCATATATTCTCCCTCCAGCTATGGGTTGAATAGCAGGATAGATTGGGTTCTAGAGTCTTGGTTGGCAACCAGTCTACCGCAGAAAGTAATGACATCCTACTGTGGGAAAATCTTCTGTCTGGTCAGTCATGTCTCGAAAGAGACATGATCTTCCAAGCGTGTATCACGTGTGGCAATTAACTGACTGATTGATTTATATATGCTGGTCAGTGCTACATTTTTTTAATTTTAACCATTAATCTTGTTTGCAAGTCAATAAACACATTTATTGTTATTTAAAGAAGGGGAATATTCTGGGTGAACACTCTGTAGTAAGATTAGTGCAGCACAATCTTGAAAGTGATGTGGTGTGTATGTGGGGGGATATGTCTACCTTGCGTCCTTGATGTCTGACACACGGCTTAGGCATGATGTTATTCAATTCTGCTGCATTCATTATTCTAAGAAGACGACACATATTCATTTCGAGTAGTATTCTTGTATCTTTATGGGTGCTGGAGGTAAGTATTTCCTGGTTTGGCATTATCTACTTTATAATCTTCTTCCTTTTCTATGTAACCTGATCTTTTTAGGATGTGGATGATCGTGGCTCTCCACAACCTCCTGTTTTTTGCACCTCCAGAGTTAATTTTGTTTTTTCTGCTATCTCTCCTAATCCCTATTCTGCCAACCATTTGCACATGCCCGTTATGTAACAGATACGCTGCTTCTCTCTGCTTTCATTATATCCTGTGTGTTTCAAATTTTCCAAGCCTTCTTTCCTCATCATGTGGTATAGAATTTTTAACTGTGTTTTTCTTACTCTAATTATAAATCTCCTTTTTGCTTACATCTTTTTAAAAACTTAGTCGATGATCCATAGTATCCTCAGCATCCTTCTGTAGAACCATATTTTTGTCATGTTAAATCTCTTCTTCATTTATGACGTGATCGTCCAGCATTCACCGCCAGTATAGGAGGACCGATATTTCATAACTTTTAGCACACTTGTCTTTGTTTCTTTTCTGTTTCTTAATACTTTGCATCTTTCACTTTTCCATTGCGCCTTCAGATTTTGATGTCACACTTTCCTAGATATTTAAATGTTTCTACTTACTTGATTTTGGCATCTCCAATTTGTAATTAGCATATTGAGCTGTTTCTTCTTGTTGACAACCATGCATTCTGTCTTTTGTATATCACTTTCGACAACTGTATTCCTGGGAAAAGAAAGTCATTGTTGTTTTCTTTTACATATATATATATATATATATATATATATATATATATATATAAAGACATTCTACGTAACTCTCCAGGTGTGTTCGACTTCGTTTATTCATCGTATTAATTTTTTTTTTTTTTTTTTTTTTTTTGGTGCCGTAATTTTTTTTTTCAAACCGCAAGTGTACACCAGTGTCCGGACTGGCTAAAAGGGACGACTATTAAAATTGCAAGACGTGACCTCTGGGATCTAATCACAACGTGGGACAGAGGCCCGTTGATGCAAAAGACGTCCTGTAACCCAGCTTTTGTGGCGGCATCTTCGGACGAGATCGTCATGACCAGCAACAGCGACCAAACCAACCATACAACCGGATGGCAGTGTCACAACTGGGACCGTCACGACCGTCAGCGAGAACGAGCGTCACATTAGACCGACGGCCAGCCAGTCTGAGGCGTCACATGTTTCTACTTGATTTTGACATCTCCAATTTGTAATTAGCATATTGAGCTGTTTCTTCTTGTTGACAACCAAGCATTCTGTCTTTTTAAAATTGATGTTTAGTCCTTTCTTCTCGCTTTCCTTTACTACATTCTGTAGGAGTTCCTGTAGTGTTCTTTCTTTGTTTGTTATCAATCTTAACCTCTTCAAATCTGAATCAAGCGTTTCTTATCGTACGTAAACATATAATATGCATTTACTTACTCATTCCTCTCCGAGGTCCATAGAACAACCTCATTTACTTACTACTACCTTTGGTGACTCTTGGGCCTAGTATTTGGTTAAAAAATAAAAAAAATAAGCGAATAACGTTTACCTCTTTTAAGGAAATTTTCCGACAACCCTGTCCTTCTTACGTACTTTTTTCACTTTTTAAATGATTTTCCAACTTATTTTTAATAAGCGCCACTCCCCGTTTATTTCAGACTGCGAAAAACTCCTCTATTATTAAGACCCCATTTGTATTAGGCAATCAAAGAGTAAGATTAGGCTTACGGCCACATCGCATTGAAACATCCGTTCCCATACGATCACCGAAGTTAAGCTTAGTCAATATCTCGATGGGTGACCATTTGGAAAGGTATTAATGTATCTCTTCTCTCACCAGCTATAGTTTAATTATTAAGACTTATATCACTAAACCATTTTTTATCTTCAAATAACCTGGAAAGGGTTGATAAGCCGTTAAAAATTAATGAATCAATGAATAAATCAAATGCTGGTTAGCTACACAGGCATATGTTTTAGATTTGTTTACATACTCTTGAAGATAAATGTATAGAAACTGGGGTGATCACAAAGTGAAGGATTAGCTTATATATTGATTGTAATGTAGAATTGAACCCCTATTTTGTATTTTCATTATAATTTCTTGTTTGTTGTTCAAATTCTTAGTGATGTTCTTTCCAGGTATGGATTAATTTGTAAAACTTGTATCCCGAAATCATTTACCCCACAAAAAAAAAAACTTGTATCCCTAAATCATTATACCCCACAAAAAAAAAACTTGTATCCCTAAATCATTATACCCCACAAAAAAAAAATCCTTACAATCTAAAAATATTTTTTGGCTTTAAATAAGTTGCAAAGGGTTGAAAATCTGTAAAAAAAAAAAGTCACATTAGTAGTTAGACAAGTAAATATTTAAGCGCCCTTCTGTGGAAATGTGTTTCATGAATACTACCAATTCTAAGTTAGTGCTCCATACTTGTTTCCTTGTGCCAAAATAAGCAAAGATTATTAAATATCCATATATTTTGTCAAGGTTGACCTGAACACCAGCTGAAGTAATTCCATGATTAGAAATGTCAACCTCATCGCAATCAGCCACCATGATCGATAAATTCATATGAAAGTCAACATTTTGAATAATTTAGTGGGTTTGAAAATCAAGGCTGAAAAACTGTTTTAAGTTAATTGGTTAGGTTTGTGCATCCATTTGTATGAATATATAAATAGATATCATTATCCATTTACACTAATGACTTGTGACGTGCTTGGAGAGCGCTGCCTTGTATAATATTTATCTCCCAGTCTATGGCGCAAACACGTGTAGATCCGTCTGGTGCAGTCTCCCAATAACGAGTACGTAATTTATTAATAAATGGTCTGCGACGTTAGTGGGCTAATCACTGCTCTACGATAGATATTTAGTTTATAGCGGACACAACGGTCAAAATGAGAGGCAACCGGTCGAGATTGAATACATTATATCGTGAATGGTGCGCGAGACGTGAGTTTTAGGAATCGATGTTTTTTTTTTTTCTTTAGTGTTTTTTTTTTTTTACTCTTGGCCAGATTTCTGAAAATTTTAGCTTAGTTGGTTATCGGAGGAACTAAGAACTGAACGCGCTCACATTAATTAGAGTGGTTGTCATTCCTCTGCACCAAGTGTACTTAATAATGATGAGATTTATTTGTTTCATAGTAGTGGAATAACCACTACTATGCGTTTATATCATTATTCATTAAGAATAATGAATTAACATCATTATTAATATCATTATTCATTCATACATGAATAATGTTAATTGTTAAGTTAGTAGTGACTTATTATTAATAATAAATATAGAATAATAATTATTCATTAACAATATTAATTTCTTAAGTGGAATAACCGTGGAAAAAAAACTTTACAGAAGTATGCAAGTCTCAAATGGCAAACTACTGTAATTATCATAATTTTGACGACCCGTGAACGCTTGATTTTAATTTTAATTTTAATGTAAGACCGAAAAACACCCAAAGACAGTATAATAGCAACAATATAAGGTCGAAGACTCCTATCCGCGCTCAGATTCCTTAGCCTGCCTGTCTTCTGCAGATTGAAAGGTGGTGATAGCAAGTCGCTAGCCAACGTGTTGAGATCTGCCATCCTAGTCTCGCTTCTTCGATAAAATTATTCCAATTATTATTATTTTTTTTTTAATCATATCACCCCGAGCAAGGCGGTAACGGCACTGAAGCGCAGGTGACTACGTAGGAGTGAAAAGATTGGAAAAGAGAAAGCCGGAAAACACATCCTAAGCAGGGAACAAGGAATGAGCCTCTTCACCTGTTACATAGAGATCGGTCCTCCTCCTTTCTCTCTCTCTTCTCCAAAGAAGTTATTTCTACTATTACTTTGAGATCCGTCCACCCCTTCTCGCTTCTTCGATAAAATTATTCCAACTATTACTTTGAGCTCCGTCTTCTGCCTCTTGTTTCCTCGAACAAGTTATTCCAACTATTACTACGTCCGACCTTTATGAATTTAAGCGCAGCGACAATGTCTCATCATTTACACTGTTGAAATGGTTGAATGTAACCGTAAGTTCTATGCTGACAGTTTCTTCTATCGTACTTCTCACTCGTGGAACTTTCTTCCGCGCTTCTTGCTTCTCGTTGAACTTTGCTCTGCAAAAATATAAATGCAATGTTATTCGTTATCGTCTTCCTTCTCAGTCATTGTTCTTTTATTATCCTCTCTCCTTAATAGTGTTTTTCTCATCTCTTTAACACTCAGTACCCTTTGCGCTTAAGTGGTTTTATTGTCTTATTTGGGTGAAATAATTAAAGAAAGAGACTACTAAAAATGAAAGACGACACGCAGAGCAAAACAAAACCGATATGTTAGTGACTTTTGTAATACTAAATTGTTAAGCTCTGTTTTGAGGTAGGTAATGTGCATTGTGGAGCAGTGGATATCAGCTCGGAAAGAGAAATCGGAGGACCGAGTTCGAATTCCAGTTGACTTCCTTTCATTCACTTACATATAAATACTTTTAGAAAAGTATGAATTCATCTCTTCTTTCACTAGATATAGGTTAAATAAGACAGAGTCGGTTCTATAGCCTTAATTGGTAACATGTCTACCACAGAAAAAATGGTAACTTACAGCGTGAAAATCTTCTGCCTTGTCATTCATGGATCGAAGGAAACATTATCGCTAAAATGTGTTTCACTTAAGCACTTAAAAGACTGACCGAATCACTATCATATTTTTATGGCGTGTCAGTGTATAAATGAAAATGTAATTATAGATAGATAGATAGATAGATAGATAGATTGTATTCAGGCTGCAGATAATTATCTAAACATATATTGTTAAATATAACAGGTAATGAATGTCTATTATGCTTAATCAAGAGCAGTTCTATATATCGTATTTTGGTTTTAATTTCTGGTGGAAATAAAGACAAAAATTGTCCGACATTTAGATATTGTTTTATTACGTTGTTTCTAACATAAAGACATCCATCATCAAAGATGAAAACAATCTGAAGATGGCTCACGTGAGCCGAAAGCTTAGAACCATTTTAACAAGACAATATCCAAATGTTGGACAATTTTTGTTTTTATTTCCACCAGAAATTAAAACCAACATACGATATTTAGAACGGTTCATGATTAAGCATAATAAAGAGTCATTGCCTGTTATATTTACCAATATATATATATAGTAAATTGCGGCCTACACGTCGAAGTCAAGACTTTTAGCTCATAATTCTAAGTGAGGCATAAGTCAACGCAAAAACATACGGTAGTTTACCAGTGGCCCAAAACTTAGGCCTACCGGTTAATGAAGTATACGGTTATCTGTACCTCACATCAGGTCCCTCCACTTGCCTGTGTCTTGAGAAACTAACCATAGTAGTTTTTTTCATAACTTTTTATTTATATATAAATATGTTTATATATATATTGCCGGTCTTTTTCTTATTTATTATATATATAAATAAGAAAAATACTGGGAAACAGCCTATGAAGAAAAAAGCCCTGACTAATGGGAACATCACAATGGTGCCTTCACGAAAATTTGAAGTCGGCATGACTCTGTTTAGTTAAGAGACAAAATTCTCCACATTAATCCTATTAAAACTCCCTCTCTCTCTCTTTCTCTCTCTCTGTCTCTCTTTCTTTCTCTCTCTCTCTCTCTCTCTCTCTCTCTCTTTAGCACTTTACGAAACAAAAAACCTGCTTGCAAAAGTATCCTTTTATCAGAAAATCACTGAAAAACCAGCAATCTTGGCACTAAGCATCACCACAACTCAACACTATATATGTGTGTGTGTGTGTGTGTGTGTGTGTGTGTGTGTGTGTGTGTGTGTGTAAAGAAAGAGAGGGAGGAAAAAATGGAGAGAGAGAAAGAGAGACAGAGGCGCTTAACTTTTAAACTTTGTCATCTGATGTATTCATTACATGTTGATTTTCATTTTTATCTTTACTGTTATTAATTAGACATGTGTCTTTGTGTGTCAGTGTGCAGGTTTCTGCATATGTATGTCTGTGTTTGTCTGTGTGTCAAAGTCTGTGCTGTGTTGTAAGTAGGTGTGTGCATGTGTGTGTCTGTCTGTGTACGTGTCTTCGAACGTGTCTCTGTGTAGCTACGTGTCTATTTCTGTGTCTCTGTGTGTATGTGAGTCTATTCGTGTGTTTCTATGTCTGTGTGTACAAACTGAGGTAGACGTGAACAAACGTAAATATCTCGAGATATACATTTTGTTAAGCTAATTAATGTTTTCACAATAAAACCAAAATGAACCAACTAATATTGGTAAAATTTACAGCCTATATATATATATATATATATATATATATGCGTGTGTGTGTGGGTGTGTATTTAGGCAACAAATTATAGGCCTGATCACACCAGATAGTGTTCTCTCTTTTTCGCTTTCTCTCCCACAGTATTTAAAGTCCACTCATCATGTAAATTTATCTAAATATCTTTTTATTTGACATTTTTCAGTAACTTTTATTATGCAACACAAAGGTTGTTCATTATATATATATATATAATATTTTATATATCGATAGCTATTTTATTGTTTATCAGTTTACTATGGGTTATAAAAAGATCTAATCTCAAAAGAGAAACAAAATATTTTAACGTTTTTGAAGGTTGGAAACACAAACTTAGAAATTGCAAAAAATCTGAACTGACATCAGAGAATAATGAAAAAAGAAATTGAAAACATTAACAAAAAAAAAAAAAAAGAAAAGAAAAATACTGGCTTTAAGAACGTCACGCAAAAAAGACTCCCGAAAACTGAAATAGGTAATAAAGAATAAAAATAGAAGAACCAGGAAGAAAATATTTGAAAGAGCAGCCTTTGCCGAGAGAAAAGTTCCAGAATATTAAGTCAGTCAGTTAATTGCTATACGTGATACATGCCTGAGCGATCATGACTACTGACTGGGCAGATTATTATTTATTTTTTTTTTTGCAGTAGGTTGTCATTTCGTTCTGCGGTAGACTAGTTGCCAACCAAGGCTATCAAACCCAATCTTTTCTACTATTCGACCTATAGATGGAAGTAAAAGAGATAGATTAATAACTTTCTGAAGGGTATTTGCGCGTAAGTAAATGCAGCGAATTCAACTGGAATTCGAACTCGACTCTCGGATTTCTCATTCCGAGCCGATACCCATTGCACCACGTACCTCAATTAGCTATCGGATGATCTTTTATTTTATTTCTTGTCCCCATCCTGCACGTCCACCATCGGATATTGGCCAATAACAATTCCTCAATGGTCTAACAATTTGGACATCTTTCAGTTTGTTCAGCCAGTCTTAACTGGGTAAATGCAAACATTAACAACTGAATGGCGGACATCTAACAATGGCAGCTGACAATCACTAAACATGGGGACATAACATTCATTTTTTTCCATTTACGTGTTAGCATTAGTAAAGAGAACTAACTCCATGAACAACTGTTTTGATTCTTACCTTCTTATCAAATACTCAGATGTAGGTGTGGTGTACAGCTAGCAAAACAGAAAATGGAATCAGCGCGCCGAGCTCAAATTCCGCTGGAGGCTGTAATGTTCACTTAGCACTAATGTCCTCCAGGATGGCATGAAGGTATTTTTAAAGATTTTCATATGACTAAAATAGTAAAGTACACTTCGTCTGTTTTCCTTATTAGAGTAACCAGTCTAGTAAAAAGACAATTCTGTATCCCAAACCTTGGAGCAGACAATTCTATATCCCAAACCTAACAGGAAACAGGATGTGAAATGAAAAAGAAATATTGTGCTAATTTCGTTATATACGTATAGATAATAATAATTGGGCAATATGCAAACATTATGGAAAATCTGTAAACAAACACTGGTATGAACATCACCCAGCACCGGTTACAGAAATAGAAGATGTAACCATTCTATGGGATTACACCATCTACACAGACAGAAAAATTGAAGCAAACAGGCCAGACATTATTGTTAAAAACCAGAAGGAGAAAACTTGTCTATTAATTGATATGGCTTGTCCAGCGGATTGTAACATAGCAATCAAGGAATTTGAAAAACTGTCAAAATATAAAGACCTGGAAATTGAAATAGAAAAAATGTGGAAATTGAAAACAAGAGTTGTGCCAGTGATAGTAAGTGCACTTGGAATGATAAAAAATGGAACAAAACGACACATTGAAAGAATCCCTGGAAACCCCAGCTTAAGAGATATACAAAAAATTGTCTTATTAAGTACAGCCCACACACTAAGGAAAACTTTATCTATGTAATGCTGGAGATGATAGGGAAGATAGAAAAACATGAAATGGAACCATAACAACACGCCACTACCTGCCTTAGGTCTCCCCGCAGACTTGGTTGGTAGTGAGACCAAAGCAGAAATCGAAATATGATGAAAAATGACATAATAATAATAATAACACATTGAAAGAATCCCCGGAAACCCCAGCTTAAGAGATATACAAAAAATTGTCTTATTAAGTGCAGCCCACACACTAAGGAGAACTTTGTCTATGTAACGCCAGGGATGATAGGGAAGATAGAAAAAAACATGAAATGGAGCCATAACAACACGCCACGATGTGCCTTAGGTCTTCCGCAGACTTGGTTGGTAGTGCGACCATAGCAGAAATCGAAATATGGTGAAAAATGACATAATAATAACAAGAGTAGTTAAAGACCGCAAACTTCGCCAAGGCAATACTGACATCATCTAAGCGATTTACCCTCTTTTTCTTTTAGCATTTGGATAATAAATGTTAAATTTATATTATAAATACTAATATTTTCGTGGAAAAAAAAGTACGCTTAGAAAATATAATGGCGGAAAGAAATCTAGGGGCGGTAATTCAGTATTTGTCATGTGAAACGTACGAAAAAATATTAGTAAAAAAATACAAAATTAAAAATTAAAAAAAAAACGGAAAAATAATGCAGAAACTTAATCCCGTGTCTGATAAAACCTAAAATCTAATCAGTTTGTGCCGGTGATTAAGCCAATCATCCCTGATACTAACATCTGCTAATTTTGTTATAAAAGTGTATTTTTATATTTTCACGATGCTTCGTGAGGACACATTTATAGTGTCTCCACTTGCCAGGACTAAGTTTTTTCGATCTGCTGTTTGGGTCCCGGTTATTTCTCGTTTATATAGAGCTTGGTGTAAATTGATATTTTCTTGTGGGAGTGGTCTTGTTTGCGGTTAGTTAATTTTCTTTTTATTGTGCAAGAAACTTCGAAATCTTCATGAACAGCTGAATGACAAACTTTTTTGCATTAATCCTTAAAAAACCCTACTTGCCAAAATATCTTTTATCATTAAAACTACTGAAAAAAAAAAATCCTGGCGCTAAAGATTATCACAACTCAACACTATTTAATCTTCAGGAGGAAAGAAAAATATATTTAGTCGAGCACTTTCACAGAAACTTGTCTTTATACGACCAATTTCTCGCAACATCCAACAAAAACCTACCGCTACAAACATAAAATAACTATTACACACCAACATGCTGCAAATACAATTTAATTTTTCACTAAAAAAACATACCAACAGTAAACAACCACAACTACAAAATTAGACTCACTCAAAAAATGAAACAATTCATAAAACGCATAAGATGGAAAGTATTTTACTTCCTCAGGAAAAAATAAAATAAAATAAACAGTAACCGCCAATAACAACAAAGGCAACAGATTCGGATTTCCATCTGTGAAATGCCCACCGCGACAGATCGAACTTATCGCAATTGAAAACGACATAATAAACATTATGAACAAACTAGAAACAAGAAAAATAAACACCAAATTCCAAACCCTTCTAGAAAATCTATACATACAAGCAGACATATCTAGAAAACTCTACAAAAGAAGCACCAACGACAGCAAAACATTAGTTGACGAAGAAATTACCAAGTTTTATAAAACCGCCAACATTAACACAGAAAGCAACACAAACAAGGAAGCAAAAACCATAGCCGCCAAACTGAAACTAAACAACACAATCAAATAACTACCGAAATTAGAAGCATTCAATAAACTAAAAGACCACAAAGATAACTTTTCAAACAAACCAAAATGCAGACTAATAAACCCCACAAAATCTAACATCGGATAAATAAGTAAACAAATATTAGAGGAAATATGCTCCAAAACAAAGCGTACACTAAAAAATAAACTAATGGAAACCACAAAAGAAATAATTGGTTTACAAATATCACCAACAAAACAGAATGCTCATTCATACAACAATACATAAAAAGCATAAATTAACTTCAAAGAGGATACTAAATTATTCCTGAATTCTCAAGACCATTTATATTTGTAGAATCAAAAAATATAATAATTGTCCTCGCAATCTTTTCATTTTTTCTTATTTTTATTTTTATTTTTTCAATTGGAGTGGATGGACTGAACTATCGCCCAGTTCGCGCTCCGCCCACGTCTGTTGAGCGGGTGTAGGGGCTCATCCCTTGTTTCCTGTTTGGGATGTGGTTTCCGGCCTTCTCTTTTCCAGTCTTTTCACTCTTTTCTTTTTTTTCAATTGGAGTAGATAGACTAAACTATCGCCCGGTTCACACTCCACCCACGTCTATTGAATGGGTGAAGAGGCTCATCCCTTGTTTCCTGTTTAGGATGTGGTTTCCGGCTTTCTCTTTTCCAATCTTTTCACTCTTATGTAGCCCCCTGCATACCAGTGGCCTTACCGCCTTGCCCGGGGTGATATGATTAAAAAAAAATATTTATACCCGTCCATCAACGTACACACGCTAAATAACGCTCTAAACTTCGTAAAACATTTAAACATTTCAGAAGAAGACCTAAACATTATCAACACTGCAGAAAGTCCATACTATACCATAACAACAAAATATGGGTAAAAAAGCGCAACACTACCAAAACGAATTACTACAACTTTGACGTAACAATGGGGAGTTACGACGGTGCAGAAATATGCGAAATTATAAGCATATACATCACCAACAAGCTAACAAAATATATAGGTTGATACAGAGACGATAGATAAATAATTCTAGGAAACTGTAAAGGTAGAACTAGGGAAAATATAAGAAAACGAATTGTAAAAATTTTCAACACTGTAAAATTCGCAATTGATAGAAATACAAATCTAAAAATAGTCAATTTCTTAGATATAACACTCAACTTAAACAATAATACATACGAACCATAGAGAAAAGAAAACAACAATCCCATATATATCAACAAAAATTCCAACCACCCTTAATGTATTGGAAGACATAGTCATATCTATATACAAAAGGCTATCAACGAACTCCGTATGACACTTAACTGACGTTATAGTGTTGTATCATATGAGTTGCTCCGCTACAAATAAATGTACCAGATCGTTTTTTTTAGAATTTTATTGTAGTTAACTGGTCTTTACTACTGTTCCAAATTCAAATCTTTCCTTTTCCAAGACTCGTTGCCAGTTAAGTCTTCGTCCTAGATACGACGATAAACTACATCCGGCAGCAAGACCTCTGATTGGGACATTGGATGTTTTTGAGAAGCATCGAACAACCTCTTAATTGCTGTTGTCACCAAATCTACGATGGCACGGGGTGGTATATACCTGCTAAAACCTCAACTACGGTCAAATAGGGAATCTCTAAAATCAACAGTGTATATTTCGACTTTCTTCATAATGAAGAACTGTGAAAGTTGAAAGTACCTGAACAAAATTGAATAAAAAATTAAACAGACAAACCTTATCGGTTCTTTTTAGTCAAACTTGTTTTGCTTGCTAAATATACCTTATATATATATATATATCTAATGTGGAGAAATTTGTCACTTAGCTAAGCGGTGTTATTTTAGTCAAGTCGACTTCAAAGTTTCGTGAACGTATTATTGAGATGTTTTCACTCTTTAGAGTTTTTGTTTTTCTGCAAATTCTGGTATCTAAGGTAATATCAAAACTTGACCCCCATAAGGCGAGCGGAGGTGATGGTATCCCGGTCATTGTCCTTAAAAATGTGCCCCTGAACCCTCATCTGTCCTCGCTAAACTCTATAATTACTGCCTTTCTATTTCCTGTTTTCTTGCATGCTGGAAGTCCTCTTCTGTGGTCCCTGTATTTAAGAACTCGAAGGAACCCTCGGACCCATCCAACTATCGCCCTATCAGCCTTCTACCAATTTTCTGAAAATGTTCGAGGCTATTATCAATGCTGAAATAGTTCAACATCTTACTGCCTATAAACTATTCTCAGGCAGGCAGTGCGGCTTCCGCTTCGCCAGGTCCACAGCCGATGTGCTAACGACCATCATGGAATACATATATCAGGCCCTTGATGAGTCCGGCGAGGCTCGTGCTGTTGCCCTGGACATCTCCAAGGCTTTTGATAGGGTTTGGCACTCTGGCCTTCTACGCAAGCTAAGTGGTTAGGGTATCACCAGACACTTGCTTGATCTGATTCAATCTTTCCTATTTAACCACATAATGAAGTTTGTTTTGAATGGGCATGCCTCCACATTCTACTGAACGAACGCTGGAGTTCCCCAAGGCTCTATCCCAGGCTCAACACTCTTGCAGATCTTCTTACATGATCTCCCAGGCAAGTTCCAAGTAGGCATTTACGCAGATGATGCCACAATCTACTCCCGCATCAGTAAGAAATCCGGCGAGGCGGACAAACATAACCTAGCTACTGATCTTGAGAAGGATGGGTCACTGTGTCGAGTCAGTAAGCTTTTTACGCCTGAATCCATCTTGCACATATACAAATCAATCATCCGTCCGCGCATAGAATACTGCTGTCATATATGGTCAGGCGCCCCTGCTGTTCTTCTCGGTGTTCTCGACATACTCCATAGGAGGATCTGTAATATGATAGGTCACGTCTTGGCAGCTCGACTCTAACCACTTTCTCACCAACAGAATGTGGCTTCCCTCTGTCTATTCTACAAATATATTCATGGCTTCTGCTCTGACGAACTTAAGTCGCTGGTGCCCCCGCCACTAGAATTTACTCGTGCAACCAGAATGGCAACAAGGTCTCTCCCACTTACAGTTAGATCAACCAAATGCAGCCATCAATTCTACTCCAGCAGCTTCTTATTCCCACTTCCCGCCTGTGGAACTTCTTTCCATATACTCGCTTTCCTGACGGCTACAACCTCCAGGAATATAAATGCAATGTCAATACCCATATCTTATCCACTTGACTCCAGTTCTTTCTACATTACCCTGTATATCTTGTTCTTTTCCTTTCTCTCTACCTTCGTAACTGTCTTCACACCTGTGTTTCCATCCTTATCTTGCCTTTTCTCTGACACCCCCTGTAACTGGTCCGGCTTTCTCTTCACTCTCGTCTTGTCTAAACTTTAACTCTTATGTAGCGCCGTGCGCATTAGTGACGGTACCGCCTTGCTGTGAAACGATTAAGAAAAATGCTTGAGGGGTGAAGACGTCACAATAATGCATTCACGAAACTTCGCAGTCGGCATGACTGAAATAACACTGTTCTGCTAAGTGACAAACTTCTTCACATTCATTTTTTAACGCTCCATTCTTATCTTCATATTGAGCACTTTATGACAAAAAAATCTGCTTGCCTAAAATTCTTTTCTACCAGTAAACTACTGAAGAAAAGCATCAATTTTAGCACTAAACGTCATTACAGTTTAGCAGTATATATATATATATATATATATATATATATATATATATATATATATATATATATATCAGCATGCAGTGTGGAAGAAGAATCCAAAGGAGTATCCTGTACATACAGTGGTAGGATAACTCTCTAAGAGAGCTCTAAATATATATGTATATAAATACATATAGAGTAAAAATAAGAAAAATTAAGGCAGACACGTTATTTCATGGTAAATCGGAAGGATTTTACACGAATTGTGTAAAATCCTATGTACAATAAAGACTGATGATGATTCGCCTGAAATAGGCCCATACTTCCGATTTACCATAAAATAACGTGTCTGCCTTAATTTTTCTTATATATATATATATATATATATATATATATATATATATAAATTCCTAAATTTTAATTCCGTTGAATAGCTATATCAGCGAGAAAACTCTTGCTTCATCAGCAACGATCCAAAACAAAATTTATTCATTCAAAAATAGTACAAAAAATCACATACCGGAAGGAGCCCCAAAACATATACATACACAGGAAGTTAAAAAAAACGGGTGGGGGTGATTAAGAATGAAAAGAAATTATTTAAAATTTGTCGTCTAGACATGAAAAATGATCAGATTACGTCTGTATGAAATAATCAAGAATAAAAATTTAACCGTGTCACAAGAATAAGAAGTGGTGAGGGAAAGTAAAAGATGTGGTGTTTATATATATATATATATATATATATAAATTAAAAAAGGATTAATTCAATGATGTTGGATGATCATTTCGACATGAAAATCCCCACGGGGGATAACACATCACCTCAGCAACAGAAAAATCCTTTCAGAAACTGGAGAAAAATCAGTCTAATTTTCCTTTTTAAATAGATTTGCAAAGAAATTAAAAAAGAAAAAGAAAAAGAAAAAAAAGAAAAAGATAAAACAAAATAAAATCAAGTAAACAAGAAAAGAAAAAATTGACATCGTCTGGGTTCGCAAAAAAAGGAAAGAGAATTGTAACTTAAAATTATCGGACGGCCGTGTTGAATTGATGTAAGGTTAAGCAACACGGAAAAAAGGTGGGAGATAAGAGAGATAAAGGAAGGAAGGAAGGAAAAAAGAAAAGAAAAGAAAGAAAATTTTTTTATATATTACAGACGCTGGACATATTAAAAAACCTAACTTCCCAAAAGCGTTGAAGTATTAGAAAAAGGCCTTTACTTAAAAAGGCATAATTATTTTTAAAGGGAATAAAAAGATATAGGATTTAAAATATATATATTTTTTTAAAACTTGGTCAATTGATTTAAACGAAATAAAGACATCGCTAGGTAAAAAAAAAAAAAAAAAAAAATTCATTTACAATTATACATACATATAGAAGTACACACATACATACATACACATACACACACACAATTCTTCGATTACGAATACATATATACATGCATACATACACATACACACACATACATTCAATTCCATACATACTTATATATATATATATAGTCAAACTCCGGATTATTCTTAACTCAATAAATTAATCTTTCCCATCAGTTCAAATGACTCTTTACTTCGTACCTCATTAAATGCTTTTCTGTCGTATGGGTCATTGCCTGAAAAATTTGTTATCTTTTTTACAATAGTAAATGATAACGCATTATTTAGCATTACACAAGACCACAAGCGTAATGTAGCCTTTGCGAATTGGAGTATTAATATAGCCTAGTAACGATTCTGAGGACATGTGAATAGGGAAAATAGTAGAAAGTGAAATCTCAGAGCGGAGTTCAAAATCTGGTCGAGTCTGTTGTGTTCACTTTGTATTATTGTCTCGAGAAAATCCGGAATCCCTCTCTTTTCTCGCCTCACCCAAGCTATAAAGTTGAGAATTTTCACTAATCGAAGATGCTTCCTCAAGGAGTCCCCATTCATTGAGGACCTATTTGGACAAACTCAGACCTAATAATCTGGAACTCGTAGATAAAATCCATCGCTAAACTTGATGGAAAATGGCCAGTTCTTTGTATCGCCCCAGTAAGTACTTCACTCTTGCTATCTGCTACTTTTATAAAATCCAGATAAGGCTGAAAATGGAATACTGTTACCTTATATGGACAGAAACTTCCCTTTACACTCTCGATAGAGTTTAAAGGCCTCTCTGCGTCCTTTTTTATTTCCCACCCTACAATCCCATTCTCACAGACGAGACCTCGCAAGCGTCTTGCTGTTCTATTACTATTTCCATAGAGGGTATTCGGATGAACTAAACTCATTAATTCCACTAGTCCTACCCTTCAGGGCTAAGACCAACCATGCTACGCACATTGTAGCAAACCACCCTCCTTCCTTTCGTATTTTCTTAATGAGATGTACGTTCCACTCAAGAAGCTTTTTCTCACGAACCACTGCCTTGTGAAACCGACTCCCAAGAGGATATTTCCTCGATCACTACAATCTTAACCTGTTCAAGTCTAAAGTTAACCGTTATCTTCAATACATAGGTGCATAAGCTATGCCTCATTCACGGTTCCCCTCTATCTTGAGTGACCCTCAGACCTTGTAAAGAATGAACATCACTATAAAAAACATCCTGAAGAAATATGTAATTTAACAGAGAGAAAAAGATATATAGAGAGAAAGAATACTCTTAAGAAAGGTATTAATTCGCTGTTTTCCCCTCCTGCTATGGGTTAAATTGTGGGACAGATTGAGTTCTATAACCTTGGTTGGCAATCAGTCTACCAGAGAATGTTATGGCAAACTACTGAGGGAAAATTTTCTGCCCTGTCAGCCATGTGCTTATCGAGATATGATCGCCCAAGCGTGTATCACGTATCGTCTTTGACTGACTGATCTTAAGCTGAGGGAAGCTATCAAACTTTTCGTTATTGCTTTTCCAACGTCCTATATAATTGAATGCTGTAAAAACATAGTTACTCGACTTCTTATTCAACAAAGAAACCGCTTACAAATTACACAACGAAGAGATATGCGATTATTTCTAAGTACCATAGAACCTGGAGTAAGATCTTTAGCCAGTAAAAGTCAAAGTCAACCCACGCATTGAGATAAGCTATCAAATAAATGTTTTTTTTTAGCATTTTACGTGGTTCTACAGAAGGATACTTTGGATACTATGGACTAAACGTATGAGCAACGACGAGGTTTTGGAGAGAATGGAAACAAAATGGAAACATATTTAATGTCAAGAAGAGAAAGCTGAAGTTACAGAAACATGTAATGAGAAAGAGTGTTTGGAGAATCTGATCCTCACAAGGTGGATAGAGAGATAGGGGAAAACAGTGCATGACATTATTGATGGGCTTATGCAAATGGATAGCAGAGCAGGGTTTGGGAGAAATAACAATGCAAAATGTATTAAGAGCTACAAAGAAGAGAAAGATGTGGAGGGCCATGATCACCTACGTCCCGAAGAGACACTGCACATAAATTAATAAGAATCATTAGCATTTATAATAGTAATGAAAACAGTATTAAAATTATTTTTGCTCATATCCTAAGTATTATCTTGTTATGAAAAATTAATTCTGCATAATATTCGAAATTTAATTTGACGATGAGTGGGGTGGCACTGACAAAAATGTTTGCGCCCAAAGAAGGCCAGTCCGTCAGTTAAATATCTTACGCGACACACACTTGGGCGATCATGTCTCTTTCGAGACATGACTAATTAGGCAGAAGATTTTCCCGCAGTAGATTGCCAGTACTTTATTCGATAGACTGGTTACAGACCAAGACTATAGAACTAAATCCGTTCTGCTATTTAACCCATACCTGAAGGAAGAAGCGGATTAATACCTTTCCCAAGGGTATTTGCGCGTATGTGAATGAAACGAATTCAAATGGAATCCTAACTCAGCTCTCCAATGTCTCGTTCTGAGCACATATCCGACAAGTGGAAAAAAAGTTGAAAAACACTGAGCTAGATAATCATTAAGCTTATGTTTATACGTTACAATCACAGATTCTGTGTTGTAGTAATGGTTTAAAAGTTCCGTGCCTGAACGTAGTTTATATAAAAGAGCATCCACCTCGGCGTCGTTGTCTAAGTAGTAACCTTGTTTTTAAACGGAAAGACAGTCTATAGAACTAAGCTGACTGAGGCAGGAAGCAAAGTGTGAAAGGAAAGAAAAAGAAGAATGTCTTGAAGGCTGAAAAAAGCAACAGGTTGGAACAGGACGGGGAAGAAAAACAAAATGGTTGCCATCGACCAATGATTGGAAAGGCTTTTTTTTCTTTTTTCTTTTTTTAGAAGTGAACAACGATGAAAAGAAGTGGGGCTGCCTTGAATTTAGGAAGAAATTATTATGTATAATGTATGAAGATGAAACTCATGAACAGATGGAGAATGTTGAAAAGAAGAGAAAGGGAGGAGGTAACGAATAAGAACCATATTAGAAGAAGGAGGTTTCGGTGAGGGGAGGTAAAAGAGGGTGGTGGAAAAAACAAAAAAACAAAACAGAAACTAGCGACGTAGAAGAAAAGAAAATAATATTGCAAACAATCAGTCAGTTAAGTGCCATACGCGAAACACGCCTGGGCGATCATGTCTCTCTCGAGACATGACTGACTGGGCAGAAGATTATCCCGCAGTAGGTTGCCATCGCTTTCTTCGGTAGATTGGTTGCAAGCCAAGGCTATAGAACCGATCTGTCCTGTTATTTAACCCATAACTGGAAGGAAGAGACGGATTAATACCTTTCCCAAGGGTATTTGCGTGTAAGTGAACGCAATGAATTCAACTGGAATTTGAACTCGGCTCCCCGATTTCTCGTTCCGAGCCGATATCCACTGCATCACAACGCACATTGCAAGCCACAATTATAAAAACGACGAGAAAAAATGAAGACGAAGTAGAGAAGAAAAAAGGAATAAGGAAATGTGAATGGAATAATAATAATAAGAAGAAAAACAAAGACAACGTAAATTAGAAAAGAGTGGGAAAAGAAAATTAAATAAATGGTTGGGCAGTAAATTCGGAGGAAGAAGAAAAAAAAGAAATCAAAGAAAAGAAAGTGTTGTTTTTTTTGTTTTGTTTTTTTTGTAAAGAAATTGAGATGAAAGAGAAAAATTGGAAGCGGCCAAACAACTTCTTTTTTTAAGGGAAAAAGAAAAAGGAGAATGCTGAAGAAGTGCAGACAAATGTGAAAAAAGAAGAAGGATGGTAAAAATTAGAATCGAAAGAGAAAAAGAAAAAGAAAAAGAAGAGGAAGACAAAGGTTGAGAAGTGGAAGGAGGCAAAGAAAAGAAGAAGAAATGGATGCCATTTTAGAGAAAGGTAAAAAGAAGAATACGAAGAAGAAGAATACGAATAATAATAATAATAATAATAATAATAATAAGAAGAAGAAGAAGAAGAAGAAGAAGAAGAAAAAGTACATGAATCTGAAAAAGAAGCCAAAAGAAGATGCTAGGGAAAAAATAACGAAGAAATATCTTTGGTGACGAGGTCAGAGAGGGGGCGTGAGAAACATTTACTTGGAGTCATATCTGATTCGGTCATCATGAATTTCAACGGGTTAGCGACATATTACTCTATTTTCTCCTCGGATTCAACTCAGAAATATTTGGGGTCAAACTTTTCCCTTTCTTAATATTTACTAAACTTACACTAGTCCGGTACGATGCTGCAAATACAGGAATTCACTCACTACAATGCTTTCATTTTTTATATGCCGTGTCCCTTTAGAATGTAGCTAATCATGGCTCTCCACATCCTCCGGCTCTTTGTAGTTCTTAGATTTTGTCTTGTTATTCCTCCCAAAACCTATCTATCTACCAGTTTAAGCTCATCAAGTATGTCAAACGCTATTTTCTCTGTCTGTCTTTCCCTCTAACTACCCTGTGAGTATCAGATTCTCCAAGTAACTTCTTTCTCATTACGTTCTCCAGAAACTTCAACTGTATCTTCCTGATGTTAAGCATAAGTTTTTTTGTTTTATTTTTTCCTTTCCATTCTTTCCAAAACCTCGTCGTTGCTCACATGTTCGGTCCATGTATCCTCAGCATCCTTCTGTAGAATCACATTTCTTTGAGTATTTCTTTCATCCTTGGATAGATTGTCTCCCATTCGCTGCCATGTAGGAGAACAGATATCACATAACACTCTAGTACTCTGTTCTTTGTTTCCAGTGAAATCTTTCTGTTTCTCAATACTCTACTCAACTTTTGGAAATCGTCTTTGGCCATGCCAATACGCCTTCAGATGTCAATGTCGCCATTTTCCGTCCTCTGTTATAACACTTCCCGTCATCATGACAATGAACTACAACGACACTAAACTAAAAAACTAAACTGTTCTACGACAAAATATTCTTGATATTTAATATTTTACAACTTCCGGATAAGAGGCTGAGTATTATGTTCGGAGTTGCGTATAAACTGACTGAAGTTGATACTTTTTAAAAATTCAAGTAGATATCGTCTCGGAAGGAGAAATCAGAGCCGAGTTTGAATTCCAGTTGAATTCGTTGCATTCACTTAGGCGCAATACCCTTTGGAAAGGTATTAATCCGTTACCTCTCCTTCCATCTATGGGTTAAATAGAAGGACAGATTGGGTTCAATAGCCTTGGTTGGCTACTGGTCTACTGCAAAAAGTAATGTCAATCTACTGCGAAAAATCTTCTGGAAGCGTGTATCACGTAAGGCCCGTAACTAACTGATTTTTTACTTTCCAGTTATTATGAAGAAATGATGCGGTGCCTAGGTGGTTTTATCTACTTTGTTTGCAGCCTGGTAGTCATTCAGACGCTGGATATTTGAAAGGGTCTAACATAACGTCATGTGTAACTGCTACTTGGAACGAGGCAGAACAAAAAGAATGTGATTTATTTATTTTATTTTATCAATTAATTAATTCATTTGTTAATTTTTTAATACGTGTGCATATTAATATCATATGCATTTCAAAATACTATCTCCTGTGGCGAATGATATTTTATTTAATGTGGTCTGTTTATTTTCTATAGAAATAGCTTCTAGATTCTTGTGATTTTCCTTGCAACTAGTGCTGTAGAGTATTTTGGTGTTGACAACTAATATTTTTCTTATCGGGATAATTACATTTTGGTCGTTCATGTTGGGTTAGTCGATGTCAACACGGGCATATATGAATGAAGAATATATATATATATATATATATATATATATATACAAATGAATAAGGAACGATGAAAATATTTGCAACGTTCAAAACTTTAATTAAGAACAGTGCTCAACATAAAAATAGAGCAATGGATATTTATTATAAATTATACTTTAGAACACGTACAAACTACATTCTACTACAAAATTGTACATTTTGTTTCGACATTGAAAGAACAATGTCACATCAGGTAGTTAATAATGATGGTAATAAACATTATATTGGAAAGAAAATTTTAAAAACTCACTTCTTTTATTTTTGGAAATCTTTTCGTAAGAGATAAGAGGATATTAAAAAAGGAGTGGGAAAAAGAAAGACGGTAGAAAAATGAGAAAGCAAAAAGAGAAATCAAAAAAGGGGGGGAAGAAAGAGGAAAGAGGACACAGAGAAAATAAAAAGCAAAGAGGAAAACAAGAGAGAAAGAACCGAGATGAAAGAGTCAATGAAAACGGCTCAGAGAGAGACGCCAAATTAAGACAGGATCTAAATATAGACAGATACAGATATCGGTCACGCAACGTCCGGGCTTAACAAAGAGGAAAAAGTGAGAAAATGCACAGAGGAAAAAAGTGTGGGGGAGACAACAGAAGCTGCAAAGATAGAAATTTTCAAACAGTCTTTACGCTGTGGTTTTCTATCAGCTCTACTATCCGACCCATTTGACCAGATGGCTAAATATTAGAATTTATTCTGGAAGGTCTCGATCTCTCTGAGTACCACATTTATTTCTCATTTTAGAATTTTCTTTAATTTCCTAGTTTTTTTGTTTTTTTGTTTTTTTGTTTTTTGTGAGGGAAGGGATTTTACATAGATGGACTTGAGACGTTTGCATATTTCCCAATCTGTCAGCTTCCATAATTTTGTGTTTTTGCTATTCTTTTCTTTTTGAGCATGGCTGGTGTTGTATGCGTTTAATAGTCTCGTCTCTTTCTCCACAAAAGCGACATCCGATGTTTCGTAAGCTTTGCGTTGGTGCAATACGTTCGATTTGATTCATTTATTCTAAAAGACTGTAGTGATAAGAAATTTCGTTTCTTTATTTAGACATGTTCTGTGTAACTATGTCTAGGTCAGTTCGTCCGTAAGAGGATCTCGCTATCCTCTCTCTCTCTCTCTCTCTCTCTCTCTCTCTCTATATATATATATATATATATATATATATATATATATATTTGTTCGGTGTCACGACTCCTCCCCAGTGATATCTTTTTATAACTAGAAGCTGAATACACAGTTGAAAACTTGTTTAGACTATTCTGCATCCAGTGTTATTTATAAAAAAATAACGGCGGACAAGATTCACGTGTGAATTCACATGTGTGCTGAGAAGCGAAGAACACGATTGATGAAGATGTTTCGGTTAAAAGCGTTGTGTTAAAATGGGTTGCCGTTTGAATTGGTTTAAAAGACACAAGAAGTCAAATCGGACCTAAATGATTTTTATCTGGGGTGGGTTTTATAATGATAAGTTCCTCAAATCGACCACCCGCTAGCCACAAGTAGGTAGAAAGGAAGAAAAGCACATAAATAAATGAATAAAATCTTTCGGGATCAAGTGCCACTTGGTCGGCAGTTAGTGAATTCCGGTCGCAGGTTTATATATGCGTAAGTTAAAGCGTAAGTCTGTGACAAATCGGCTATTAGGAGGTGACGACCATTCTGTTGAGATGTAAATAGTCAGAGTCAAGGTTAAAGAATGAAATTGGCTGTTCGTAGGTGACGACGAATTTGGCAGTTTCATTCGAAGAGTTAGATAATAAAATATTTCTTTCTTTGTATATTTCATACCATTTCCTTGTTTCCGGCATATATGAAATATAAATATAAATTGTTTAATAGCTGAGTCAGTACTTTCGGTTTTCATATGTCGTTATGAAAGAGTTTTTGAGCTATGTCGGTTTCATCATTACTAAATATCGCGTCTTTATGTGTCAGTTTGTGTTATCTTGTTTTTTGTTTTTTTTTTTGTTCTTATTTCTGAAATATATTTATTATGTTTTTCCTAAATTTGATTAGAGTTTATTGATTTTGGGTGGTTTGTATTTTATGATTAATGATTTCTATATTTGTAGTCTTTTTTACAGTTTATAAGTTATACTTATATGTTAAGGGTGGCCAAATTTGATTAATTTAAGAGACACATACGATAAAGTTTGGGAGCCACAAGAAATGAACAAAATTTACACATGTGATACATGGCAGATAAGCCTAAAATGTTTACCTCCTTTAACGGTGAATGCAAAATGTTTCTCTGGCCCTGGCTGGCTTAAAATTAAACACGCTGTTTTCCCGTCTCTTCTTCCCTCTATCTGGCCTGTTAATATCAAGTTCTCCAAGCCCTCCTTCCTCGTTGCATGTCCCAGGAACTTTAGCTGTCTCTTCCTGATGCTCAATATTAATTTCCTTTTCGTTTCCATCCTTTCCAAAACCTCATCATTGCTCACATGCTCGATCCATGATATCCGCAGCATCCTTCTGTAGAACCAAATTTCAGTTGCTTCAAGTTTTTCCTTCATCTTCGATGATATTGTTCAGCATTCACTGCCATATTGAAGAACTGTCATCACATAGCAATCCAGTACTCTCTTTTTGTTTCAAACGAAATTTTCCTGTCTCTTAATACTCTACTCGGCTTCTGGAATGCGTCCTTCGCCATTCCAATTCGCCTTCGAATCTTTGTGTTGCACTTTTCGTCTTCTGTTAGAACACTTCCCAGGTATATCTTTCTTAAACCCTTACCCATGACCTCAGTCTTTCGAGATTTCCTCTGTAACCCTTGCTGAACGGAAATTTCCTTAATCCTTTTGTAATTCTTTTTTGCCATTTTGCTATATCCTCTTAATCCCTATTCTACTAAACATTAACCCAGTTGCTCCTTAGACAAGTTATTCTCTGTTTTCCTTTGTCATTCTTGTCTTCAATATATCCAGCGGGTGTCAAAGCACCCTCTTTCCTCATTATATGCCCTAGAAATTTTAACCGCCTCTTTTTGATGCTAAATATAAACATCTTTATTATTTCTATCTTCTTTGTCTTTACTCACATGTTCAGTCCTTGGTACTCTCAGCATCCTTCTGTAGTGTCACATTTCTGTTGCCTGAAGTTTATTCTTCATCTATGAAGAGATTGTCCATTATTCATTCCTATGTAGGAGGACAGATATCAAGTAACAGTTCAGTATTCTTTTCTTTGTTTTTAATGAAATTTCTTGTTTCTTAATACTTTCTTTAGTTTTTGGAAGGTATATTTCGCTATCCCAAATGCGGCTTCGCGTTTTGGTGTAGTATTTTCGTCTATTGTTAAAGTACGTTTTTTTATATATAGTTAGGTTCACTCTGGACAAGGTCTGGAAGTCACTCGAGGTAGAGTGTTACATTAGGAGGCAGATTTTACGGATAGGAAAGGAAGGTAACGGTTAACCCCTAGACTTGAGCAAGTTAAAATTGTAGTCATCGGTGAAACATCCTTTTTGAAGTCGGCTCCACAGTGCAGTGGTGCGCGGGAAAAAAAAATGTTCGTGTGCGGTTTGTGCAGCTTCCGCCCAAATGAAAAAAAAATGCACTTTTTCAATTCTGTTATATCCAATTTGTAATTTACATGCTGGGGTGTTTTTTTTTTTTTTTTTTTTTTTTACTAACATCCATTTGTTAATTAATAACAGTTATATATTAAAATCAATTTTTTAGTAACACAAATGCAGGGTCAATTCTCATCTCTTAACTACTGACCCTACTTCTTTCCACACTGTCCTGTAGATAATTTCTTTTCTCTCGCCTTCGCAACTGACATCACACCTGTATTCACATCTTTCTTTTGCTCCTCTCTAACTGGTTCGTCCTTCTCCTCATTCTCCTCTAATTCTTTTACTTTTATGTAGCCCTTGCACATCAGTGGCGTTCCCGCCTTGCTCGGGGTGATTTCTTTTTTTTTTTTTAATCATATCACCCCGAGCAAGGCGATAACGCCACTGATGCGCAGGGGGTTACGTAAGAGTGAAAAGACTGGAAAAGAGAAAACCGGAGACCGCATCCTAAACAGGAAACAAGGGATGAGCCTCTTCACCTGTTCGATAAACGTTGGTGGAGTGTAAACCGGGCGATAGTTTAGTCTATCTACTCCAATTGAAAAAAAAAATAAAGAAAGAAAGAAAAGAGTGAAAAGATTGGAAAAGAGAAAACCGGAAACCGTATCCTAACCAGGAAACAAGGGATGAGCCTCTTGATTAAAAAAATAAAAAACAAAAAAACACAAACGAAAAAACAAAACAAAAAAACACTACTACAACAATTTCTTTTTAATATCGGTGGCTCGCTTACTCTTACTCTCATTCTCTTACTCTCTTTTCTGTTTCTTTCATTCACTTTTATCCGCTCCCACTCTATTTTACTGTCTCTATTATCCATTCTCTCTCTCATTTTCTTTCTCTTTATCTCTCTCACTTTGTCTCTCACTCTCTCTCTCTCTCTCTCTCTCTTGCTGATTCTCACACACACATACTCTCTCTCTCTTTCTATATCTTACGCACTCTTTTTCCTTTTCTGTATATCACATTTTCATTCTTTCTGTATCACACTCATTCTCTTTTTATTTTTGTGAGTCTTTTTCTCTATTTCTCTATCTCCCACGCACTATTTCTTTTTCTCTTTCTCTTTCTCTTTTCTCTCTCTCTCTCTCTCGCTCACTTACTCACTCTTACTTTCTCTTACTCTAATTCCCTTTCACTCACTCACTCACTCACTCACTCACTCACTCAGTGTTTCTCTCACCTCACTCTCTTAACGCGGTTATCACTTCCTAGCGAACTCTTGCCATTCTTATTCTCAAATGATTGTCAGTCAACCAAAATAGATACCACTCCCTAATTGGTTACAAGTGTTCTCCTCATAAAAAAAAAAAGCAGCCTCCACGTGTTGATGGCAATATCATTTTGCTCTCGGGTGGTGGTTTTCATTCTCCTGCGCAACGGAAAAAACTTAGCTTCTCTCTCTCCTAATGCGGGAATCGCAAAAGGAAGTTCTGCTTGCCGCCTCTTACTTTGAAATGACTGAAGAGCTTTTAAGCACGCCTGCAGATGGCGGACAAAAAAATAAATAAATAAATAAATAAATAAAATAAAAAATGAAACACTGACAAAAAGAATTGATACCGTTAAAAGTTATCCGACGAGGGACAAATGATCTGATTCCCTCCTGCACAACATATCTGACATACACGTAAATTTATTTCCCTTTGTATGTATATAAAGATTACCCATGCCGCCAAATCTGTTATCTAGTCGCCAAGTTTTGTTGGAAGTCACGACGAACAATTTTTCTTGATAAATAAAACAATTGTATATTGTTATCACACACACACACACACACACACACACACATATCAATTAGGATCCAGTATGAATTAGAATCCAACAAAATAATTATAATTTTAATTTTCACTTTTAGTAAGCTTTATAACATTTTTAGAAGATATTTTCCGAAATTATTTATTTATTATCCTATCATACACACACACATATATATATATATGTATATATCCTGTATATTTTGGTAGCATACGTACATAGAAGTTGCTTCCTTACAATCTATCTATCTATCTATCTATCTATCTATCTATCTATCTATCTATCTATCTATCTGTGTGTGTGTGTGTGTGTGTACAAGTTTCATTAAAAATGACAGACAAGTTTTTGTATTATTTTTCATGCGATCTTAATTTTATTCTCTTTTCAGTGAATGAATTATATAAAAACTGTCCGAAGTTATATATATATATAATTATTGTTATATATATATAATTATTGTTATATATATATAATTATTGTTATATATAAAGCAATGAAAAGCATTAAATGCAATAAAAAAGAAATCAAACACCTTCACAATAAAAATAAAGATAAAGAAAACTAACCTATCGCAAATAAGACCACTCCCACAAACATCAAATTACACCATGCTTCATAAAAAAAAAACAAAAAAAAAACAGCCCAGATGACTGACGGCATTATAACGGTGTCCTCAGGAAATTTCGAAGTCAACATGTATGTATGTATAAACAGGATGAGATAGATATAAATAGACTGAGATAGCATAAAACAGACTCATATAGAGATATAAAAACAACTGATAGATAGATAGATAGATAGATAGATAGATAGATAGATAGATAGAAGCAAATTTGTTTATTAGATAGATAGATAGATAGATAGATAGATAGATAGATAGATAGATAGATACCAAAATATATGCAAAAACCATTAGATAAATAGATAGCTAATAAAGCAACCGGAAAATAAACGTATATAAAGAAACACTCAGATAAGTAGATAGATAAAGAAACGACCAAAAAATATAAAGAAACACTTAGAAACCCGTATTTATATATGTTGTGATAGATAGATAGATAGATAGATAGATAGATAGATAGATAGATAGATAGATAGATAATGAAGCGATTGAAAAAAAAAAGAAACATTTTGATCAATGGATGATGGAGCGACCGACACATAAAGAAACCTTTAGATTAACAGATAGATAAATAATTAAACAACCGAAACATATATAAGGAAATACTTAGATAAATGGATAATGAAGCGACTGAAACATATATCGAAATTCTTATATAAGTAAACGGATAATGAAGCATACCGAAGCATAAACAAACACTTAGATAAATAGACAGATAATTAAACGACCGTAACATAAAGAAACAATTAGATAAATAGACAGATAATGAAGCGATCGAAACATATATAAAGAAACATTTAGACAAATAGATAGATGAAGAAGAGAACGAAACATATTAAGAAACACTTAAATAAATAGACAAATACATAATGAAGCGACCGAAACGTATATAAAGAAACACTCAGATAAGTAGATAAAGAAGCGACCAAAAAATATAAAGAAACACGTATATGTTTTGATTGCTTCATTATCTATCTATCTATAGATAATGAAGTAACCAAAACATTAAAGCCTTAGATATAAAGACATATTTAGATAAATAGATAGATAATGAATCGACCAAAACCATATAAAGAAAACCTTAGAAAAATAGATAAATAAAGAAGTGACCGAAGCATATGAAGAAACACTTAAATTGATAGTCAAGAGATCGATTTATAGAAAGCAACCCTTAGATAAATAGATAGATAGTCAAGCGACCAAAGCACATAAAAGAACCTTTACATAAATAGACGTGACAGAAATATACAAAGAAACTCTTAGATAAATTGATAGTTAATGAAGCGACCGAAACATATAAAAAAAAAACATTAAGATAGATAGATAGATAGATAGATAGATAGATCTAAACTTATTTATAAATGAAACTTTGTCTGTGTGTGTGTGTCCGTTACCTATAGACTCCGAAACGGCTGAACCGATTTTCTTGAAAGTTTACACAGTTGTACTATAAGCGTCTGCGAGTGTTCTTAGCTAGGTTTTGTGTCGAGGTACCCCCGATCAATATCGAAAATCGATAATCGAAAATATCGGGTTATAGAAGGAGTGGTCCGATTTTAATCATATTTGATACACTCATAGACAAAGACATAAGAAACAATATTCAGAAGTTTCAAGGTTGCAGTTCTTGCAATAGTGCAGAAAATCGCTTTATATATATATATATATATATATATATATATATATATATATATATATATATAAGGCAAGATGTGTATCTGTTTATCTGTCTGTATGTCCTTTATACAAATCCACAATTTTTATCCGATTCTCACCAAAATTCACACAAATATTCTTTAGACAGAGTCTGAGCTCCAAGACCTTGGATTAGCTTTAAAGCTTTCATTACACCCGAGCAACGCCGGGCTATACTGCTAGTAGATAGATAGATAGATAGATAGATAGATAGATAGATAGATAGATAGATAGATAGATAGATAAGAACCAAGATAGACAAATCGCTATATTTTAGTTTTACACCTGAGTTGTTCAACAACAAATGATGAATATGAATAAACTTTGTGGTATTTGTCACTGTATAGCTTAAAAAGGTTTTCTATGTCAAGTCTATGAATGTAAAATTGCTAGTAACATACATACATACATACATACATACATACATACATACATACATACATATACAAATATTAAAATGAGCCCCAAGCATCCTCTTGGGATGAACTTAATGATTTAATGAAAGACGTGTGTCTCTCCAAAGATGCTTCAGAGCTCTTGGGTTACAGATTAAAATAAATAAAAAAATATTGTATGCAGAAAGAAAGAAAAAAGATTTTAGATCATATTTCAATATGTAAATCATTCTAAAATATTTTTATGGCGTTCAAAAGCGCAGAACAGAAACAAATCGCATATTCAGAATTGGAATCATTTTTATAGATCTGCGAAATCTAAACAACAAAGTTGATGATACTAGAATCCAAATCAGTCTAATTTACACACACACACACACACACACACACACACACACACACACACACACACACACACACACACACACGTACGCACACACAATAACATAACGTGTTTAATGAATCAAACAAACAAAATAAATATATTACACAGTGAAAATTACAGAAAGATACGAAAAAAGATAGATAGATAGATAGATAGATAGATAGATAGATAGATAGATAGATAGATAGATAGATAGATAACCGACCCAGGTAGATTGTTACGTAGGTAGTTTTCTAGTTAGATAAGTGGTTGAGATGTAGGTGAATAAACAAGGAAAGATATGAACAAATTGAGTCAGGATTTGTTAAGAAAGTAAGAAAGAAACGTAAATAAGAATGCGAAAGATGCGGAGAGTAGCAGAGACCAGTTGTGACCCTTTCAGGAAATGAGTACAATACACCAAGATAGGGAAACGTTTTGTAAATAAAACTCAGCCAAACACCTAAAGAATCAACATGAGCCCAGCCTCACTTTCTACCACTGGCCCGAAACCCCGCGTCTCGATCATTCCAAAAGTCTTCTCTATCACCAGCAGCTTACAACTCTTTGATGGTCACTTGGAACGAGAATAAAAATTATTCTATTTTGGCATCGGCGCTTCTCGCGGTGTCTGTTTCATCTTTCTGCTGAAAACAGGAAACTGACGATTTAAATTTGCGCAATCAACTAAACTACTTCCCCAGTTTGCCGCCTTCTCTTGGTCTGGGGGTCTGCGCACTTGTTGCATGCTGGAAACGATAGTTGAATTAAGCGAAGTCTGATAAAACGGCTGTCGAAGTTAGCTTGGAAATTAAATGTAGAATTGAGGCAACGAAGAACCAAGAAGAGACAAGCCGACAGTAAAGAAGAGAGAAACAGTAAAAAAAGAAAAGAAAATGGTGGAAATTATGAAAGAAAGTTGTTGTAAAAACGATAGAATGTCAGCAAGAGAGACGAAGTAAAAATGTCAGAGAGTTGGGAAGTGAGTTGTAATAAAAATGAAAGAGCTTAAGTAATAGGGAAAAAGTACAATGATAGAGAGTAACCAAGAAAGTTCTAATGAAAAGTATAGAGAGCAATTAAGAGAGATGAAGTAGAATTGATACAGAGTGAGCAAGAGTAATCAGGTAAAAATGACAGAGAGTAAGGTGTTGTAATAAAACCGATAGAGAGTAAACAAGAGAGACCAAGTAAAAGTAACAGAGAGTAAGCAAGAGAGTTGCAAAAAACTGCAGAGAGTAAGCAAGAGAGATGAAGTAAAAATTTCAGAGAGTAAGCAAGTTAAATGCTATTAATTTGAGAGAGATGTTTAATGTAAGTGACATATATTTTGGAGAACCCACAGTTTCAGGGAATTTGAACAGTACACGAAACCGGCTGCAGTACCTACTTTTGCCGCTACCCTTTAAGAGTAGTGCGTTTACTTTGAAAAATTCAGCAGAAACTAGGTGTCAAAGGAACTATTTTTTCGTAAACAAATTCTTCAAATGTTTTAAGAATCATCTTATCTCCTTTTGTTGTTTCGCGACGGCCTAATTATTCCTTGAGAGACCCAGCCAAGCACTGAACAACAATTTATCGTCCAGACAAACAGAATAGAAATCAGTATTTACATTAATCGGACTATTGTCCTCACATCTGTTGCCATTTGTACGACGTTTCGGCCGTTGTACGCTCCTGCCTTCTTCAGGTGCAAGGAATTTCGAACCGAACCCTTTATTACAATCACTGTAGTATATGATCTTCATTCCTTGCGTAGTAATACCTCGATTGGAAGTCATGACTTATCTTCCTTTAACCTTTCAAATTCTTTAAGGACAACTGTCCCAGTGCATATAGACGTTAGTTAGTTCCTGTGACTTGACTCAAAGAGTTGTGAGTTCAGTTCCAGGCTACAGCAGTGGTTTAACAAGTAACTTGCGGGGTTAAAGGGAGATAACTCATGACTTCCAATTGAGGTATTACTACGCAAGGAATGAAGATCATATAGGTCAGTAATTGTAAGAAAGGGTTCGGTTCGAAATTCCTAGCACCTGAAAAAGGCCGGAGCGTACAACGGCCCAAACGTCGTACAAATGGCAACAAAAATGAGGACAATAGTCCGAATAATGTAAATACTGTAAATACTAACTCATCTCAGAAATATAGACAAATACTAAAGAATCCAAATCATATGAGAAAGAGCTGGTCTTTAGCATGAAGTCAAAGATATTGTATCAATGTCTTATTCGGACTGAAATCACCCTCTTTCTTGTTTTTAATACATTTCTTTTATAGCCGAACTTTCAATCATGAGTCGCAAGTAAAATAAAAATTTAACGACTATAAAACGGGCACCATTAATTTAGTCGTTATTTTTTCCGATATGGGCGCGCGTGCGAATTCTTAAGGGAATCACTATAAAATATTTATTGCGTAACTTTAGGAAACGCGTGCTCACAAAATTCTATACTAGTCACGTGTTTACGAATGGCTCGTTTCAAGTTAGTTTTTTTAAAATTCTTTCATGAACTGAAATACAAACCTAGCATAGTTAAACAATAATTTGATATAATAGCATCAACTGAAGTCTGACGCCCTCAGCATTATCTGGTGACTAATATATATATATATATATTAATTTAGAAGTAATTTAAGTTTCTAACACTTATTAGAGGTTGACTCGGAATTTCGTGATTTCTCACCCATCAGGACTCATTAAGAATGATTCTATCAATTACAGAATGTCAGTTTTATTATTTTATAAACGTTTACTTATAACTTACAGCTGACGATCACATGAATTCGCTGGAACAAATGAAATCCCAAATAACTTATCAAATGGATTATTATCTCAGTCTGGTTGTACTTCTCCACCGCCAGCCCTTCCCTCTCTTTCTATTTCTTATATATATATATATATATATATATATATATATAGAGAGAGAGAGAGAGAGAGAGAGAGAGAGAGAGAGAGAAAGAAAAAGACAGTGAGAGAGAGAAAAAAAAGAGAAAGCGAGAGCGGGATATATACACATATATACATACCGACACATTAATATACAGTGCACACACACACACACACACACACACACACACACACACACACACACACACACACACACACGTATAAATAGATAGAAAGATACTTATATTCATCACATACACTGGGACACAGGCACACACACACACACATATAGAGAGAGAGGGAGAGAGTGAGAGCTAGAGACACAGAGAGATACATGGACCCTTATATTTATGCCTACACATATATAGATAAATACACACATACCTATACTGATAGATACATATAAATATATATTTATATATTATACACATACATACACATACACCCCCCACATATATATGTATATATATATATATATCGACTCTCCCGAATCTGCGTCTATTCAGCTCCTTCGCTTGCTCACTTTTCTCTCCCACTCACTCTTTCTCTCACTCACCGAGAACTTTTCTTCAAACCCCCACCCCCGATATCACTATCACTGCTTAAACAAAGTGTATACCGTAGCACACTAGTCCCGCAGACAAAATCGAGAGTTTACCGTGCTCGACATTTTTTGCAGATTCTTGCTAGCTTGATGTGATGGTCAACAAGCTCATCATGAAACCGATCCATGATTACTAACGACTGTTGACTGGTATGAGTAGTTGCAAATGAAAAGCAAGTAAAATTAAAATGAAAGAAATACTAGTCAAAATTAATTAATAAGACTAATTCTAGAGAGTACTAAATTCATATAATCTCACGTTCAGTTATAAATATTTGGAGTGGTTTTCTTTTGGCCATTTTTATCAAGCTTGAAAGACGATCGTCCAAAATATGGGATGACTAGCAGTATAGCCCGGCGTTGCTCGGTTGTAATGAAAGCTTTAAAACTAATCCAGGGTCTTGGAGCTCAGACTCTTTGGCCGTTGGCACGAAAGACTAAAAAGCAATAGTTGTTTCCAGTTAAAGCGAACCCGTAGACTGAAAGAAAAATTAATGGATGTAAGTCAAATTTTGATTTCCTGGTATCGATATCAAATAAGCTTTTTTCGTCGTAAACTGAATTTTGAAGGCTAAATAAGTCATCTGAGTAAATGGTATCATGGCTGAGATTAAGAACTACAATTATACCTACTTAGAGCCAAACCAAAGCAAAAACTAAAATAAAAGGGCTGAAAAAAATGCAGACATACAGGCAGATAAACACACACACACACACACACACACACACACACACACACACACACACACATCTTGCTTTATATATATATATTATCGATTTTCTGCACTATTGTAAGAACTGCAACCTTGAAACTTTTGAATATCGTTTCTTATGTCTTTGTCTATGAGTAAATTTGCCTAATTTGATTAAAATCGGACCACTCCTTCTATAACCCGATTTTTTTGATTATCGATATTTATCGGGGGTACCTCGAAACAAAACCTAGCTAAGAACACTCGCAGACTCTTATAGTACAACTGCGTAAATTTTCAAGAAAATCGGTTCAGCCGTTTCGGAGTCTATAGATAACGGACACACACAGACACACACACATATACACACACACACAGACAAACGGAAACCACATCCTAAACAGGGAACAAGAGATGAGCCTCTTCACCTGTTCAATAGACGTGGGTGGAGTGTGAACCGGGCGATAGTTTAGTCTATCTACTCCAATTGAAAAAAAAAAAATAAAGAAAAAAAGAAGAGAGTGAAAAGATTGGAAAAGAGAAAGCCGGAAACCATATCCTAAACAGGGAACAAGGGATGAGCCTCTTCACCTGTTCAATTAGCAATTTCGACAGTAAAATAATGAAACCTAGCTGCCAATCTAGTACTGCGTTTAAAAATCATAAAAAGGCAGCTTATCAGAATAATTACCATGATAACTTTTATAGAAAGGTCATACGAAAACTACGTTTCAGCAGAGATAAAGTTACTGAATCGCAGATGCCTGTACAAATTGCGGATTCTTGTTTAGATTGTACTTACACTTTTATGCTTAAATCTAAAACATTTCAGTATAACTAAATTAGAATATTTTTACTTTTGTTCACTCAATAGAAGGTCAAGGGCCACTCAATTACTTGCTGTAATGAAAGGAAAAGGAGGAAGCACAAATTGCATATTATGAAGATATGTAGGGTAGATAACGTTGACCCTAAACTCGAAGTGGTTAAGATTCTATTAGTGAATCATCATTTTGAGAGTCTGTCCAACAAAGTAATAAGTATGGAGATGAAGCTGCCTGAGTGAATCTTATATTTTACCAAAAGAAAACAAAGGAAAAATTATCGAATTCAATATAAATTACTGTATTCAGCAAGTCTTTTTAATGAATTGAAAGTTTTTTTCCATTTTATTTTAAAATTATTTAAGCCACACTGACGTCAGTAGTAAGGTTGCTTTAGCCACAATGAAGACAATAGTAGGGATGCTTAGGCCATACTGACGTCAGTAAGAGGGTAGATTAAGCCACCCTGACGTCTGTATCAAAATAGCTTTTTCCACAATGGCGTCTGTACTAGAGTTGCTTAAGCCAAACTGATGCTAGTAGTCGGGTTGCTTAAGATTTAGTCTTATTTTGTGTAGAGTTGCTTATAAATGAGTTGCTCATTTCTTTTAAAAATCGTCTATATAGATATTTGCAAAGTTAAGCATAGTCGAGATATATTCGTACGCCCATGCCAACGGAGTATGACACATGACCGACTTTAAAGTAGGAGTTTCACTCATACATTGAAACAGAAGCCTCTAAATAACCCAGTCTGAACTGTTACGTAATGTCAATCCTCATACATGGCAGTGAATGCCGGATATATGCACGTTAGATGAAGAAGAAACTTGAGACAGAAATGTTGTCTTACAGAATGATGCTGAGAATACCATGGAGTGACCCTGTAAGAAAACGGTAACAAAAAGGACGCTTATACTTAACATCAGAAAAGGACAGTCGAAATTTCTAAGACATATAAGAAGGAAAGAAGGCTTGGAAAATCTGGCACCAACAGGACAAATTGAAGGTAAGAAAAATAGAGGAACATAGCACATGAAGAGATTTTGAAAATGAATAGCAGAACAGGATTTATAAGAGATATCAAAATAACAAAATTTACTATGTGCGACAAAGAACATGTAATTGGGGAGTACTATGATCGCCAGCGTTTTAAACGAACAATGTACACAGAAGAAGAAAAAGTGGCAAATGGAGGTACGTACTGCGTTGACGACCCCTACCATGCTTTGAGATATCACTTCATTAATGACAAAAAAGCTTTGAAAAGAACGGGCTGAAATTTTAAGTTATGTATAGGATGTGCGTTGTGGTGCAGTGGATATCGGCTCGAGGAGCCGAGTTCGAATTCCAGTTGAATTCCTTGTTTTCACTTACGCGCAAATACCCTTGGGAAAGGTATTAATCCGTCTCTTCCCTTCAGTTATGGGTTAAATATCAGGATAGAGTGGGTTATGTAGCCTTGCCTGGCAACCAGTCTACCGCAGAAAGCAATAGCAACCTACTGCGGGATTATCTTCTGCTCAGTTAGTCATGTCTCTTTCGAGACATGATCACCTCAAGCGTGTATCATATATGGCACCTAACTGACTGATAGGATTTTTAAGAAAAAGTGTTGCGCCCCGTAAACATACACGTCAGCAGATAGACCATTAAATTGGTTTACAAACCATTTCTCCAGTTCGGAGGTGCGTTGTGGTGCAGTGGAAGGTGACATCGGAAAACCGAGTTCGAATTCCTGTTTAATATGTTGTATTCACTTACACCTTCAGGTTAACTAGTAGGACAAATTTGGTTCTATTGCCTTGGTTGGCAACCAGTCTACTGCAGAAAGTAACGGCAACCTACTCCTGGAAAATTTTCTGCTTAGTCAGTTATGTCTCTTTCGAGACATGATCGCCCATGCATGTATCACGTATGGCACTTAACGGACTGACTGACTCTGTTTCGATGCTTCTAATGATTGTCATGTGGTTGGGTTTGTGAAATGATAAACCATGACAGGGAGTAGATGTAAATTTATTTAAATTATATGTGATGGCAAACGACTGAATCCTTTAACTTAAATGATGTTCATTTCATCATTTTTGCTTTCGTTCTCATCCTGGTTTCCTCCAACGAAACTTAATATTCGTATATATATATATATATATATATATATATATATATATATATATATTCTATGGCCACACCTTGGCGCTTCTACCGATTGACTATGCTATTAACTTATCTCGCTCAGGATTTCCCAATTTGCTTTCCTGTACTTAATTTCTGACTCGTTTGCCGCCCATCCGTCTCGAACGCTCTAGGCGCACGAATGAAATACACACGCACACACACACACACACACACACACACACACACACACACGAACATACACACAATATATATATATATATATATATATATATATATTAAAAAAGGATTAACACATCACCTCAGCAACAGAAAAATCTGCTGAGGTGATGTGTTATCCCCCGTGGAGATCTTCACATCGAAATGGCCATTCAACATCTTTGAATTAATCCTTTTTTAATATATATTTGCTCTGTAATATTTTATTACATGGAGCTCTCTTCCTGTATCATTTTTTGATATTAAAATAAAATTTTTAATATTAATTAGGATCGGGTTTTTGGAATTTACCTTCCTGCTTTTTTCCCTTGGATTGAAGTATCTGAATTAAAAAAAATATATATATATTAATGCAGGTTTCATTGAATAATATAGACAAGTTTTGTCACTGTCTTCGGCCATCCGCCACGGTAGGGATGGACTTATATTTTCAATTCAATTCTCTTTATTGTTAATAACTTAAATCTTCTATGTTTACTGTGTGTTAATATTTACTCTTTGATAATGGCTTATGTGAGCCGAAAGCTTAGACCCGATAAAAAAATCAACAATTACTGTGATTTTATGTTGTCTTTCAACGACATCACCATCAAGTATATCAGACGGTGTGAACGGGTCCTACACAAAATTAATAGACAAAACTTGTCTATATTATTCAATGAAACCTGCATTAATGAAAAAATGCTGCCAAAATACACACAATTTAAATATATATATATATATATATATATATATATATATATATATATATATATATATATGGTTTATCAAATAACTGATTATATATATATATATATGGTTTATCACATAACTGATTGATGTTACCTTCAGCATCCCGACTTCAATGTTTCGTAAACATGTCCACCGGGAATCACTCCGTTCACTCGTCAGGGGGTATCACCAATTGACTGCTTATATTTCTCGACTTTTCTTTTCATATGCATCTTCATTCGTGCAAGTTTTTTTTCATGACATATGTGTTTCATGACGTATGTATATATAAGAAAAAAGTCTAGCCACACTGATGAGCTGTGATACAGCAAAAAAGGCTTGTATGTGGATGACAAATATAAGAAAAAATACGAAAAGCAGTGAACGTTTTGTTTAAAGCGTAACTTTGTTGTTATTATTATTAATATTACTTGCTTTTTGTATGATAATACAAACAGATCTCGATATGTAAAGTCACAAGCTTATTAGCCTGAAGAGTGTCAATTTTAGACTCGAAACACGTGTGGCGACACAAATGCCATAATGGACATTTAATATATTATACAAAAAGCAAGTAATATTAATAATAATAACAATAAATCCACACTTTAAACAAAACATTCATGACTTCTTGCACTTTTTTCTTCTATACCAATTTCTCTCGTTTGAACAACCCGTATTTCTGTATATATATATATATATATATATATATATTGAGAGAGAGAGAGAGAGAGAGAGAGAGAGAGAGAGAGAGCGGTATTTCTCAGTACTAAGTTCCGTATGTGTGTGTGTGTGTGTGTGTGTGTGTGTGTGTGTGTGTGTGCGTGCGTGTATTCGCCGGCTGGTCTAGCCAATCATGTGTGAAACTGAAATTAGCAGATTTACCTGATGAAAAAATAGGATGTATGTTCGATCCCTGTCGACAAGTTCATTTTGCTTCTTTACTTAGATGTCTGATGCTAATTTTACTCTTTAGGAAAATAAGAATCAATATGTGTGTGTGTGTGTGTGTGTGTGTGTGTGTGTGTTTATATTACTTCATTGGTTATTTTTATTAGCTACCTGTGTTTGAGTAGACACCCCTTTTAAGAAAATATGCCTTTTATTAAATAAACCGGGTACTTAAACCGGTATACATAATCTAAGCAACTCAAAACAAAACAAAACAAAACAAAAAAAAAAAAAAATAAGCCGTCGTCTATTCAAACATGGGTATCCACTAAAAACAAAGTCTGACTAATGAAAACGTAGGAATAAAAATTAATGCTTTACATATATGTATGTATATGAGGTTAGACTGACAAGTTCCTTGCCTCAAACAGCTGGGTTTTGATCTGAAATCTTAATAGTATAATGTGGAGACGATTAGACGATGTCAAAAAAGGTTTTCAAAAGCCGAAAACTTTTGTTGAAAAATTAAATGTTTTGTTGAAAAATAAATATTCGTTGCATAAAATAAAGGCTTTTATATAATAAAGTTTCTCATTTACTGATGTACTTAAGCATGTATCTGTATGTTTACATTTGTGTGCGATAAGTATACAAATGAAATCTCGAGAATAAATTCAGTAGTCGACAACAGACATATGCAAAAAGAATAAAATACCGATTCCAAAAGTAGGAAGCAGATTGGATTCCGTCGAAGACTTGCAGTCATTTTCTATTTTCATGGCAACAGATACGCCCTTAACGCAAAGCAGGAATGAATCAGTAGGAATTTTTTTTCTTTTTTTCTACGGTTAAAAAAATGTGGTTGAATTGTGGGATGTACTGTCCATCTCCCCCACTGGATAAAAATAAAACGTCCGTCATAAGTTATTTGAAATCTGATATCAAATATTTTTATAACTCATTTAATACCATAAAACATCCGCCTACCTATTTACAGTTAATATTCCACGGAAGGCACAGTGGGGTAATGAACAGCAGCTTCTATTAAAGAATCGGAGAGCCGTGTTCGAATTCCAGTCGAGTTCATTACATTCACTTACGTGCCGATACCCTTGAGAAAGGTATGAATTCAGCTTTTCTCTTCTATATCCAGTTATGGGTAAATAGCAGGGCAGACTGTTTCTTGATTGGTGACTAGTCTAGGAGAAGGAAACTTCAAACCAGCCTAGAGAGGTTTGTGTTCTGTTAGACTATCTTATCAAAAGTACATCGCTACTGCTACGGCTAGAGTAGTGGTGTATCTTGGACAAGATAGTTCGATCAAATTTGATAATGATGTAAAGATAAATTCAGAGAATTATTGCAAGTACGTAGACAATAGTTAATGTGTGTGTGGGTGGCACAGATCAAATTCAAGTAAGTTTAAACTTAGATTACGAAGTAGTTAGGAAAAGTAACGTGTCATCCGTTCTTCGATGTGAGAGGCATCGTTCGCAGTGAGTTCTTGTCACTGGGCTAAACGATCAATCGTTTAGAAAGAGATCCTGCGACGTTTGCTTCGCTAAATGCAAGAAAAGAAACGAGACTTGTGGCTACTTCCTGAAAATGCACCTTCTCACGGCACTCTGAACAGCGAGTAGTTTCTGAAAGGATATCGCTGTACGGAAACAACCTACCTATTTACCTGATCTTGTTCCGTATGACTGCCCCCCAAGCTCAAAGAAATCATCAAGGGGACCCGTTTTGAAGGCATGGAGGCCATCAGGCGGGCCGTAACGACGGAGCTGAGGGGCATCCAAAAAGAATCATTCCAGGAGTGCGTAGAAGGGTGGCAGAGAAGGACGGAAAAGTCCATCAGACTCAATAGGCTGTTAATTTGAAGGTGAAACCATGTAGTTGTTGTTTAGAGTTGAAATACATTGTTTGTGACACCAGACAGACCTTGTATATTCATTCAGTACTGTATTCGTTACCATTCTGCAAAATGGATTATTTCACACCTTACCCAAAAAGTATTCAAGACACCTAATTAACGAAATAGGCCACTAATCCAATAGAAAACTTCTAGTCCACAATTAAAAGAAATGTATTTAAAATCAGGAGAGTTGATGTATTTTTATAAAGAGAAAATTATTTATTATAATCATGCCGAAAATTATCAAATGCTGATTGTTAATTTTAATTTAATTGATAATTTATTAACTTGAATTATTTTTAATACAACTTTTTACCAGTATGTCAGACATTTATTAAAAATAATTCAAGTTAATAAATTCCGAATTGATTTATTTTATAAAGTAAACTTTATGGCAGAGAATGCTGCACAATCACCTCAAAGATGAAGAAGAAACTAGAAGCGATAAGATGTGGTTCTACCGAAGGTTACTGAGAACACCATAGACAAGAAAACAGGAAAAATCGTCCCATTTAACCCCCACCCACCCACACAGTTTTCGAACAAGAGTAGAAGTTTATTCCTTGTTTCCTGTTTAAAATTGTGCTTCTGATTCCTTCTGAAGTTTTCTCATTCTCTTTCACTCCCAGAAGGCCCTTGCGTTTAGTTGCATTACCACCTTGTTTTGTGTGAATTGATTAAAACTAATATATCAATCATGCTTTCCAGCTATTGTTTATTTAATTCAGTCTGTTCATTTCTCCACTGTCAAATATGGAAGTTAATGTTTTCTCAATAAAACTGATATCGGCAACATTCTTAATATATACCTATATGAACTGTATCACCTCTTTTCCATGAACCTGCCTGACTTTTCCGTTAACCTTATGAATATTCATGACCACCCCTATACCAAAATATTTTGAAAAAGCAATAAAAATTTTGCTCTTGTATATAAATACTTGTCACTAAATAAAATCTTTATATTTGCTTTAATAAATTTTCTCAACGGACGAAATTCGCCGTCTAAGATACGTTTTCCTGTTGTCTTTATTCATATACTGCATATACTCCTGTCTCATGCAACTTTTGAAGACCTAATTTTGAAGCTAATTTCAAGAGGATTGCGTCTTAAACTAGGCATAGAATTAGCGTATGGCCTGCAAGTAGTCACATGATAAGCGAATATATCTTCTTCATGTGTCGTGTAGGCGATCATGAACTTCCACTTGGCTCTGTCCGTATCAATTTTATTTCCTCTTGGTATCTCTCCTAAACCCTGCTCCATCATCTATTTACTCAGGCCTATCAAGTATGCCTCACGCTGCTTTCCCTCGTCTCTCTTTCCTTCTATCCATCCTGTGAGTATTAAATTCCCCAGGCCCTCCTTCCTCATTACGTGTCCCAGGAACCTCATCTGTCTCTTCCTGATGTTAAGTATTAGTTTTCTCTTCATTTACATTCTCTCAAACACTTCATCGTTGCTCATGTGCTCAGTCCATGGTATCCTCAGTATCCTTCTGTAAAACCACATTTCTGCTGCCTCCAGCTTCCCCTTCATCCCTTATGAGATCATCTAACATTCATTTCCATACAAAAGAATAGATATCACATAGCAATCCAGCAGTCTTTTCTTCGTTTCCAATGAGATTTTCCTGTCCAATCCGTGTTTGGATCTCAATTTCGCGTTTTCCATCCTCTGTCAGAACACTTCCCAGTTAATTAAATTTCTTTATTTATTTTATTTTAGTTTCTCCGACTTGTAGTTGACATTTTAGGGTCTTCTTTTCGCTCATGATCATACATTCAGTTTTCTTGAAGTTTATGCTTAGTCCTTTCTTCACGCTTTCTGTTGCTACATTCTGTTGGAGGCGCTGCATTCTCCTTTCCGTGTCTGCTATCAGCGCCATGTCATCCGAGTATCTTATATTGTTGACATTGTGGTCGCCATTGATGAATCCTGGCAAGGATTTTATTTCTCTTAGAATTGTTTCGTTGTATAGGTTGAATAGATCCGTTGAGAAAACACATCCCTGTCTTATGCCTCTTTCTATTTTTGTATAAATGCTGAATTCACTTCCTATCCGTTCGTAAGTGGTTTGCTGCCAGTATACCTTCTTGATTATCCTAACATCTTTTCCCAAAATGGCGAGGTTGTCGAGTATCTCTATCAAGTCTTTGTGGCGTACTTTGTCAAACGCCTTTGCGTAGTTTATAAAACAAAGATAAAGGTCCTTCTGCATTTGTATTGATCTTTCAGATAGCATTCTGAGAATGAATATCGCATTCCTTGTTCCGATATCTTTAACGAAGTTACACTGTTCTTATCCTATCTCTGTGTCGATTCTGTTGCACGCTCTGTTCACCAGAATCCGGATGATGAGTTTTGTTATGAGGCTCATTAAGCTGAATGTTCGGTGGAGTTCACATTCCTTCGCACCTGGCTTCTTAAGTAATGCTATGGAAATTGATCTGCTTAGGTCCCCCTTCATATTGATGCTGTTATAGATTTCGTTTATTATTTCTGTGAGCCTGTCTGCGCCAAAGCTTTCTAAGGACACCAACATCTCTATTACAATCCCGTCAGGTCCTGCAGATTTGTTTCTCTTCAATTTAGCTATTGCCGATTCCACTTCGGTTTTTAATATTTCTGATCCATATTTTTATGTATTGTTAGTTGTTCTCTCTTGTCGCGGAAACGATCACCAATATACTGAAGTATCTCTGAAGTATTTTTTCTTTTTCTATTATAAATGTACTGTCTCTTTGCTTTTATATATATCCTGTTGCTGAGCCGTTTTTTTTTGTCCTGTTAGTTTCTTTATTTTTTTTATGCATATTACCATTTTTTGTTGTGTTCAGTCTCTACTTCGCCGCATTTGTTGTTGAGCTATCTATATGTAGCTTGTCTGCATTTGCTTCTTATTTCCTTGTGTAGTTTCTTGTATTCCGTTCTATATTTTGGCATTGTTTTCCGCCTCTTTCGCATCACGTCAAGAATCTCTTCAGTGACCCATTCGTTTTTCTTCCAACGTGCTTTTTCCTTAGCGATGATGTCGTTCGCTGATGTCACTAAAGCTACTCTTCGTGCGTCCTATTTTGAGTTTCCGTTTTCAATTTGTTCTTCGTGTTTCGTTTTTAAGCTCTCTGTATAAATTTGCTGTAGGTTCGGGTTATTCACGAGTCTATTATACCGCAGTCTTAGGGCCGTGTTCTTCTTCTTCTTCTATGTGCTCTGTCCCTTCAGAACGTAGGCGATCATGGCTCTCCACGTCTCCCTACCCCTTGTGGCTCTTAGTATGTTTGCTCCTGTTGCTCCTGGCAACCCCCGTTCCGTCATCCACCTGATCAGTCCCTGCAAATATGTTATCCAGGGCCGTGTTAGGTTTCTTTAATCTCCTTACTTTGATATTTCCCAAATGAGAGAAAAAGTTCTATTAATATCGTTTTTCAAACTATTGTGAAACCTGGAAGTAATTCTTAATATTAATATTAATATTAAATAAACTTTTTCTTTACTGCTAACAAATACATATCTTGGGAATCTGCATTATCTTCCTCTATAAGAGTGGCTATTCGGACTTATACTAAATGTGTTCTTAATATTTACATTCCTTCACTTTTCTCCAGTTCCCACTCGTTAAAATATACAGGCATGTTGTGTTTTTTTTTTCGTCTTGCGGTATGTTAGTAACCCAGTAGAACAAAAAATTAAACCTAAAAAGGACGGGTGAAGTCTAGAGGAGTAAACGGTCAGCTAACTAAAGGTGGCGTCTCGATAAAACGCTGTGGAGAAGGCAACGGGAAACTACTCCACTATTTTTCCCGCATATATTCATGGACTTACACAATAATATTACAAACCCTAATGGCGTGAAGGGGATTAAGCCTAACGCAAGTATATACTGTATCTATATACGGTACTTATATCTAAGTGAGCAAGCGGGGATTGAAAAAGACTTCAGAAGAAACCAAGACCACAATCCTAAACAGCGAACAAGGCATAACCCTCTACTGTTAAAAAAACAGGGAAGAGTGTGAACCGGACGATAGGCGAACCTATCTACTCCTATATATGAACATAAATACGTACAACGAGACAGACAGACAGACAGTCAGACAGACAGACAGACAGATAAAGGAACAGAAACAGATAAAAAAGAATGTCTGAAACAGATAGATAGATAGATAGATAGATAGATAGATAGATAGATAGATAGATAGATGTGAAGAGGCTGTAATAGATAGATAGATAGATAGATAGATAGATAGATAGATAGATAGATAGATAGATAGATTCCTATAAACTACAAAAAAGAAGAAACGAAGGCTTGTATAAATACGACAGTGTACTGAGAGGTTTTCTACACAAAAATATTTTCAAGGAAACATTTTCGTCATTGGTCATTTGATCAGTCGTTTGTGACTAGGCCGGGCCAAGTACTTTTCAGCACTCTTACGTACTGAAGAAAATCATTTTTAATGATCATTCGATCAGAGAGTTATCATCAATGAATGCTTGTTAAATAACCGCCAAATTTAGCAGACATCTTAGACAAGTCAGCAATCAATTCCGCAGAACGGCATGTTGTTCCAATTACTGAAAGGCTTTTTTTCCCACCTTCCTGGTGTTCGATGTGCTTTTATTTTCAAATCAATCTCGTCTGACTCCATTTTTGTCTTTGTTTCCGATTTCAAATAAATGGTATTATTTGACGACTTACGAAATTTGCCCGCATGATTTCCTGGCCTTGTTCAATCATTGAACACTGGACTCAATCAGGCAAATGGATGCCTAACGAAAAGATCAATTACTCGTTGATCGTCTTTTCACTTAAAGAAACATTTCCTAATGAATACAAATCGCTTGCTTTTTGATTTTACCAATCAGTTCGATTAACTCCAATATGATCTAGGTAATATAACAACCGTGCTTACGGACAAGAGTACCATTGTCAGCTGCTTCTCTGATTTTGTTTTAATGATTGGTTTGCTTTTTTACGTCTTATCAACCTCTTGCAGGTTATTTAAAGCGAGAAAAATATCTTTAGATTGTGAGATTTTTTTCTGGGATAATAATGATTTTACGAATTAACCTGAAAGGAGAAGTGGATTCGTATTTTTCCCAAGAGTATTTGCGCGTAAAGTGAATCTAATGAACCCGACCGGATATATAACTAGACTCTCCATCGTTCCAATTACGAACCGTTACCTATTACACTACCCGCATATTCAAGCTTACGACACCTTGTATTCCCAAGCGGTCACTTATCAAGCTACTGACCGAGCCCGACGTTGCTTAACTTCGGTGATCGCGCGCGAACTGATGTTTCAATGTAATTCTCCAAGTAGAAACAGATTGATCATGCAATATGACCTGATGGATTAACGGGTTAGTACGTGAATTTGGTAACATAGGATTCGTGAGTTCAGTCCCTGGGTTAGCTAGTAAAGACTTATATTTATTTGGAACAGACAGGAAGAGCAATAACATCATTGCTAAAAATAAGAACTAGAAAAGATGTCCCTAGACAAGAACAGCAGAAGGAGAAGAATCTACTACCGTAGAATAAATAAACGGTTCAGTTCGAATTTCCCGAAAGGTTTCTTGGGTCGACGTTTCACCAGAAGGCCAGAGCACACATCGGCTGAAACGTGATGATAAAAAAAAGAACGATAATCCGCATGTTAATAATGTAAATACGAATAAGAATAACTCCACATCCCAAAAATTAGCGGAAGTTTTACATAAAAGAATTAAAATTTTCTAACCTCTGTCAAGGTTTATTATGGGTGCAGCAGCTACTAGCTGTTGGCGCTACCTTAATGGTATAGAAGTAATGAAAAAGTAGCTTATCCAAATCCTCTCTCATTTTTTTCATCGTGGCACGCCAGAGACGACAGATTTTTGTTAAAGTATCTAATGATAAACAGTGCACAGGAAGGAGTAGTTTCGTGCCTTTCATAAGAGAATTAATGGTAAATGAAAGCAAGCAAATTGAGGGCATTTTCCATCTCCGAATTCCATTTCTTTTATATAGAAAAGTACTTAACCGACAGTAATAACAATACCTGCATTTTCAGATTGCTGTTTGAAATCCATAAACTATAACTTGAGAAAGACCAAGATCCATTTGTACGTCTGACTACGAAAAAAACATTCTACAGGCTGTCGGAGATGATCGGAGAATGCATCAAGTGATTCTAGCATGTTTTACATCTCATAGTACTGCATGGAGGGTAATTCAAGAGCAGCTATTGTATCCGTATCATTTGCAACGTTTGCAAGACCTTTCGTCCTCTGTCCACTTATCACGATAGAACTTTTGCCGATGTTTAATGCACAAACTGCCTATCCGATGTTTATCTCTTCAGTCTTGTTTACGGATGAGACAACGTTTAGAAGAGATGGAATAACAAATATTCACAACCAACATTTGTGTGCAGATCGGAATCCCAGTGGTACAACACAGGTTGGACACCAGCATCAGTTTACGATTAATGTGAGGGGGTGGAATTGTAGGTGATTGTCTGCTACGTCCACATATTTTCCCAGCACGTCTTACAGGAGCTGTCTACATGGACCTGCTAGAGGATGTACCTAATAAGACGCGTGTGGTTCATGCCTGATGGAGCTCCAGTACATTTTAGTCGCATTGTTCACGATGCATTGGCTGATATCTACCATAAAAAATGGGTAGGTAGGCAAGGATCTGTTCCATGGCCTGCACGCCCCCCCGATCTCAATCCTTTGGATATTTATCTGTGGAGCCATCTAAAACGCAGCAGACATTAATAATGCAGAGACGCTTCATGAACGTGTCATGCGGGCCTGCGAAACCATTCGGCACCGTGTGTGAGTATTTGAAAGGGTCAGCCAATCAGTGATTTGACGGGTTCATGCTTGTTTAGAGGCAGGCGGAAAAGATTTGTTATGGCGTGTTGACGAACAACGATGGCCTTTTATATATTTATATAGATCTTCTTAGTGTCAAGAACCCACCCGCAAAGTCTGTAAAATTATTTTTTATTCTCTCTCTCTCTCTCTCTCTCTCTCTCTCTCTCTCTCTTTCGCTCGCTCGCTCGCTCTCACAAGAATACATCAGGAGTACCAAGAATCTATTTAGAAGTCTTTGGTATCAGCACATTTTATCTTTTAATAATAAGGCATACCACAATAGCATATCCATTTCCACATGCTATTAGCAATTAAAATAATCAATAAAACCCCCACCATAAAATAGAAGATATTAAGAAAAATAGATATTTTAAATCTTTACATGAGTCATGTTTTCTGTGCTTACAGGAAATTTTCAGATTATTAAATTCCCTAAATTAAACCTGTTAAACAAAGTAACTTCCTTCTGCAATCGTTTTTTATATACCCTAAATTATAGTTAATTTTTCCACTATAATATAACTAGATCTACAATAATAATCCTACCCCTTGCATTAATATATTGATTCTCCCATTCTCTGATAATTACTTTGTTTAAATTAACTGATATATTACCTACTATGTCGTTTATATATGACGTACAGTATATTTCAATACATTTCCGCTCTTAAATAACATCAACACCTTTTGATTTGATAAAAAAAAACATATAATGATTTTAATAAAAAAATAAAAAAAAACATATACTAATATTAATATTAATATTAATAAATAATTTCGATACAATTGCCGACATGTCATAATACAATTGTATACAAAGGTTTTATAACTAACACCAAAAACTCTAGTATCTCTCCCTCCAACTCTACTCTCTTAACTCATTCTCCTACCCACCATTGACTTACTTTCTATTGGTTAATCTAATACAACCATTTGAATTGCATAACCGCCCCTTAATTGACTTGATATGTGTTGTTTCTAAGTTTTGAAATTTTTATACATATCAATTCCTAACAGAAAAATATTTAACTGCCTGATTAGATACTAACAAGTAGTACCAAAACACCATAGCTCTTGTGCTGCATATACTATATTTTTTATTATAAACACTTATAATAAAAGTATATATATATATATTGATGCATGTTTCATTAAATAATATAGTCAAGTTTTGCCTATTTATTTTATGTAAATTCTTTTCATATCGATAAGCTTAATAACATTATCGTTGAAAGAAGAAAGAAAATCACAATATTAATACATGTTTTTTCAAACCTTTCTGAGCTTTCGGCTTACATCAGCCATTATCAAAGATCACAATTATATTAAGTGTATTAAACAGTTCGCAGACAAACAATAGTAGTAGTCTATTTTGTTTGCATGGAAAATTTTCACGACGAACACGTGCGGGATCACAACATCTCTCTCTCTCTTTATATATATATATATATATATATATAGTCATCCGCAGACAGATCTGTTTCGCTGTATCACAGCTCATCAGTACGGTTCGACTCCGATTGCTTTCTAACCAAGGACTGAAACTCGATTGAATTGGCGTCAGTCGGCAATTCCACCTCTGGGCTACGAGCGTTCGGTAGAAGAAGGCAGCCTTTTTAGCGCGTATATCATTATACACGCCCAGTAGCCATAGTGCTCCAATTCATTATTCAATGAGCGATGCGTATATGCCGGAGTAGCTACTGTTTTCAAAGTCTCCCATTCTTCCAGAGTGCTCCATCAGGGTGTGAGAGCGTAAATACTATAGTCATCCGCAGACAGATCTGTTTCGCTGTATCACAGCTCATCAGTACGGTTAGACTCCGATTGCTTTCTAACCCAGGACTGAAACCCGAAAGAGAGAGAGAGAGAGAGAGAGAGAGAGATGTTGTGATGATGCTTCGTGATAAGATTGCTGTTTTTTCAGTGGTTTGCTGGTAGAAAGCATTTTTGGCAAGCAGTTTTTTGTTATAAAGTGTTCGACATAGAGATAGAGATATAGCGTTAATAGAATTAATGTGAAGAATTTTGTCACTTATCTGAGCAGAGTTATGCCGACTTCAAAGTTTCACGAAGGCATTATTGCGATGCCCCCACTACTCAGAGCTTTTGTTTCTACTGCTGCTGCTTCACGGCCTTTTGCATAATTATATGGAGCTGGGTGTAATTTAATATCTTTGTATGTGAGTGGTTCTACAGGTAGCTAATTACTTTTTATTGCCTTTTGTTCTGTTGACATCTTTTTAGTGTGTTCTAGTGTCTGTGCTGTAGTGTCTGCAGTTGTTAATTGCTTTATATTGCTTTTTATTGTATTGACTTCTTTTTAGCGGTTTTGGGTGGATGTCTGTTTAATTGCTTTATGAGTTGACCTCTTTTATCATAGATCACTTTTGACTCTGTTGGGTTGACTTTTGTTAATATACGTGACTTCTTAAAGAATTGGTGGGGCTATGGTAAACACCTAACCATGGTCTTCAAAAAAAAGCAAAAACAGTTGAAGCAAAATCCCTAAGGAGTGAAGATACCACAATAATGCCTTCACGAGAATTCGAAGTCGGCAGAATTATGCTCAGTTAAGTGAGAAACTTTTCCACATTATTTTTCTCTCTCTCGTTCGCTAGCTCGCTCTCATATACATATCCTACGTCAATTAAGCCGCGCAAGAAACGTAGGACAATATGTATATCTATTAATATATACTTAATAGCTCTGTTTGAGCACTGTTTATTTAACACCGGAAAAATACTTATACGTGTGTGTGTACTTGTGCATATATGCATATTTATTGATATCATATATATATATATATATATATATATTGATTGATTGATTATAAAATTACTTACTTTTCGGTCATAATAAAATTAGACCAGTGCACATTTGTATTAAAAAGTGTTCAATACAATTATATTGTAGAACTTTTGAATTTTTAAAATTACAAGAAATACCAAAAAATACCTATTAGGTTCATACAACCATGGATTATAACGTTATAATTTCTTGTTATTTTAAAAATTACGCTTTCAAAAAATTCCCCGTTACGTGAGCGTTTAAAAAAAATCACAGTTACGTGAGCGTTCTTAAAAAAAAAAAAAAAACGGTAAACGGTAAAATCAGTTATCGCAAATCGCCTGAAGACACCACGTGGTAGAAACCTAGGTCATGTAATAACTCGTTTACAAATGAAGAATATATATATATATATATATATATATATATATGAACTTTCCCTGACGATCAGTTTAGGTGAATCCTAGGTAGGTCTGTCTGGCTCATTAGCTATTTTTTACTTATATATATATATATATATATATATATATATATATATATATATATATATATGTAATTTACAGCTGCCAAATGATTGTACATAGAGCATGAAACTCAAGTTGAGGCCAGTCAAGGTTTTTTCGGGAACAACCAAAATGTAGATATATATTCCTTCCCGTTGACTCTCTGTTCTTTAATTCCTTTCCCCCTACTTTCTTTTTCTTGCTAGGTTTTCCTTATTTCTTTGACTTTCTCTCATTTCTACATATCTTTTCTGTTTCACTGATCGGTCTTTTTTCTCTTCTCTTTTTTTCTTCTTTCTTCCTCTGATATTCCACTTATTCTATTCTCTCCTCTCCACCCTATCTCTATGTCTTTCCCCACCTCATCACTTTCTTTGTTTGATTCATTCCTTCAACCCTTTGCTCTTTCTTTGTTTCTTAGAGTTTCCACCCTCTAATTTTTCCCTGCTCCTATGAATTAAAATATTCTTTATGCAATGGCTGGTGAACTAGCGCGTATTCTGTTAGACATTTTTACTTTGGTTTTCTTTTTGGCTTTACTTGTATTTTAATCAAATATCTCTTGTATTCTTTGCCTTAACTCGCATAATTGGATCACGAAAGGAGCTACGCCTGGTTGTCGCCTGAAATGCTCACTAATGACGGGAAGAGAAAGGAACGTTCGTTGTCACCGCCTTTACACAGTTGTCGTTTCTTAGATGTCGAGCATTACATTCGTGAGAAAGAGAGAGAGAGAGAGAGAGAGAGAGAGAGAGAGAGAGAGTGTGTGTGTGTGTGTGTGTGTGTGTGTGTAAGCCATTACCAGAAACGAAAATACACCTAAATACTTAGTCCCTTTCTTCCTCATTCTCTTTTCGCCTTTTCTTTCATTTTTTTTAATAAACTACGCCATCACTCATGCGGCGTATTATACAAGCGCACAATAGTATTCAATCATTCCTGCAACAACGACATAAAAAAAAAAATAAATAAATAAACACTTAGGATTTCTTCTGTGGGTAAATTTTTGAAATATTATGAGGAAGGAAGTCTCGGAAAACTTAATACTCACAGTAGGGAAGGTTGAGGGAGAAAGTTAGCACCTTATTTAATGTGTTTATGTGGTTGTGACAGAGCAGGCACAAGGAGAGGCGGTAAAAAGCCAAACATTGCTTAGAGCTACAAGAGAAAAGAAGATGTAGAGAACTATGATCACCCACACCCTGAAGATATATGGCACATAAATAATGACGTTGATTGCAAATTGTAAATGTTGGGATGGTGTAATGAATTTTTTCTTTTTCAAATTTTCAGATATCAATATGATTTAGCATAGTAGTTCTCAAAAGCCCAAATTACATTCCTTTCTTTACAGTCTCAAGTAATCCTCCGCCATTTTGAATTGCCATTTAGTTTCTTTTTTTTTACCTTCTTAGTTATGCGTATGTCCATTCTCTACCACAGAAATTACATCCCCTGCTAAAATTCTTCCCTCTAAATTTGACATATCTTCAATGGAATCCAATGGCTCCATTTTGAAAAAAAAAAGCACTGAATTAGTTTCATCGGTAGAAGAGAAGATTCGCATTCGAATAAAAATTAATTTTGTAAGAGAAAATAATCTGATGCAGACTGTTCAGTTATTTTTTTTAATTAAACCTTTTATGTCTACGAATTTATACATTATTTTACGGATTATCAACCCTTAGTGAGTTATTTAAAACCGAAAAATATTTTAGATTTAAAGAGTAATTCTTATCTTTGCGAGTGATTTTTTAATCGTTTCAGCCCAAGCAAGGCGGGACTGGCATTAGTGCACAGGGTTTACAATGAGAAAAATTCTGGTTGTTGAAGAAAGGATATAAGGATTTAAGAAAATAGAAGATGTCAATTGAAGTTGTATTTAAAATTTTGGAGATTATCAGGGAAGCAAATAAACAGAAGGGAGTTCCACAGGCGAGAACTGCAAGAAAATTAACTTTTAGAGCAGAAAATGCTGTTGCATTTATCTATTTCAGTGGTAAAAGTGTGGGACGAAGATGTCAATTTAGTAGAACGCTCACGTGGTAGGGGCACCAGGAAAAAAGCTTGTCGGAGCAGTTGCCATGAAGATATTTATAGAAAAAAAAGTGGGGGAAGCACATCACGTCGGTTAGAAATCGAGATGCCAAGTCAGGACCGATTAGATTGCAGATTCTTCAGAATATTGCATTAACAATTTTTGGGTGATAACAACTATTTTTCCTGATGCAAGTCCAACTATTTAAGGTGAAAAATGATGAATTCATACGTTTGCCCAAGAGTAGGCATAAGTGAATGTATTGAACCCGACTGCAATTACGATCTCGGCACTCCGATTTCGCATTCCAAACCGTTATCTATTACACCACAAGCAAAAGAACGCACGTTTTCTTATTTATTGTGAATCCAAATATTGCCCAAATGTTTGGAATTTAAAGCATCTGACCATACTTATGGCCGTTATCAAGATCAGGGAATACTGCGGATGTTATTTTTTCCCCCTTCTTTAAAATTTTTTAAAACACTGGCGTTACGCACTATACAACATCGAGAAGTCCCCTTTCTGACAAATTGACCACGGTGAGATTCGAACCCGGGTCTTATGAAAGCGTACGTTCTAACTACTCAGCCACGTACCGATATATACATATATAGACCTGTTTTGTTTTTGTTTCTTTCTTTATGCAGGACCAGAATTAAACTTGCACAATGCAAAGTAGGCTCTAGCTGACAATTTGAGGCAAGGTTTTAGAGGTCCAGATGATCTTCCTGTTGCCCAACTCAGACACTGACGATGTTATCGAAACACCATCTCTAGGAAGATTTAAAATTCTACAGGGAGCAGAATGTATCTATCAACTGTTAGATATATGTGTTATTGTGTGTGTGTGTGTGAAAGAGAGAGAGAGAGAGAGAGAGAGAGAAAGAGAGAGAGCTACATTTGACCTATCGATGCATGACTGAATAAATAACATCCTCAATGAATTCGGAGCCAAGTGACAGGAGTCACCTTTGTAACAACAGCCTCACCTGTGTGAACAAATGGTTGATGGGTCGCAGAAGTAACACATCCTGAATGCAATCGTCAAACGAAGCCTGAAGAACGCACTGAGGCGTGAAATTCCAAAATTAGCGATGATAATCGAAATTCGGTATCAGGACAACCAGACGTAAACTTATGAATACAGATCAATCTTGATTCGAATGATGAGTAGGAATTAATTAATTTAGTTCCTACTGGCAAATACTAAAAGGTACCATAGGCAGAACATGTGAACAAGAAGGAAGTTTTAAGAAAAATGGTGAATACAAGGAAACATACTTCGAATCAGAAAGACATACATACTTACGTAGTTGAAATGAATTGTTTGAACATTACTTTTTTTTTTATCGATACTCGTATTTAAGTAGATATTCTGTTTTTTTAATTAAACAGTATTATATATTTATATCTACCGGCCTGATTATTTACGATAAATTGTTATTACGAAAATGTGTGCCATTCAGCAGGATTCGAACCTGCGACCCCTATTTACATAAGTATATACATACATATATGTATGTATATATGTAAGTATATACATACATATATAAATGGTTGGCCACTCGTATCCGAGAATGCCTGTCTGCTAGGGCCGTTCGCTAATCCCCGTTGCAGATGCCTACTCAGGCACATTTATGATTGTTTAACATCCACAGAGCCCATCTGTGTTTTATACTGCAACTATGCTGAGCGGATAGTTTCTAGAAGAAAGCACCGTTATCTAACGTGATCAACAGCCTGAACAAGGCCAGTCCGCTTGAAACCTCGATCATAATGATTTATGACTTCATGCTAGCAGAACCATCGACGGTTCCCAAGGATTCCGTCTGCCCAGTTTCACTTAAAAGGCTCGGATCAACCCGTGGTATTGTTTTCGGGTACTTCACACTGAGATCACCTCCTCCAGACTGATTAACATCGAGAAGTAATCTTTCTGACAAATTGACCATAGTGAGTTTCGAACCCGGGTCTCATGAAAGCAAGCGTTCTAACAACTCAGCCACGTGACCATATATATACATACATAGACGTATTTTGATTTTAGATTTAAACTTGCACAATGCCAGATGGGCTCTACCTAACAACTTAAGGCAAGGTTTTACAGGGCCAGATGCTTTTCTTGGAGCCTAACTCAGGCAAACACTCTGGGTAATCGAAACACCATCTCTAGGAAGGTTTAACATTCAAGGCTTCAAACCTCATCCTAGCCTTATATATATCTGTGTGTGTGTGTGTTGGCCGTTATCTCCTGCTGTTCATCACGAGGTTCTCGGCAAAATAAAAATAAAAATCTGCAATGTAATCGGTCTTGACTTGGCATCTGGACTTCAGTAACTTTCTCATCGATGTGATGTGGATTCCCTCTGTCTTTTCTTCTAATATTTTCGTGGCAATTACATTGATGAGCATTTCTTCCCTGGTGCCCCAACCACGTGAATATAAGCGTGATACTAGATTGGCATCTTGGTCCCACCCTTTTACCGATGAAATATTTAAATGCAACCTCCTCTTCTACTCGAACAGTTTTTTTTTCTCGCACTTCCTGCCCGTAGAACTTTCTTCCGTTTACTTGCTTTCCTGATAGCTACAATCTCCAAAAATCTAAATGCAACGTCAATTGACATTTTCTATATTCTTGAACTCCGTTCATCTTTTATCCTTTCTTCAATACACAGCCTTTTTCTCATTGTAACTATCTGCACACTAGTGGCGGCCACGTCTTGCTTGAGATGAAATGATTAAAAAACAAAAAGAATAAAAGAAGCGCATCCAACCTCTAACAGGTCTTGTTTTTCATCCTGTGAGGTAACATGTCACCTTCCTCATCAGCAGAAAATGTTGTACTGGGCTTCATCTTAGAAGTAGCAGGACTAAGATCAGCTGAAAAGAGACAACTGAAATTTCTAGAGAAAGAATGCTTGGAAAATTTAACACTCGCAGGACATATTGAAAGCAAAAAAAATGCGGAAAGAAAAACAAGTAAATTACAGCGCGTATGTGTGCATGGGTGGCTGAACAGAGTAAAAAAGGGATAGTAAATTGGTCAGAAAGTGTCTTAGAGCAACAAAGGCAGGAGGTTGAGGGTATCCAAGATCACTCAGTTCCTGAAGGGACGTGGTACACAAAAGATGAACTTATCGTAGGACATTTTGCATTTTTCTGGCAATTTCATTGTATTCCCCATATACCTTCTTTCCTGACGGTTACAACCTCCAGTAATTTAAATGCAATGTCAATTTCCATCTCTTATCCACTTGACTCCAGTCCTTTCTACATCACTCCGTGTATCTTGTTTCTTTTTTCCTTTCTCTCTATCTTTGCAACTGTCTTCACTCCTGTGTTCACATCCTTCTCCGCCCTTGCTCTGACATCCCCTGTAACTGGTTCGTCTTTTTCTTTACTCTCCTCCTGCCTAAAACTTTAACTCTCTTATGTAGCTCCCTGCGCCTCAGTGGTGGTACCGCCTTGCTTGGATTGAAACGATTAAAAAAAATCAGATAATCATGAATGAAAATATTTCGGCCATAAGACCTGAGCATACACCTATCTGAATAGGTATAGATAGCTTTGTGTAAGTAGATAACTCGTAAAATTAATTTAGATTTGACATCTTGGTAACAAGGAATACGACACAGAAATCCGGAGCCACATTGGACGAGCGAAAGACGCTATCCAATAGGAAAATCAAATATTAAGAAACAGAAAAACTCCGTTAGACACAGTTTTGAACTTCTGTTTTATATCAATCCATCCATATGGCAGTGAATGTTGGTCAATTACTTCACAAACAACGCGATATGTCCGTAAGCAGGACAGAGCATGTCAGTCAGTTAGTCAGTTAGTCAGTTAAGTGCTATACGTGATACACGCTTGGGCGATCATGTCTCGAAAGAGGCATGACTGACTGGGTAGAAGATTATCCTGCAGTATGTTGCCATTGCTTTCTGCGGTAGACTGGTTGCCGACCAAGGCTATAGAACCCAATCTGTCCTGCTATTTAACCCATAACTGGAAGGAAGAGACGGATTAATACTTTTCCCAAGGGTATTTGCGCGTAAGTGAATACAATGGATTCAACTGGAATTCGAACTCGGCTCCCAGGTTTCTCGTTCCGAGCCGATATCCACTGTACCACAACGCACATCCTAAAGCAAACGAAAAATGACATTTATACTTAGAATCAGAAAAGACAGTCTAAGTTTTGGGGACATCTCATAAGGAAAGAAAGATTAGAAAAATTAACACCCACAAGACCTGTTAAAGGCAAGATGGGCAGAGGGAAGAAGTGAGTGATCTATCTAACCTTCTGGCGTAAATGTTTGGCTGAACAAATATTGACAATATAAAATTGTAGAGGGCCATGATCTCGCACGTTGTGAAGGAGCACGGTACATAAAAGAAGAGGATGAAAAGGTTATGTGATTTTTTCATTTGTTTTTTTTTAAGTTTCTCTAGATTATTTAAAGCCAAAACATATTTTAAAATTGTAATTTATTTATTTTGCGTGTGAATATTGTATTTTTAAGTTTTCCAAAACAAATCTTAGTATGTTTTTTTTTTTTTTAATCATATCACCCCAAGCAAGGCGCTAACGCCACTGATGCGCAGGGGGCTACGTCAGGGTAAAAAGAATGGAAAAGAGAAAGCCGGAAACCACATCCTAAACAGGAAACAAGGGATGAGCCTCTTCACCTGTTCAATAGATGTGGGTGGAGTGTGAACCGGGCGATAGTTTAGTCTATCTACTCCAATTGAAAAAAAATAATAAAAAAGGAAAAGAGTGAAAAGATTGGAAAAGAGAAAACCGGAAACTGCATCCTAAACAGGAAACAAGGGATGAGCCTCTTCACCTGTTCAATAGATGTGGGTGGAGTGTGAACCGGGCGTAACCCAGGGATGCGGAGGTGGATTCATATCCTTCCCAAATGATTTTTGCGCAGGTGAATGTAATTCAAAATCAGCTTTCAGACTCCTCGTTCCAAGCCCTTACCCATTACACCATTCGCACATCGAAGTCTACAGTCCCTGGTATTCCCAAGTGGTAACCCGTCTAGATACTTACCAGATACGACATTGCTTAACTTCTGTGATCAGACGTGAACCGTTGTTTAAACGCGATAAGACGTAAGCCGTTTCAAGCAAAAAATCAAATTTAACCTCAACGGTCGATTTTAAAAGGCATTTATCACGGATAATTCGTTGGTTTTCTCCGGATTGGTGAATGTTATCTGTACTGCCGAAACATTCAAATATGATCTTTTTTTTAATAATATGATTTATGATCTAAAATCCGGTCAATTCGAATAAGACATAAAAATAATTGATCTCGGTCAAGGTAATATTTCGAATTTTTAAGGCTATTCGAAGACTAAGAGAAATTCATTTGCTTTTACGTATTTTTTCTTTTCTTTTTTTTTTTTTTTTTTTTTGATTTGTTGAATTTTCTGAAAATAATTCTGTTGACTGAAATGCATGGAAAGTTGTTCCCATTTCATGGAATTTTCTTACTGCGTTCAGGGACAAAAGATAAAAAGAATGGAATTACTCTTCCTTAGCCTTGAGATGGGTTTACATACCGTTGGAAATGGGGAGTGTGGGGAGAAACAAAAGAAATGAAAATGTGCACTTCATTTTTTTGCCCCGATTTTAGTCATACTCAACATAACGGGTAGATTTTGTTTTGTTTATTTATTTTCTTACTCTCTTTCTCTACGTCCTTCTCTTTTCTCTCTTTCTTTCTGTAAAGAAGAAAAATAAGAAGAATTTGCGTTAATGTAAAAATGAAAAACGAATAAAAGAATTAAAAACGAAAAAGACAAAAACGAACCGTATTTTGCTTCTTCATCTAAACATTCTTTTTTCTTTCTTTCTTTCCTTCTTTCTTTTTTCTTTCTTTCTTTCCTTCTTTCTTTTTTCTTTCTTCTTCCACTTCTTATTTTCATTTTTTTCTTTTTTACTCTCAATCTTTTACATTTTTACTTTTTTCCTTCTTTTTTTTCCTGCTTCCCTCTTTGTTCCTTATTTTTTCTATTATTTTCACATTACTCTCAAGCTTCTGCATTTCTAACCTTTTTCTTTCTTTCATTCTTTCTTTCTTTCTTGCTGTTTATTCAAAACTTTGTATTTCATTTTCTTTCTTTCCTTCTTTCTTTCTTTCTTGCTGTTTATTCAAAACTTTGTATTTCATTTTCTTTCTTTCTTTCTTTCTTTCTTTCTTTCTTTCTTGCTGTTTATTCAAAACTTTGTATTTCATTTTCTTTCTTTCTTTCTTTCTTTCTTTCTTTCTTTCTGTTTATTCAAAACTTTGCATTTCATTTTCTTTCTTTCTTTCTTTCTTTCTTAAACGCATTCTTATGACTACTTTAATATGTGATAATGTTTATCCTAGACTTGCACAAAACCTCAATGAAAACCTCTGCTAATTATCTTGTTCATCCACGAAATCTTTCGGATACATCTGAGGTGAGTTACTACATCTATGCTTCCATTATCAGATTCAAGTTTTGCTATCATATACGAGGCTGGTAAGAGCGATTGTTCCGAAAGCACACACACACACACACACACACACACACACACACACACACACACACACACACACACACACACATATATATATATATCAGATAGCCGAGTTTGAATTACAGTTGAATTTGTTGCATTCATTTACACAACCTTAGAAAAGGTATTAATCCATCACTTCTCCTTCCAGCTATGGGTTAAATAGAAGGACAGATTGGGTTTTATAGCCTTAAATGGCAATCAGTCTACCGCAGAAAGAAATGGCAACCTACTGCGTGAAAATCTGCCTAGTCAGTCATAGATCGAAAGAGTCAATGTCGCCCAAGCTGGAGGGAGAGGAGATGGATTAATATCTGTTCCAAGGATATTTGTGCATAAATAAATTAAACGAATTCGACTGAAATTCGAAATCGGCACTCCAATAATTACCTCACAAAACCAAAAGTAATCTTCTTTCTACTGAACAACAATCATAAAAAAATTGTGACTTTACAGACCATTGATTTTTCTTATTCAGTAATAGTTTTTTACAAAAACATTTTGGCTTATATATATATATATATATATATATATATATATATATATATATAAATTTTTTCATATATCTATTTATGAATTGAATATACACGACTACTCTGTTTCGCATCCTAACGTAAACAAAGACAATTTTTTAAGAAGTGGATTAAATCTGACATATTTTTTATTTATTTGCATAAACGTTATTTGAATATTTGAGCACATGCACTATTTTTATTATTATTATTAAATAGTATATTGAACACACATTTCCGACAAGATAAAGTAAAATAACAAAATAAGAAAACGTATCTCAATCTAGCATGTTTCGCTTTTTTCTCTTGGTCACTGAAGAAGCTTCAGTGAAAAGTGAAACATGTTAGATTGAGATACATTTCCTGTTTTGTTATTTTATTTTATCATGCCTATTTATGTTTACAAGTACCTAACATTTTTATTATATATATAATGATTGCGATGATGTACTCTCTAGTAGATTTCGACGTATGAGGATCTGACAAACTCATTCAGTTATGCTTGTGTTGTATAGACGAGTTCAGTCCCGCTAGTGACCTGCATACAATCCACATATTGTGCAACAGTGAGAATCTCGGGACATATTAACAGAAAATTTTGGCTGACGCTTTTCATCGTTGTCTTTCATCAGTATATATTGGATTGTCCGTAAAGTTCTTGCCAATTTTTTAAAGGCAAACTAAACAAAATAAAATTATGACAAATTATAACCAAACAAAATTTTGTAATTAAATATCTCTTCAACTAAATATGAACTATTTTTGTTGCACAAACTTTCTTCATTTTTCCTTCAACTTAAACATTCCGTCTTCCCAAAATGTCGATGGTTTTTTGGTATTAAGGTGCTTTTTTATGTCACCGAAAGAATTACAGTTTTTCACCGTTGAAATTGTTTTGCAAAGACCTGAATAAATGAAAAAAGCAATATCTGGTGAATATGCAAGGTGAGGTAATACATCTTAACCAGGCTGCAACAATTTTTTGCCGGTTTGCCAAAAAAAAAAACGTGAGGTCTGGTATTATCCTGATAGAAAACAACATCTTTCCTGTTCGCCAATTCTGGACAATTTTCTTGATTTGCAGCCTTTAATTCATCCAGTTGCGAGCATTACTTTCAGAAGCAACTGAATGGTTACTTGGTAGAAGCTCATAGTACAGGATTTCTTTCCAATCCCACCAGATACAGAGCATGGCTTTCTTAAGAATATGATCTGCTTTTGAGGTTGGTAAAGTTGGCACATTTCCCTTACTGTAGAATTTTATCACTGAACATTGTTGTAAACTATCCATTTCTCATCACCTGCCACAATTTAATACAAAGGGCCGCATTTTGACTGAGTTTATACAGCAAATCACAGATAGAAATGCTATCCAAATTATTTTTTCCCTCAGATCATGTGCTACCCAAACATCGTAGTGATTTGAGTATCCAAACTTCACTAATTGCTCATGGATGGTAAGTTTTGATAAATTTTATGTTTTTGCGTTCTGTAATGTTGATTATTCCCAATCATTATCTTAATTTTGTCGTAATCTGTAGTGGGGGTCTGCCTGTGCACTCTTCATCAATAAGACTACGATCAACAACTCTAAACTTAGTAAGCCACTTCCGTTCAGTTTGTCTTCTAAAGCAACATCACTGTACAAAGTACATATCCTTTTTGTTGCTTGAGAAGCATTTTCCTGTTTTTAAAAAAGCATCAAGTGTCTGAACTCCACCTTATACTCTTTTCTTTTCATAGGGATGTAAAATTAAATAATTTAAAACTTTCTTTCTCAAGAGATAGTTTCAAACATGCTCTAATTAGCAACGTAAGCATATTGTCTCTGTCGATATATTTGACGTGTTCTAACGTGTTGGAGGATGAAAAAACGGCATGAACTTTCCGGTTAACCCAACCTATTGAAAATAACAGACATTTTATAAAGATTAATTCAAAAGTCGACTTTTCCAAATTAGGAATAATCCTTAAAAAAAAAAAAAAAATAAATAAAACATAAAAACAGCTCATATCTCGCTTACGCCACGATAAGGTTCAGAGGGGGGTCTGTAATGTGATAGATACCGACTTGGCAAACCGCCTGCAGTCTCTCTCCCACCGGCGCGACGTGGCTTCCCTGTGTCTCTTCTATAAATACTTTCACGGCTTCTGCTCCGATGAACTTAGATCACTAGTGCCCCCTAAATACGAATTTGAACGAGATACTAGATTAGCAACTAGATCCCACCCTTTTACAGTGAAACCGATAAAATGCAACCGTAACTTCTACTCCAACAGTTTCTTTCCTCGCACTTCCCGACTGTAGAATTCTCTTCCACACGATTGCTTCCCCGACGGCTACAATCTCCAGGAGTTTAAATGTAAGGTCAATAGACACCTCCTAACACACTAACCTGCTCCCATTCTATCAAACACTCTTCCCATCTGCCCAACCCTCATCCTCGGTATCCTTACTCATCTGTCGCCTTCCTCCTGACATTCCCTATGTCTAACCACTCCTTCTCTTTACCTTCCCCTATGTAGCCCCATGCGCAATAGTGGCAGTGGAATGCCTTGCTTGGGGTGAGATGATTAAAAAAAAACACTCATTGGTTTTACGACTTTAGATTAAAAATGCGCTTTACCTGCTTTGGGGAGATTTGTAAAATTTTATTAAATCCACAAATTTGTATCTGCCTACCCTGATGATGATTTCAGAAAGTAGAAAGCTCGGACCATATTACTTTTTTTTTCTGAGACTAACTTTAGGCAGTTCTTGACGGAATTTCCACCTTGTTTGAGAAGGATTATTCGTAATTTGAAAATGTCGATTTTCAAACTCAATCAACATAAAATGTCTGTCGTTTTCAATCGTATTTGACCTAAAGAACATATATGTATGTGTGTGTTTTAAAAGAATGAATTATTGCCTTTTTATAGTCCTCTGTTACTTATATTATTGCCAACTAAGCACTTTATGGCACTTCGACGTCGTAATCAAGCTTGTCTCATTCATCAATTATGACAGAATAGTGATTTCGATCCTCACTAACTGCACTATGTTTACGGTTTTGTGCCAACGTTGTGAAATAGTTTGAAACCTTGTCTCACTACATCAGTTACGTCTGAGGAGTGTGTTCGAGTCTCACTGGAGGCTCCATAACTTGTTTTCTGCCACATCTAAGCTACGATTAGAAATATTACTGCTAAGTAAGGCTGTTTTTACATTAACATAATAGGCAAAATAATTGTTCTAAGTAATGCAGTTAATCGAAATAAGTGGTGAATAATATGTCACGAAAAAGAAAATGTCTCAAAATATGTTCAGCAAACAACCAGTAAATTTTGGTTTGGTTTATTTTGTCCTATGGCTTATCAACACCTAAGTGAGTTATTTGATGCCGACAAGATTTTTTCAGGATAGGTTCGTACGAGTCAGTTAAGTGCCATATGTGATATACGCTTCGGGTGATCATGTCTCGAAAGAGACATGACTGACTAGGAAGATAATTATCCGGCAGTAGGTTGGCATTACTTTCTGCGATAGACTGGTTGCCGACCAAGGCTATAGAATCCAATCTGTCCTATTATTTAACCCATAACGGGAAGGAAGAGACGGATGCATACCTTTCCCAAGGGTATTTGTGCGCAAGTGAATGCAAGGAATTCAACTGAAATTCGAGCTTGGCTTCCTGATTTGTCGTTCCGAGTCGATATCCACTGCACCACAACGCACAACTCGTATGAGTAGAATATGTATTCTTTGTAAGAAATCGATTTTATAGATCAGGTTTCATTGATATTTTTTTTAAAGAAAGTTTTTGTCGAGAGTCAAAGGTATTGCTAGTATCTTTATACTTTCATAATGTTTTTGGGGTTAATTGTTTGCTCATACCTAGGACCCTGACTGAAGATACCAACTCTGGTCAGGGTGGACCTGTGAACAACAGTAATTAAAATGTGGTTCCACGTTCCTCAAAGACTCTCGACTTACTGCCGGATGTAGTTTATCGTCATACCCAGGACGAAAATATATCTTTAAAACAAAAAACAATAAATAAATAAATAAATAATAATGATAGTATAATAAAAAATCGAAGAATATTTCATTTTTTGTTGGCATTTAAAATGTTTTATTTTTCCTTGGCAGAATATTATCAGAATCTAATTTTTCAATAAAATCGTATTTTCTTTTATTTTAAAAGGCGGTTATCTTGCCGAATTATTGAACTGAAGTCTTAACGCCCTCCAATATTCCATTAAGGTTTTAAAAAAACAAATAAGAAGTACACAACACAATCCAAAAGTCAACTCGGGTGTGGCATGCTAAGTATTTAATTCAGGTTCGAGGATTGGTGATTTCGTACTTAGTTGACCGCGAAAAACTGGCTCAGTGACACGCAGTCGCTTCTGTGCCGCCGACATTCCGATCATTGTTCAGCGCTGTCGAATCGATAACAGAAGAGGGGAATCAAGAGGCGATAGGAGTTTAAAGAACAGTAATCATCCGACCGTAAGATCTCGTCAGGGTTTCGCTATTGACAGTGCTGGGAAGAGTCAGTAAGCGAGTCTGATAACGGGAGAAGCTGTTTGTTGGCGCGAAGAATGCCTAAACGGGAAATGGAGTCGAAAGACGTAAGTTTTTTTGTTTTTTTTATGGAAAGGAACGAAGAGTGTTTGCAGGAATATTTCCAAAAAGGCCATGTAAGCGCTGATAGAGTAGAAAAGGGGGAGAAGAACGAGAGGAGATAATAGAAAGGAAGAGTCAGTCAGTTAAGTGCCATACGTGAAACACGCTTGGGCGATCATGTCTCGAAAGAGACATGACTGACTGGGCAGAAGATTATCCCGCAGTAGGTTGCCATCGCTTTCTGCGGTAGATTGGTTGCCAGCCAAGGCTATAGAACCCAATCTGGCCTGTTATTTAACTCATAACTGGAAGAAAGAGACGGATTAATACCTTTCCCAAGGGTATTTGCGCGTAAGTGAATGCAATGAATTCAACTGGAATTCGAACTCGGCTCCCCGATTTCTCGTTCCGAGCCGATATCCACTGGACCACAACGCACATCCTAAAGGAAGAGTAAGTTAGGAAAATAATAATTAAAAAAGTCACGGACAAAGTGGCTTAGAAAGGAAGAAAACAAAGGAAAGAAAAATCAAAGGAATAAAGAACGACGAATTTTTAAAAAATCCTTGTAAGAAGTTTTCTATTTTTTTAAGTACACATAAAAAAGGCTGAATAAAAAGTTATATATATATATATATATATATATATATATATATATATATATATATATATATATATAAAGCAATCGGAGTCTTACCGTAGTGATGAGCTGTGATACGGCGAAACAGATCTGTCTGCGGATGATAATATTTACTCTCTCACACCCTAATTGAGCACTCTGGGGAAATAGTAGACTTTGATAAACAGAAGCTAATCTGGCATGTACGCATCGCTCATTCAGTGAAATGAATTAGAGCGCTCTAGCTATTGGGCGCATATAATGATATGCGCTAAAAAGTCTACCTACTTACACCGAACGCCCATAGCCCAGGGGTAGAGTCGCCGGGTTTCAATCCTGGGTAAAAAAGCAATCGGAGTCTAACCGTACTGATGAGCTGTGATACGGCGAAACAGATCTGTCTGCGGATGACAATATATATATATATATATATATATATATATATTCCGATCAGTGATCGATGACAGAAGAGAGATCAAGAGGCGATCTTCTATGTGCCATGTCCCTTCAGAACGTAGGCGATCATGGCCTTCCACATCTCCCTGTCTCTGGTAGCTTTTAGCCCTCTTTCTCCTGTTGCCCCATCCAAACCCCGCTTTGCCATTCACCTGCACAGGCCCGTCAAATATGTTATCCGCTGCTTTCCTCTGTCTCTCTTTCTCTCTATCTGACCTGTGAGTATCAGATTCTCCAAGCCTTCCTTCCTCATAATTTGTCGCAGGAACTTCAGCTGTCTTTACCTGATGCTCAATATTAATTTCCTTTTCGTTTCCCTCTTTTCCAAAACCACATCATCGCTCACGCGCTCGATCCATGATATCCGCAGCATCCTTCTGTAGAACCACATTTCACTTGCTTCAAGTTTTTCCTTCATCTTTGATGATTTATCCAGCATTCGCTGTCATATTGAAGGACAGACATTACATAGCAATCCAGTACTCTCTTTGCTTCTAGCGAAATTTTCCTGTCTTTTAATACTCTTCTCAGCTTCTGGAATGCATCTTTCACCATCTCAATTTGCCTTCGACAATCATCTGACATGTATATATATACAGCGAAACAGATCTGTCTGCGGATGACTATATATATATAATATATACATATATATAAACATACTTTTAAGGTAACCTATATTTATGAGATAACATCGGAGATATCAGTAACGTGCCATACGTGCTTAGGCTATCATGTCTCAAAAGAGGCATGACTGACTGGGCAGAATATTTTCCCCACAGTAGCTTTACATTACATTCTCCGGTATAGAACCCAGTCTGTACTTCTATTAAACCCATATCGAGAAGGAAGATGACGGATTAATACTTTTCCCAAGTGAATGCCGCGAATTCAACTGGAATTCGAACACGGCTCTCCGATTTCTCGTTCCGAGCCGATATCCACTGCACTACAACGAACGTCCGTTTCGGGAATATAGCGTGTCTACGATTGCGCAAAATTATTATTTTTATAATAATCACATTATACCAATATTAGAAGAATAATTTTCAATTAGTAGTTTTTACTGTTTGAAAAAATATGGGGTTTCTTTTACCCTTTTTCACTGAATTACATACAAGATTGAAGAATGGATTGACTCATAGATTATGTCAATTAATAACATCAAGCATACAAAAGAGTTAAATTATGTGAACAATATTCTATCTATCTATCTATCTATCTATCTATCTATCTATCTATCTATCTATCTATCTATCTCAGTCTGTTCATATCCATCTATCTGCGTAGTCTGTTCATATCTGTTCATATATATATAAGAATTTTTTAAAAATCCGTTAAGTAATTGATGAACTCTGACATATTAATTTATTTGTTTAAATATTATTTTTAATAGATACTCGTACATGAGTAGGTGCATAGTTTTGCATAATTAAACAGTATATTTATTTACATCTACTACCCTGAATAGTGGATGTGCGTTGTGGTACAGTGGATATCGGCTCGAAACGAGAAACCGGGGATATATATATATATATATAAATACCTCGGATTACGTTGTTTCGAGTTGTTGTTCTCGATTATATGTCGTTTTCCCCAAAAAATAAATAAATAAATAAATAAATAAATGAAAAAATAAAAATCAAGTTTAAGTCATTTAATTCGATTTTACGTCTGTCCGCCACAAATGCTGAAGTCGTAATATCCCTAGAAGAGCCTTAAAAGCACATAAAATTATGTTACTGTATCAGTTTCTTATTAAAGTGTATCGAACAACAGCCAGAATCAGTTATTGATGCTGACGATCTACAGCCATCTACGTCCGCGATAAACAAATTCAATGTTAATATTGGTAAATTTAACATAAATTAGTGTATTTTCTAATATTGAAATTTTTTTAATAACTCTATTTGTTATTTAACCTTACAAAATCATTTTATTTTATAACGTATTAGAGTAAACCACATTCACATAGTCCGCGATGTACTGTAAAGATCGCCAAATTGTAAACATCTACATTTGCAAGTATGTACGTACATGTATTTGTAAATTTAGATTTCTTTTTTCTTTTCTATTTTTGTACTACACTAAAAACTAAAAGGTATTTGTAAGCTTAAAATAGATTCTTACTGACCATATACTATTAAACTGCATTTTGGGTACCTCGGCGTGGTTAGCAAGCTTGTCTCGTTAGAACTAATTATAACTGAGTAGTGAGTTCAATCCTCACTGTGTGCCCCATACTTTCGGCTTTGTGCCACATCTAAGCGGCGTTTACAAAATCGCCTATTAAAATGCATTTCTAAATTAAATACAAAATTGGAAATGGTTATTTGTGGTTTAGCCTGCTGACAAGTAAATTCAAAGACAAATTCGTTTTTCGACTTACGTCGCCTCTCCTGGAATAAATTACCGACGTAAGGTGAGGCATACATCTATCTATCTATCTATCTATCTATCTATCTATCTATCTATCTATCTCAGCCTCTTTCTTTCTTTCTTTTTTCTTTCTTTCTTTCTTTCTATCTATCTATCTATCTATCTATCTATCTATCTATCTATCTATCTCAGTCTGTTCATATCTGTTTATCTATCTTTCTATCCAAATCAATTAATATCTATCCCCATTTTAAAAATTCTGTGAACTTCCATTCCTGAAAAAGGCATTTCAAGGTGCATCAATTAAATTTATGTTTACTGTCTATCAGCTAAGCTATGATATATTCATGTATTATTTGCATTCATTTATTCTTCTTTTTTACTTTCTCAGTGTTTTCACTCCTTTCTGCAAGCCATACATTTACACACCTTCACTACATAATTATTACTAAATATAATAATAATGATAATAAAAAATATCATAAGTTTAAATTAGTGTCATGTGGCAAGTATATGTATATAATAGCAATCATTTTGTTTTGTTTATGCTGTTATAACGTTCAGATTCTCCGACTTTTGTAACCTCTTAGTTTCATCATGGCTGATTCGTGTTTCCCGAACTGTTTATTTTTTTAAAATTTGAAGATTTTTGTAATACAAAAGAAATTATGGTAGCTAAGATACCGGAAAATGGTTAAATTGAATTCTTTTTTTTTTTTTGTCCCTCTTCTTTTTCACGTTTGTACTTTTTTCACGCCTTTTTTCCATCGGCACATTTGAATCAATTAATTATATTTTTCCTTTTACAAAACGACTTCATATTTTGAGCCGAGCCACGCTAAAAACAACAACAACAAAAAAAAAGCAAAAAAAAAAAAAAAGCAAAACAAAACAAAAAAACAAATAACACCATCAATAACCAGTAATATTGGCAGTAGCTTGACCATTGCATCACAGAATGCAGACAATCTTTTATCTCATATACTGTCACCATCGATTGACTATAATCAATCAATTTTACTTACCTCACTGTTTTCCTACTCGTCATCAATTTTACTTACCTCACTGTTTTCCTACACGTCATCAATTTTACTTACCTCACTGTTTTCCTACTCGCAATTATAAGATTCAGTATGTAACATCGTCTTCACTCAGAGGAAGACAGTTTTAAAAAGGTTAAATACTTAAATACATATGCATTCTGGGTATGACGATAAACTACATCCGGCAACAAGGCTTTTGATTGGGAGGTTGTGAACCACTTCTTAATTGCTAATGTGTACCCTGATCCGGGGTGGTAGCACCTAACAGAGTCCCAGCTATGGGTAAATAGTTGACTTCCAAACTGCGGTCATAGCACAATGAAAGTATACAAAAAGACTTTTATAGCAACAATTTCAGTAATATAATATAATTTCCCAAAACAGTGGGCTCTTACTAAGAATATAAACCAAATGAGAATGTCAATAAAACCAATTTCTCTGCAAACTGTATAACTGTTTTCAGTTATACAGTTTGTATGACTGTTTTCAGTTATACATCAATGAAATCAGACACGCGAAAAAAAATCATATTTACAAAATGTCAATGAGACCTGATCTACAAACTGAGTTCTTACAAAGAATACATATTATATTCGTACGGATTTATTGTAAAAGTTTTGTTGCCGTTAAATAACCGAATAAGACTGATATGTCGTAAAACAAAACAAAACAAAACAAATCAAACATTTAATACATGCATGTAAAAGATACGATAGTGCAAAACGCGTAATTCATTTCTCGTTCTGGTCTCATTCTCACGAATTCTCGTTTATTTTTGCGCCTTCTGTCTTCTGTCGTCTTTTTCATGCAAATAATAACAATAATATGAAGGAGAAAATGAAAGGTCAAAATGCTAAATAGTGGCGCCTATGAGATTGATGGACACTGTTTGATTTGCGCATGCCTCGGTTGATATTCTATGTATATGTTTAAGGGTGGACAAGGATGCCGTATATCATTTGTTTTAGCCTGGTAACGGAGACATGGCCGCTAATGTAAAGAAGACACCGGCTATAAAAAATGAAACAAATTGATAAGTATTTTATATTTTTTATATCTTTTATATTTCTTTATTCTTTTCATTATTATTTTTTTTTTAATTAATTGCCTCTTGATTAATTAACATCTTTCTTACAGGTTTGTTTTCTTTCTTACTTTTTATTTCAACCTTTCTTTTCTTCTTCCTTCACTTTCCATTTGTCTCCTTTTCTTCTTCCTTCACTTTCCCATTTATTATCTTTTCTTCTTCCTTCACTTTCCCATTATTATCACTTTTTTTAGTCTTTCTCTTCTAGTCTTCTCTTCGTTTCTTATATTTTTTTCTTATATATTTCGTTTATTATTATTATATATTCGTTTATATATTCGTTTATTATTATATATTATATATATTGTTATTATTATATATATTATATATATTATTATTATATATTATATATATTATTATTATATATTATTTATTATATATATTATATATATTATTGTTATATATTATATATATTATATATATTATTATTATTATATATTATTATATATATTATAATTATATATATATTATATATTATATATATTATTGTTATATATTATTTATTATATATATTATTATTATATATTATTATATATATTATTATTATATATTATATATATTATTGTTATATATTATATATATTATTATTATATATTATATATATTATTGTTATATATTATATATATTATTATATTATTTATTATATATATTATTATTATATATTATATATATTATTATTATATATTATATATATATTATTATATATTATTATTATTATATATTATTATATATATTATTATTATATATTATTTATTATATATATTATTATTATATATTATATATATTATTATTATATAATATATATATTATTATATATTATTATATATTATTAATATTATATATTATTATATATATTATTATTATATATTATTTATTATTATATATTCGTTTATTATATATTTTCGTTTATTATATTTTTTCTTATATATTTCGTTTATTATGTTTTTAGTTTCCCGTTTATTATCACTTTTTTTAGTCTTTCTCTTCCTGATCTTCTCTTCGTTTCTTATATTTTTCTTATATATTTCGTTTATTATATATATATTCGTTTATTATTATATATTCGTTTATATATTCGTTTATTATTATATATTATATATATTATTATTATATATTATATATATTATTATTATATATTATTTATTATATATATATTATTATTATATATTATTATATATATTATTGTTATATATTATATATATAATATTATTATATATTATATATATTATATATATTATATATTATTATATATTATAATTATATATATATTATTATATATTATATATTATTATTATTATATATTATTTATTATATATATTATTATTATATATTATTATATATATTATTATTATATATTATATATATTATTATTATATATTATATATATTATTGTTATATATTATATATATTATTATTATATATTATTATATATTATTATTATTATATATTATTTATTATTATATATTCGTTTATTATATATTTTCGTTTATTATATATTTTCGTTTATTATATATATTTCAGTTTATTATATTTTTTCTTATATATTTCGTTTATTATGTTTTTAGTTTTCCCGTTTATTATCACTTTTTTTAGTCTTTCTCTTCCTGATCTTCTCTTTTGTTTCTACCATATTTCTTTATTTTATTGCTTTACTCTTAGGTTTTCTTCTTTCTTTTTTAAATTTTCTTCAACTTCTTCGCTTTACTTTCAACCTTTTAGTTTTCTTTCTTTCTTCATCACTCGCTTTACTCACACACTTCTTTCTTTCTGTCTTTCTTTTTTTAATCTCAACATTCTAGGCCTTTCTTTCTTCATCACTCTCTTTACTCACACACTTCTTTCTTTCTGTCTTTCTTTTTTTAATCTCAACATTCTAGGCCTTTCTTTCTTCATCACTCTCTTTACTCACATACTTCTTTTTTTTAAAATCATTTCACCACAAGCAAGGCATTCCACTGCCACTATTGCGCAGGGGTTTACATAGAGGAAGGTGGTGAGAAAGAGTGGTTAGATATAGGAAATATCAGAAGGAGGGTGATAGACGGCTAAGGATACCGAGGCTGAGGGTTGGGCAGATGGGAAGAGTGTTTGAGAGAATGGATGTTAGTGTGTTAGGAGGTGTCTTTACATTTAAACTCCAGAAGATTGTAGCTGTCGGGGAAGCAAGTATACGGAATGGAATTCCACAGTCGGGAAGTGCGAGAAAAGAAGCTGTTGGAGTAGAAATTGCTGTTACATTTTGTCGGTTTCCCTGTAAAATGGTGGGACCTAGTTGCTAATCTAATTTTTTATCTAGGTGAGAGAGTAAACTGTGGTGTCATCGGCGTACATACTTAGTTGGGATCTTATGGCATCGGGGAGATCATTAATGTAGATCAGAAAGAGCGTAGGACCTAGGATAGAGCCTTGAGGGACATATCTTTCTTTCTGTCTTTCTTTGTTTAATCTCAACATTTTAGGTCTTTCTTTCTTCATCACTCGCTTTACTCACGCTCTTCTTTCTTTCTTTTTTCTTTCTTTTCTTTAATCTCACCTTCTTAATTATTTCTTCTTGTATCTCACCATTTTCTTTCTTTCTTTCTTTCTTTCTTTCTTTCTTTCTTTCTTTCTTTCTCCTCATTTCCTATCTTTTCTCTATTTCTTTTTTTTTTTTTTCACGTCGTCGCCTTTCTTTTCTCATCTTCTCTCATTTTTTACTCCATTTTCATTTAACTTTTTCCCATCTTTTTTTTTCTTTCTCCGTTGTCTTGGTTACCCATTTAAACGAAATCCAATGCAGACAATATTGTCGAAAATCGAATTTTCTTTTGCATTCCTTTTTCTTTCCTTTTCTCTTTCACAGGTTCATTTTAGTTCATTAAAGTGCCAAGTCGAAGTAAAATGAAGCTTAGAAAATTGATGCATCACAATCTTCCAAGAGAGCATAGAAGGCCTGCCTTGAAAATTAACATTCAAAATCTTTTATTCAGTCAAGCTCGAACAACTGGAACGCAGCAGTCTTAAATCATGAGAACGACTCAAGTATTTATAGAGCTTAATTTAGTCTGGACGAAGGTTATAGAAATTGTGAACCAAATAAGATCATTCACGATATTAATGGATTAGCGTGTCCCAAAAAATGTATACACACTTTAAATAATTGTAAAATCAGTGTTTATTAAAATACATGTCATATTCAAAATTAAATAGAATCTACAGACATTATTTTATTCTTTTGTTAACGCCTGTGTTGAAGCTGAGGTCCGTTCTGGTCCGGGCACTGCTGACAACGCGAAGCAATGGAATCACCCCAAATGAAATTCGATTGATATATATAATATATTGGCAATAAATACTAAAAGTATTATGAAATCATTTCTTTTAAAAAACTGGGATTGCTTAATAATTATGGCCGGTAGTATATATATATATATATATATATATATATATATATATATATATATAGTGACTTGAATTAATAATATAATATTAATATATTAATATATATATTAATGCAATGTATATTTGGGGAGCAACCTTTCTTTTATGCGTTTTTCAACGAATACGGTGGACAAAGATGATTTAATCATTTTTTAAAGTTTTTCCAGCGTTCTAACAATTTTCCTTTTTCTAGGAGGAAAGATTATAACAACTGTCCATAGTTTTTATTGTTCCGAACGCTTTTGGTTAATGCTTTAGTCATTTTCAAGGGTCATGTATTTGATATAGTTATTCTCCGTGCATTGTACAACATAGTATTTATTACTGTGAAGATTTTGTGGAAGAGTAACGGAAAAAAGTTAGAATGCTGAAAATCTCAATAACAGATTGAGTAAAACATCATTGTCGGCCGTATCCCCCAAAACTGGAATTTTTTATTTGTCCGTTTGTGATTTTTTCTTGTGGGGCTATATCTCTGAGATGTTGCAGCAGTCAATGAGGAATCTCAATAGCAGATATTAAGAATGCATTTGTAAAGGAGAACTCCATCTACAAGACATAATTTTAAAAAAAATGAAAAGTCCATCTTTGTTTCTTAAATGGCATGTTTTAAGGTTTCAATTACTTTGAATAAAATATCTTTCTTCCATCACTCTTAGTTTTATTGGATTGTTAAAAAGTTCCCGTTTTTTTATCACCCTATATATATATATATATATATATATATATATATATATACTAAAGTTCATCCAACAGTTGAAATGCTTGTGATGAATGATGTGTGTGATATAAATGAAAGAGAGGGTCGTAGGAAGTGAAGTTTATGATGATCATGATTATAGACAACAACTGACCATGGACTCAAAAAGTTAAGAGTTTATTTCACAAGGTACGAATCAAGTCCACTTGTTGAGTGTAGCTGTTACATTCAATGTGATGCCTCTGCACCTAACTTCTTATATGACTTTTCACCACAGCTTGTGATAAGCAAGGACGGCCACATTCTTCGTAATTTAGACACACTCGTGACAATGCAATACATGGGTTGAAACTGTTTCTGTTCATTCTCTCGATCCAGAAAATATCTGACTATTCTTGCCATGCTTTATTTTCACTAGTCTCTGACCAAAAATGAAATATTGCAAAATCACATACATATAGAATTATCTACGTTTGTAATGCATGTGATTGATACATGGCAGACCAATGAGAATCCATTCAAACAAAACCGAATATATGAAAATTCTGTCTTTTGCCTGTTTTCTCTCATTCTCTGACGAAGGTTTAATAAAAGTGAAACATGTTAGATTGATAGAGATTTCCTATGTGTTCTTTATCCTATCATATTGGCTAAGCAGTTACTTCCCCACCAGCTTCCACTATTAACTTAAGGTCAAGCCACATACCTCCCATTAACAAAGAGGAAATTACTACTAAAATTCCGCTAGCTTAACCCTATAAAAACCAATATCTCCCAATCTCTTCCTTTACTAGAGCTAACATCTGGGCTTAAAATTTTTCCTCATTCTTTGTTTATATGGGGCTGAAAATGCATGTCTTAAAATGACATGTTGAAAATGGCTATTTCCCCGCTACGTTTTATCTGAATTTACAGATAGATAAATTTATATATATATATATATATATATATATATAGCACAAACTTATGGTAATTCACTATTTGTAGTGATTTATTTTGTTATATATATATATATATATATATATATATATATATGTGTGTGTGTGTGGGTGTGTGTGTGTGTGTGTGTGCGCAAAGGATAAATTGACGCCATTTTATCTTTTTAATTTCTGTGCATGCCTTTTATTTGTTTTTGATTTTGTCAACTGCACATTATAGTTGGGTCTGTTGGGCACCGTCTGTAAGAAAAAGAGCACCATGACACAATTCACTCTGCCAGAAATTTGGAAACAACATGCTGTATTACTTGGCATTTGTGCTGTAAGCTCCAATACGAACATTTCAGTGTATTTGGGTGTCAACCTGAGGACAGTACTGAAAATACCGAAAGAGTTTGAGGAGTCTAATGGTGATTATGAAGGTGTTTGGCGTGATCACAAGTGATCGTGACATTATACATTCATTCATCTTACTACGGGCTCTCAGGCTCTACACGGAGGGTAACATCAAATGCTTTGAGGAGGTAGTGCTACCCTGGGTCAAGGGGGTGGCTGCTCTAAGACATTATGTCAGGTAACAGGATTCTGCACCATGCCACATAAGCAGGAGACTCCAGTCACGGCTGTCAAACAATTTCTGTGACAGCATCACGCCTGACATCTGGTCACTTAACTCTTCAGTCTGCAACCCTCTTGATTATCATGTGGGAGACGCGGTTGAGTGAGAGACTAACGGAATTCCTTGTAAGACCAAAGACTCACTAAAGGCAAGAATTATGACAGCGTTCACCAACTTAAACATGGAGACCGCTCAGAAGAGATGCATGAGATTCCGAAGTTGTCTGGAGGTAGTGTTTGAAACCAATGGCGATTTTTATTGAAAAAATTTATATCTCAAGATTTTGGTAAATATATCTGTAAAAATGAAATGTCAGAATTATATTCATTTTTGCGTAATTTAAATAGCAATCTATTTATCTCACCCCCTCTCTCTCTCTTTCTCTGTGTGTGTGTGTGTGTGTGTGTGTGTGTGTGTGTGTGTGTGTGTGTGTGTGTGTGTGTGTGTGTGTGATAGGAAAATGGAATATAAAGTATTGAATTGAATATCGTCAATTCAAGTGATCTTCTCACTAGTTATTATCAGTAAACCTTATTGCCTTAAGCAACACTATGAAAAACCCAGTATGGACTCCCAATGATTGACGATATCAACGAGTCATTCTGAATATGATATCAGTCACTAGAATGTCTATGCAAAATGTTGATAGAGTTCACATTTTTTATAAAATTGTAGACACGCACACAGATTTAAAGCGATAAACGCCAAAAAGTTTGTAGAATGTCTGATTGCTTTCTCTCTCTGTCTAAGTGTGTAACTTCTCTAAATATATGACTGTGTTTATCTGCACACTTGAAAGTATAAGCCGTAAGTGTATGTGGATAAACACGAATGTAGGTGGGCTGTTTGGTTAATCGCGTGTTTCTTTGTCTCTGTGTGCGAATGAGACATTTTTGACGTGCTTGTGCAAATATCTTCCAAACATAATTTTAGATGATGTCTTTTCACATTTTTTTAGCGTCATCGGCTTAAAGAGTGTTTTCTGAGGACCCCGCGTGATTTCGAATCAATGAAGATAGCCTGCAGTCCTGAATCTAGAAATGTCCACGCTTTTACTTTGATTGAAACGAATAAAATCTTTCTTAAGACTGAGAATGGTTGAGACATTCAGGATTAATTATTTACGATTATATACTCTATCGCAGTCAATTTATAGCCATATATATATATATATATATATATATATATATATATATATATATGATATATATATATATATATATATATATATATATATGGGTATAAATTGATATATATATATATATATATATATATATGGCTATAAATTGATATATATATATATATATATATATATATATATTATTAATTGCACTTTAGAACGTATACAAATTACAAACTTTTACAAAATTGCACATTTTGTTTCGACATTGAAACAACAATGTCTCATCAGGGAGTTTTCTGCGTTCCTTATTCATTTGTATATATATATATATATATATATATATATATATATATATATATACAAATGAATAAGGAACGAAGAAAATTCCCTGATGAGACATTGTTATATATATATATATATATATATTTGTTTTCTTTAATCCGAAGTGGAAGAGTAGGAAGGTAAATTCCAAGAACCTGATCCTAATTAATATAAAATATTTTTTAACATTAAAAAGTGATGCAGGCAGAGAGCTCAATGTATTAAGAATACAGAGCCAATATAAATTAGAGAAAATTTTTAAAATTCAAAGGTGTCGGATATATATATATATATATATATATATATATATATATCCAAATGAAAGCACTATGGAGAAAGGGTAAACTTTGAAAAACAGTAGCTACTAACAAATCTACGCATCCTTCATTCAGTAATAAATTTGAACACTCTCGTCTACTGGCATATGTATACATTGTATATAACACGCTAAAGTCCGACTTCCTCTACCGAGCATCCATAGCTCAGACTGACGTCAATTCGGTGGAGTTTCAATCCTGGCTAGAAGCAATCCGATGTCTAACCGAACTTATCAGCTGTGAAACAGATCTTTCTCCGGATAACTATATATATATATATATATATATATATATATATGTCAGTCTGTTTATATCTAGCTATTTCGGTCTTTTTTCGTCTATCATATTTTATTATATCTATCTATCTATCTATCTATCTATCTATCTATCTATCTATCTATGCCTGTTTATATCTATCTCTCACAGGCCGTCCATATATCTCGCAATATGTTCATACCTACTGCACCCAATAGCCTGTTCATATATATCTCCGTTTGCTCATATCTATCTATCTATCTATCTATCTATCTATCTATCTATCTATCTATCTATCTATCTCATTTTGTTCATATCTATCTATCTATCTATCTTTTTCTTTTTTCAGGTAGGCTTGGAATCCGTTAATTCTTTGAAACATTAAATGGACGTGACATCTTTCTTTGAATTCGGATCGCCACAAATTATACTAACGTTGGTTTAAAGAGTCAAATGCATCTGAAACAAAAGTGACCAATGAAAATCATGCAACACAAAAGTAAAAAAAAAAACTAGATTCCCTTTTTTCTCCCTATATCTTATTATTTTATGAAGTTTTAATAAAAGTGAAACGTGTTAAATTGCTAAACATTTTCTCTTTGTCTTTTATGTCGGTACCTTCACGAACTCACTAAAATATCGTGATGAAAACATGCTCTAAACGTAATGAAAACATATTTTATCGTCAAAATCTTTAAATTATTATTAAGAGGAAAGATCAAAGTATGTTTTCTATATTTAATGGGATTTTTTACTCCTTTTTAGAAGATTGGACATTTTCATTCAAAATCTTGTTTATCTTGCATCAGCGGATATACTATTTTCTAGCATAGGAAAGCTTAGCTTCTTTCTTGCGATGACAGACATATTAATTTGGAAATTTTTGCAAAAATCAAATAATATTCACAAATGAAATGAAGCATTTCAGAAAGATTATCTTATTAGAAATATTTTTTTACATATTTCACCCCATTGCTTAATTTTATAAAAACTTGTGAAATTCAACGTGATAATTTTACTGACTATATTAATTTAGAGCAAAATTCTTTGGAGAATTAAAATTTGAATTTTTTTTCTCGGCAAAATCGTACCCTGTCTTACTGAAAACGTGATCTGACTCAAAAAATAAAAAAATGCGATAAATCTATGATTTAATTAGAGTTTGGGTGATAAAATAAGAGCCCGATCCACCTTGATGCTGGGTCTACGGAACATTTTTGGCAGAGCTTAAGGACTCGTACTTCCCAAGTAAATCGACTTTGTGTGGCGCCTGCCTTGGTGGGAAGGTAGCAAATACCCTTGCTTCGGCAACGAGTCTTGCTTATGGATTTAGCAATCAATCATGAGCAAGGACTCTTGTTCACATCTCTACCTCCGCGCAGAGAGGGACCAAACCGAGGTTTCACTGAAGGGTAGAATCTCGCTTAGGTTCAATAAACAAGCATTAAGCTGGGTCTACAGGATATTTTCGGCTGAGCTCCGAATTCCCACATAAATTGACCTTGTGTCCCACCTGCTTTAGTGGAAATGTTGCAAATACCCTGGTTTCAGCAATGAGCCTTGTGTACAGATTGAGCGATTAGTTCTGGGCAAGAAATCTCTCTGCGCCCGAGCAGTGAGGAACCTAAACGAGGCCCCGCCAAAGGGTAGAGACTCGTTTGGGCTGTAAAAACAAGAGCCCGACCCAGCTTTAAGCTGGGTCTACGGGATATTTTGGCTAAGCTTAAGGGCTCGGAATTTCCACATGAATCGACCTTGTGTCACACCTGCCTTGGTTAGAAGGTAATAAATACCCTTGCTTCAGCAATTATTAGCCTGCTACCAGATTTCCTGTCTTTCCGTAGCGTATTCTGTTGACAAGAAACTTCCCTTCTTTCATCTACGCACGTGTTACTGTTCTGTCACTCGAGTACCACCTTGTCTATTTGTAACCTCTTTAAAGTATATAACACTCCTTAATACCGAAATGAAGAATCTCCGAAACATTTCAATATATTGATGTGCATTCACTCTTAACTCATGACCATCATCATCTTCAAAAAATATGGGCAAAAAAAAAAAAAAAAAAAAATTTTCCAAGTGCACACTATACCGTTGTTTTTGTTTTTGTTTTTACCCACAGAAGTTTTTCAACATGTTCTTAATGTTGTTTACTAGCCCAAAACCTGGAGTCTTGTTTATTCACATGTATATTAGTTATATATGTGGTTGATATGAAAAAGTTCCTTAAAAAAATCTTCTATAAAAGTGGTAGTGATTTAAAAGCAAAATAAGTTATTCATCACTCAACTATAAATAACTAGCAGTATAGCCTGGCGTTGCTCGGGTGTAATGAAAACATTAAAACTAATCCATGGTCCTGGAGCTCAGACTCTTTGGACGTTGGCACAAAAGACTGAAAAGCAATAGTTGATTCCAGTTAAAGCGAAACCGTAGACAGAAAAAAAAAATTGAATGGATGTAAGTCAAAGTTTGATTTCCTGGTATCGATATAAAATTTTCTGCACTATTGTAAGAACTGCAACCTTGAAACTTCTGAATATCGTTTCTTATGTTTTTGTCTATGAGTGTATCAAATTTGATTAAAATCGGACCACTACTTCTATAACCCGATTTTTTCGATTATCGATTTTCGATATTTATCGGGGGTACCTCGACACAAAACCTAGCTATGAACACTCGCAGGCGCTTATAGTACAACTCTGTAAATTTTCAAGAACATCAGTTCAGCTGTTTCGGAGTTTATAGGTAACGGACACACACACACACACACACACACACACACACACGGACTAAGTTCCATTTATAAATATGTTTAGAGTATTCCAAAGATGTTCCATTCAAATTTCATGCTCTTATGAATATTGAATTACTATAATTTCTATTTTATATATATATATATATATTTTCTTTCAATACGCTGACCTTTATTGAGATCCTCACAGTATGTAGAATTGTTAATGCTAACATTTTTCGTCGAGATTTATAAACTCTACGTTTCGTTCAATTTCGCGAACCAATTGATGAAATTTGAATAAGCTACTTCGCAGTTTTTAAGCACCCTATTAAAACCAACTCTATTTGTACCCGTTTACCTGTTTTCTCTCGAAAATTTTGTTTCGATTGGTCAATATATGTCAATTTTAAAGGGTGTGACGGACGGACTAACGGAAGTCACAGAATATTATACAGAGATTCTGTTTAATTTGCACCAAAGATACACTCTAATCATATGTCATAAGTAATTTCCATTTTAGAGAAACTATTTTAATATTTTGAAGAGATAAGCCAAAATGGAAATTAACTTTGACTGTTACAAAACATATAATTTATACAAGTGAACATCTATGCCTTGGGCAAGTTTTTCAGTTCCCTTGCTCGTACCAAATACCCCAAACCCAATTTTATTCAGTCAGCCAAGTGCTATACGTGTTACACGCTTGGGGCGATCACATTTCTTTCGAGATATGACTGACTAGACAGAAGATTTTCTTGCAGTAGGTTGCCATTTTTTTCTACGGTAGATCAAGTCTATAGAACTTAATCTGTCCTGCTATTTAACCCATATCTTTCTCCAGGGTATTTGCGCGTAAGTGATTGTAACGAATTCAATGGGTATTCGAACTCGGCTCTCCGATTTCTCATCCCGAGCCGATATCCATTGCATCACAACGCCCATATTTTTGTTTTATCAATATATAAAATAAATACTTATTGGAATCTGAAGATATTTTGCTGAATGAAGGCAACATCTGTCTGTTGTTTTTCATGACAATGAAAGATTGCATACATCACGTATAACAAGGGAAGACTTTTGGAACTCGGTTGGTCTATTCTACTCCACCCGTCATATTCACTTGACTTTGCACGAACTGATTATTACGTTATTAATGAGGGACATTTTCTCTAAAGAAAAACTGATAAAAAAAGATGGTTGAAAACGTTTTCACATGAAAACCTGCGGAATTTTACTGAAAAGATATCGAAGAGCTGCCTGATAAGCGACAACAAGTCATTGCAAATAACGAAGAATAAGAATAAGAATAAGGAAATAAAATGCGATCGTATTTTTGTGCATTGTGGTGTAATGGATATCGACTCGGAATGAGAAATTGGAGAGCCGAGTTCGAATTGTACTTGAATTCGTTCAATTATCAAAGGGAAAGGTATGAATTTATCTCTTGTCCCTCCAGCAATGGGGTGAATAGCAGGACAGATTGGGTTCTATAGACTTGGTTGGCAACCGGTCTACTGCAGAAAGACATGTCAACCTATGCTTGAAATTCTTCTGTCTATGCAGTCATGGTCGCAAAAGCGTGTATCACGTATGGCAAATAACTGATTTATGTTGATAAACAAAACGGCAATTATTTAAGGCACAAAGTAACTTTCTCTCTGTATTCTTTGTGGGCAATTCCTTTTCAACACATCTGCGTGCATGCAGAAAGGAACCTTTCAAAGGAAAATGTGAAAAGTATATACAAAAAAAGTGATCATATTCCCCAAAGTTTTCAGCACCTCTTTTGAATACACAAATGTGCGCTTGTGATACGTAGATTAAAGAAAGAACTAAGATGACTAACGAGAAAGTAAGGTAAAGAAAGAAAGAAAGAAAGAAAGAAAGAAAGAAACTGGTGAGAGCAAAGCAAAAAAGAAAGGAAGAAGAATTAAGATGTTGAGGGTAAAAGAAAGAAAGAAAGAAAGAAAGAAAGAAAGAAAGAAAAGTGGTGAGTGCAAAGCAAAAACAAAAGAAAAAAGAACTAAAATGGTGACAGTAAAGCAACAAAAAAGAAAAAATTAATGTTGAGGATAAAACAAAGAAAGAAAGAACGAAAGAAGGAAAGAAAGAGCTAAAATGGTGAGAAGTAAAACAAAGAAAAAGAAAGAAAAAGAAAGAAAAGAAAGAGCTAAAATGGCGTGAGTAAAGCAAAGAAAGAGAGAACGAAAGAAAGAAAGAAAGAAAGAAAGAAAGAAAGAAAGAAAGACAGATAGAAAATGAAAAACCCAGTTAATTAAGTAGAGGAAAAGAGGAAGAAGGATGTAAAAAGATTTCGGCTGCATATCGAGTCAAAAGAAACTTGAGACAAAATTATCTATTGCGGACATTTGACAAAGGGATTAGGAAATAGAGAATATTAGAGATGTAGCCTCTATCTCAAGGTTACGTTTTTTTTTTGTTTTTTGTTTTTGTTATTTTTGCTTAGGGCCAGAAGGCATAGATAGATAGATAGATAGATAGATAGATAGATAGATAGATAGATAGATACTGAACAGAAATAAAGAGATATTAACGCTCTGACGAGACCAAGATAAGTTATGCTATAATTTCCAAATTAGTTTGTTAGATCAGCTCTTTGACACCTGCGTTACCATAAATGATACAGCGATAAATTTACAACAAAGGATAGAACATGTCGAATATTCAATGACAGGTGGATAGGCAGATAAGAACGGACTGGAATGGTTAACGAGAAAAACACTCACTCTGTTTTCGTTTTATCGCTCGAAAAAAGACAACGTCTTCAGAGTCAAGGAAATTTCGCTGGAAACAAAGAAAAGTCTACTGAATATATCAACTGTGTGATATCTGTCCTCATACAGACTCGAAGCAACAGAAATGTAGTTGTACCATGGACCGAACATGTGAGCAATGAGAATAGAAACAAACAGGAAACTAATACTTAACATCAGGAAGAGACAATTGTTAGGACACGTAACGAGGAAGGAGGGCTTAGAGAATCTGATACTCACAGGGTGAATAGAGGGAAAGAGAGTCAGGGGAAATCAGCACGTAACATATTTGATGGGTTTAAGCAAGTGGATTACAGAGCAGGGTTTAAAAAATAACAAGACAAAATATATCATGAGCTTTAAGAGACAGGAAGATGTGGAGGGTCATGATCTCATATATCCTGAAGAGACACGGCACATAAAAAAAGACTGATAATATCGTTGAACGAGTTGTCCTAACCACTATCATGCGGCAAATGAAAGCCAACCAAGGCTATAGAACGAAATTACTAATGCCCCCAGAAAATTAAATTTCGGCATTAAATGACCCATAAAGAGTTGTTATGCCTGTATAAAAGAACGAAGAGGGTGTAGAAAAATCAATTGAAGAACTTATTTATCTTTTACAGCTTATCAACCCTCTGTGGGCTTGTCTATATTTCTGAGATGACGTAGTCTTTAACTATTTACATCATTCGGACTATTGTCCTCATCGTCGTTGCAATTTTCACCTTTCGGCCGTCGTTAAACGGTCGAAAAAAAGGTTCGGTTCGAAATATCTAGCACCTGAAGAAGGCCGGATCGTAAAACGGCCGAAACGTCGTAAAAATGGCAACGCAGATGAGGACAAAAGTCCGTATAATGTAAATAGTGCTTCTGTGGGTTAGTTAAACCTGAAAAATATTTTGAACTGTAAGAAGTTTTTTTTGAATAATCAAAATGGGCCTCGAGTTGGCCCAAAGAAAAAAGTTTCGGCTTTGAAATTCATTTTTGTTCTTTAGCGTAAAATTAAGAACACGCATTTAATTTATTTTTAAAGGTAAATAATCCAGAAACTATTTAAATAAAGTTTTTGATGTTAAGAGTGAAAGAGAAAAAAATACTTTAGAATGAATTGGAAACCTAAGAAATAAGGGATAAACTTCTATTTTATAAACCGGGAAGAAGCGTGAATCGGACGATAGGTTTTATAATACAGGGTGTCCAAAAGATTTGACATAATTTAAAATGTGAATATCTGAGTAATTAAAAAAAAAAACTACATGTCGCAGAGAAACCAAATTAAATAGACTCCTTGTGTCCCCTGGTCACAAAAATATACACTGTATCATAACCACTTTGTCCCCTATGTCCAGATCGGTATACATCCAAGGAAAGGCGAACAGCAAAGCGGCCGATGAGATAGCTACAACAAATATGAGGTCAATAGCCTGAATATTCTTCTTCATGTGCTGTGTCCCTTCAGGACGTAAGTGATCATGGACTTCAACTTGGCTTTGTCTTTTGTCGCTCTCTACATTCTTCCTCTTGGTATCTCTCCCAAACCCCGCTCTCCTATACATTTGCTCAGGCCTATCAAATAGATCGCGCTGCTTTCCCTGTCTGTCTTTGCCTCTATCTGTCCTGTGAGCATTAAATTTTCCAGGCCCTCTTTCCTCATCACATGTCCCAGAAGCATCATCTGTCTCTTCCTTATATTAATATGAGTTTTCACCTCATTCCCATCCTCTCCAACACCTCGTCGTTTGTCACGTTCTCAATCCCTGGTATTCTCCACACACACACACACACACACACACACACACACACACACACACACACACACACACACACACAGAGTCTCTCTCTCTTTCTCTCTCTCTCTCTCACACGCACACACTCTCTCTCTCTTGCATTCTTTCCCCTCTCTCTCACTTCTATGGATGTCAATGTTTAATTTCACAATCCCTTTCTAACTGGTAGGAAAATACACATCACACATATACATAACATCAGGAAAAGACAGTTGATATTTCTAGGGCACATAATAAGGGAAAATTTGATACTCACAGGACAGATTAAAACAAAAAGGAATATATAAATAAGTGATTTATATATATATATATATATATATATATATATATATATATATTCTTTTTTTAATAACTTATTTTTACGGATACAAGTCATATTATTTAACCCATTGGTAGAGGAAGAAGATCGGTTTAAGTAAATGTAAGGAGACACGTTGGAATTCGAACTCATCTCTCCGAATTTCTCAATCCATTACACCACGCAAACATCCACTAAAAAGAAAGAAAATAGAGGAAAGGAAAATAGCAGAAGGAAGCTGACTGAAGAGAGAAAAGAAAGAAAAAATGTAAGAAACTAAAGAATGAGCAGAGGGAAACGAGAAGAAGAAGGAGAAATGGTGGAAAGAAAAATGAACAAAAATGTGAAAAGAAAGAAATGATGTAAGAAAAGAATGAAGAGGGCTAAAAAAATTAAGTGTAATAAAAATTTAAATACAAAAATGTAGGACGGAGAGAACTGATGAAGATGGATGGAAGAAAGGGAAAATGGTGGCAAAAAACAAACGAAGTGGAAAAAGAAAGAAAGAATGCAAAAAAAGAGAGAAGGGGAGAAGCAACATGAGTAAAAGGAAAAATGAAGGAAGGAAGGAAAGAAGGAAGGAAGGAAAATAATGATAGGCAAAATGAAGAAAGAGAAAAAAAAAGAAAGAAATGATATAGGAAGAGAAATAAGAGAGAGAAGAAAAATGAGTGAGGGGGAAAATAAAGAAAGACAGAATGAAGAAAATAAGAAGTTGCAAAGGAAAAAAAAAAAAAAAAAAGAGCGAAGGAACAAGGAAAGAATCGCCGAAGAGAGAAAGACAGCGAGAGAGACGATTGGGCAAATGATATGATGCTTTCTTCCTTTTCCCCAGCGTCAATGGGGGATCGTTCAGCCAACGAGTCACGTTCGTGTGTCATCATCCAGATATCATTTAACAATCAGCCTCCAAATTTTACCATAAATGTTCACCATAATTAGCCGAATAGATAAAAAAATAAAAAATAAAAAATAAACAACAACCGACCTCAGTGATAAATTTGTTTTTCTTGTAAGCTAGAACCTATCAACAAGAGCATCTCAATTACAACATCAAGGACATTTTTACGACCCAGTGACTACTGTAAAAAGTGAAAGAAGGTTCTTGTTTATTGTTCTTTGGGTAGCCAGTGGGAATGGTGGGTGTCTGTTGCTCGTCCAAGGATTTCTTCAGTTGATTTAGAAAATCTGGCAACGAGCTTGGTTTAACTCTAACATATTTTCTTACTGTATAAATCCCTGTGGGCCACACGAGGTAGTGGGTTAGAGTAAGAGACACAGGTTCTGCGGATAGGTAGGGAAGATAATGGTTAACTCTAGATTTGAACAGGTTAAGATTGTAGTGATCGGGGAAGCATCCTCTCGGGAGTCGGTTACATAGAGTAGTAGATCGCGGAAAGAAGATGCTTGGTCGGAACTTATTTCTCACCAATGGAATACGGAGGGAATGAGGAGGGTTTGCTACAATGTGAGTGGCATCGTGGGCCGTAGCCGTGACGGTGGGGAACTGGCAGAACTAAGGAATATAGTTCGTCTTCGCATTTTCCATGAAATAGCGATAGAGCAGTGAGAAGCTTGGTGCGTCTCGTCTATTAGAGAGGGGTTGCAGAATGGATAATAATTTGTCACCCACAAGGATGAGGAGTCGCTTTTGAATTCTGGTAAGTGATGACTGGACAGTTCCTGTGAAAATATGTCAGCAGTATACAATTTTAAGCCTGATCTATCTCCTGTAAAGTTAAAGGGTAAAACGAGCAGGTCAATATTTATAGAAAAATACTTATTATTCCCGTATTATTATTGAAAAGAATATGCAGCGCCATCTTTACCATAAGAATCACCATTCAACTTACGATTATATTTTATAATCATTTCATCCCAAGCAAGGCGGTACCGCCACTTATGTGCATGGGGCCTACATAAGAGAGTTTAGGCAGGAGGAGAGTGAAGAGAAAGACGAACCAGCTACGGTGGGGGGGAGTGAAAGAGAAAGATCAAGAGAAGTATGTGAACACAGGAGTGAAGAAAGTTGCGAAAGTAGAGAGAAAGGAAACGAACAAGAGTGATGGAGAAAGGACTGGAGTCAAGTGGATAAGAGATGAGAATTGATATTGCATTTAAATTACTGGAGGTTGTAGCCGTCTGGAAAGCAAGTATATGGAAGGGAGTTCCACAGGCGGGAAGTGCGAGAAAAGAAGCTGGAGAGTAGAACTGTCGCCTGCATTTCGTTGATTTAACCGTAAAAGGGTGGGACTTGGTTGCCAGTCTGGTTGTATGAGTAAATTCTTGTGGAGAGGGCACCAGTGACCTAAGTTCGTCAGATCAGAAGCCATGAAAATATTTGTAGAAGAGACAGAGGGAAGCCACATTCCGCCGGTGAAAAAGTGGCTGGGGTCGTGCTGCCAGGTCGGGGCTAATAATAATCTAGATGCCAGTTCGCCTCGCGTTTACTAGAACTATAAAAAAAAAAAAATCACAAGATCAAACGCTTGAAAAAGTTGAAATTTGGCTCCAGAAAGAAATTATTATGAAAGTACAAAAATACATTTTCATGCTAAAGTTACCAACAATGCATATTCATAACAAAGAAGATCAACAAATATATTTTATCTGAAGTTGAAGGCATAAAATTATGTTCAAAATATTTTGATTTCGGCATTGAAAAGGGTGGTAATATGCCGCTAACTAGAATCAACCAATCAACCAATTGTTTCTCTCATAAGCTCTGTTCTGCCATCAGATTAGCTTGGTAGGTTATGCGCCGCTTTCCTCTGTCTTTTTTTTTTGTCTCAATCTGTCCTGTGAGTATCAAATTTTCCACGTCCTCTTTCCTTATCATGCGCCCTAGAAATATCAGCTGTGTTTTCCTGGTGCTATGTATATGTGCGACCAACCAGTTAGAACGAGATTTTGAAATTAAACATTGCCATCCATAGAAGTGAGGGAGAGGGGGAAGATGACAAAAGAGAGAGAAAGAGAGAGAGAGAGAGAGAGTGAGTGTGTGTGTGTGTGTGTGCGTGTGCGTGTGCGTGTGCGTGTGTGTTTATGTGTGTGAGAGAGAGAGAAAGAGAGATAGACTGTGTGTGTATTCGTGAGAGTATGAGTGTGTGATGAGATTACCATGGATTGAGCACGTGACTAACGACAAGGTGTTGGAGAGGATGAGAATGAGGAAAAACTCATATTAATATAAGGAAGAGACAGATGAGGCTTCTGGGACATGTAATAAGGAAGGAGGGCCTGGAAAATTTAATGCTCACAGAACGGATAGAAGCAAAAGATAGACAGGGAAAGCAGCGCGTTCTACTTGATAGGCCTGAGTAAATGTATAGCAGAGCGGGGTTTGGGAGAGATACCAAGAGGAAGAATGTAGAGAGCGACAAAAGACAAAGCCAAGTTGAAGTCCATGATCACTTACGTCCTGAAAGGACACGGCACATGAAGAAGAATATTCAGGCTATTGACCTCATCTTTGTTGTAGCTGTCTCATCGGCTGCTTTGCTGTTCGCCTTTCCTTGGATGTATACCGATCTGGACATAGGGGACAAAGTGGTTATGATACAGTGTATATTTTTTGTGACCAGGGGACACAAGGAGTCTATTTAATTTGGTTTCTCTGCGACATGTAGTTATTCACATTCAATCAGTTATTCACATTTTCAATGATGTCAAAGTTTTGGACACCCTGTATTATAAAACCAATCGTCCGATTCACGCTTCTCCCCGGTCTATAAAATAGAAGTTTATCTCGTGTTTTTTTTATTAGAATTAGGTTTCCGGTTCATTCGAAAGTTGTTTTTCATTCTCTTTCACTCCTAACATCGAAAATTTTATTTAAATAGTTTCTGGATTATTTACCTTTAAAAATAAAGTAAATGTTTTTTCTTAATTTTACGCTAAAGAAGAAAAATGAATTTCAAATCCGGATTATTTTCCTTGGGCCAACTCGAGGCCCATTTTAAAACTTTCTCAGACACACTTGTGGGCCTAAAGCTGTGAATCACTATTCTAAAGCTCACGAATTCAGTGCTAGTTTCCCCAGGCTCTCTTTTTCCTTTTTCTTAACGATCTGCCTAGGAACATTTTCAGTTCATTGTTAAATTAATACAGATAATACCATAGTTTACAGATGAATATATTTCATTTCTTTTTCTCTGCACCTAAGCTTTTATTTTCTTAGTTTTTTGTTTTATTCAATTATTTCATTTTATTAATCGCTTTCACTATTCCCACTGTTCGCAACTATAAGATAAACTACACTATCGCCCGGTTCACACTCCACCCACGTCTATTGAACAGGTGAAGAGGCTCATCCCTTGTTTTCTGGTTAGGATGTGGTCTCCGGCTTTCTCTTTTCCAATCTTTTCACTCCTAAGTAGCCCCCTGCGCTTCAATGGCGTTGCCGCCTTGCTCGGGGTGATATGATTAAAAAAAAAAATATCCATAATCTGTCAGATTTTCTTTACCCTGATTGCGAATAACAGATCTCGACTTGGACGGTGTGGTGTGCCCAAATCTCAAACTCCTGAGTATTATTTTATTGTTAGCATTATTAAGATTGTTGTTTATTTTTAATCCAATTAAAACATGAGTATTCACCAATCAAAATGTCGCCAATCTTCACTCTTGTGTTTCTCTCATTTCGTTGTCATATTTTTCCCGCCTTAAGGACGCCTTTTTCAAAAGCGCTGTTTTGTCAGCCATTTTTTGTTCTTTTTATTTATTTTTCACTTTTTTCTTTCTTTCCGATTCTTGTCGGAGACAATTAGCTTTATTTTTTTTTTTAATCTCTTCAATGAAATAGCTATCCTGATAACACCTGTGCCCCTCTTCAGGTTAATATTCATTAATTCGTGAGATTTTGAATCGATGGGAAAAATCAATGCTTCTCTTTCCCGCTTTGCAGCTGAGTTTCACATCTTTCTTTTTGATGAAGAATCATGCGGAATCTTTCATATTTTAAGGACATCAAAATGGAGAAGAACCTAAACATTAAATTGGCCACCAGAAAGCAAATAGCTTCGCAATTGTATAAAAAAATAAAAGTATTGCCAACAGATATCAACTGATAATCACAGTCACTGTTTCTGGTTCTATTAAATACTAGCAGTATAGCCCGGCGTTGCTTGGGTGTAATGAAAGCTTTAAAACTAATCCATGGTCCTGGAGCTCAGATTCTTTGGACGTTGGCACGAAAGACTAAAAAGCAATAGTTGTTTCCAGTTAAAGTGAAACCGTAGACTGAAAGAAAAATTAATGGATGTAAGTCAAATTTGATTTCCTGGTATCGATATCAAATAAGTTTTTTCGTCATAAACTGAATTTTGAAGGCTAAATAAGTCCTTTGAGTAAATGGTATCATGGATGAGACTAAGAACTACAATTATACTTACTTACAGCCAAACCCGAAGCAAAAACTAAAATAAAAGGGCTGAAAAAAATACAGACATACAGGCAGATAAACAGACACACACACAAGCATTTTGCTTTTATATATATATATATATTTATATATATATATATATATATTATCGATTTTCTGCACTATTGTAAGAACTGCAACCTTGAAACTTCTGAATATCGTTTCTTATGTCTTTGTCTATGAGTGTATCAAATTTGATTCAAATCGGACCACTACTTCTATAACCCGATTTTTTCGATTATCGATTTTTGATATTTATCGATGGTACCTCGACACAAAACCTAGCTAAGAACACTCGCATATGCTTATAGTACAACTGAGTAAATTTTCAAGAAAATCGGTTCAGCCGTTTCGGAGTCTATAGGTAATAGACACACACACACACACACACACACACACACACACACACACACATACACAGACACAGACAAAGTTCCATTTATAAATAATTTTAGATAGATTTAGATGATAAAAATATTGGATTGGATCAAAATTTCCGTTTTTGTTTATCAAATTTATTCTTCAAAAAATAAAAGATAATTACATTTTTTAAACTTATATATACACCATTATTTGAAATGAATTGTCAGTTCCGGCGTAGCTCTTCGAGACCTTTTTAATAAAAAAAGGGGAAAACGTTTTCGATGAACAATTAAATTTAGATTTCATTAGAGAAATTTTCCTCCATGAAAACATTTTGCAGTGATCGAAAAAGGTAATAATTGGTTGGTGCAAAATCAGCTTCATATATAGCGGCTGAGGGTAGAACAGACCACCCGTATCCCATCAAAATTTCCTGCATTGTTCTTGATGTATTCGACCCTGTGTTGTCATAGAGGATGACAACCTTTTTCCTTTTATTCATTGTGTACGCTGACTCTACTGCGCAAAGCTAAGGTATACACTTCAAATTTATTCGGAGGTGCCTCGTCATTAGAACTGTTTACTAAAAACGGAAATTAGTATAAATAATTCTAATCTTCCATACACATATCACTTACCACACATGAATGCTTTGCTTAAGGCATGTATCATCAGATGGTTCCCGTAAGAAACTGAAGTGGATTTAGAAAATTGATGAGTATCCTTCTTTTTTGTTGATTTTATTTAGTGGTACATCAACATCTGTATGGGTTATTTATTGCGAAAATCGAAATATTTTGAACAAATTGTGTGGCTTTAACTAGACATATTATTAACATAATTGTATACATTCAACTACTTTCATAAAGTGTATTGTTAATCATTATGCTATAAAATGTATTGTCAGTAATCCTCTTTATTATAATAAAGGCCGTTATATATATAAATAAACTTATTTATGAATGGAACTTTGTCTGTGTGTGTGTGTGTGTGTGTGAGTGTGTGTGTGTGTGTGTGTGTGTGTGTATCCGTTACCTATAGACTCCGAAACAGCTGAACTGATTTTCTTGAAAATTTACACAGTTGTACTATAAGCGTCTGCGAGTGTTTTTAGATAGGTTTTCTGTCGAGGTACCCCTAATAAATATCGAAAATCGATAATCGAAAAAATCGAGTTATAGAAGGAGTGGTCCGATTTTAATCAAATTTGATACACTCATAGACAAAGACATAAGAAACGATATTCAGAAGTTTCAAGGTTGCAGTTCTTACAATAGTGTAGAAAATCGAATATATATCTATATATATATATATAAGAGGCAAGTTCTTTATACAAATCCACACATTTTATCCGATTCTCACCAAACTTAACACAAATATTCTTTAGGCTGAGCTCCAAAACCATGGATTAGTTTTAAAGCTTTCATTACACCCGAGCAACGCCGGGCTATACTGCTAGTATATATATATATATATATATATATATATATAGTCATCCGCAGACAGATCTGTTTCGCTGTATCACAGTTAATCAGTACGGTTAGACTCTGATAGCTTTATAACCCAGGATTGAAACCCGACCGAATTGGCGTCAGTCGGCGATTCTACCTCTGAGCTATTGGCGCTCGGTAGAAGGAGGCAGACTTTTAGCGTGTATATTATCATTATACACGCCTAATAGCTGAGAGTGTTCTAATTCATTGTTGAATGAACGATGCGTATATGCCAAAGTAGCTACTGTTTTTCAAATATATATATATATATATATATATATATATATATATATATATATATATATATATCGTATCACCCCGAGCAAGGCGGTAATGCCACTGATGTGCAGGGGGCTACGTAATAGTGAAAAGAACGGAAAAGTGAAAGCCGGAAACCACATCCTAAACAGGGAACAAGGGACAGGCCTCTTAACCTGTTCAATAGACGAGGGTGGAGTGTGAACCAGGCGATAGATTGATCTATCTGCTCCAATTGAAAAAAAAAATCAGTGAGAAGATTGGAAAAGAGAAAACCGAAAAACGCATCCTAAACAGGAAACAAGGGATGGACCTCTTCACCTGTTCAATAGACGTGGTTGGAGTGGGAACCGGGCGATAGTTTAGTTTATCTACTCTAATTGAAAAAAAAGTGAGACGATTGGAAAAGAGAAAACCGGAAACCGCATCCTAAACAGGAAACAAGGGATGAGCCTCTTCACCTGTTCAATAGACGTGGGTGGAGTGTGAATCGGGCGATAGTTTAGTCTATCTACTCCAATTGAAAAAAAAAAGTGAGAAGATTGGAAAAGAGTTATATATATATATCCTTTTACACTCATGGAGAGAGAGACAATAATTAGGTGGCGTCGGCGCAGTTACTACCAGCTATGAAAGCTTTTACCGTGTATTTGCTCTTTGACAGTGCCTTATTTTATTTTTTTACAATAATTATGTCGTCGAGTACTGAAGAATATATCCTCTCTATTATAGTAATGACCGTTTTGTTATAGTGTGTGTGTATATATATAATGAAACTTGTTTTTATTTAAAATTAATATAGTTTACACTGCGACATGGAAATTTCTGTTTCTAGATTTTTACCTCGTCTTCAGGCAATGGTAGATCATTGTTTATATATATATATATGAATTTGGACATAAACAATCTGAAAAAATAAAAGCATTATTTCTTCATAGCTCACTTTATTGATTGAACCATAGAGCTCTTGATCTTTTGAGTCGTGTCGTCGGACTGAGCCATGGCAGTAACTGTTTGTGCTCTAGAAACTAAACTCTTGTCCCCAATTCGTGAAAGTAATCACTTCTTAAAAGTCATTGCACACATTCAAGCAGAAACTATATTTGAGGTTCAGTATTTTATCTTTTCTATCGAACCAACAAAGTGTGACTTGCTGAAATCGAAATGCTGATGAAAATCGTGAAAGAAAAGTTAAGTTCAAAGAGATATGAGAAAAGTAGACGAGAATGAATTCTTGAAAGAATTTGTCCTCGGGGAGACTTCACGTGTAACGGTGTTGAAAAACTGTAAAATATAATAGTTTTTTTCAAAATGAGAAAATAAGCAATTTAAAAATGTAGGAATACAATTGTAAGTGCACACGAAAAATAGTAATGCAAATATCAAAGAAATTATTTCAAGAGTCGAGCGAGAAAAAAAAAAAAAAAGAATAAAGTCATAAGGGGAGACAATTTTCTTTCTAAAAGAAGGAAAATAGATAATCTCTTTTTCGGGAGAGTGATTTTGAAAAGGACAAGAGAAATAAAGCAAAATGATTGGTATTTCATCGATAGATAGATAGATAGATAGATAGATAGATAGATAGATAGATAGATAGATGTAAATGATGCTATGATGATTACAATATAGCGAAACTTATGAATAAAAAATTATTCCATACACAGATAGAAACAGACATAGTGAGAAATTGAGAGAAAAGCATAGAGAGAATGAAATATAAAGAGAGAAATGAATACAAAGAAAAAGAAAGAGTGAAAGAATGTGAGAGAGAAATGGAGTGAAAGCGTACAGAAGTAGAGAAAGCGAGCGAAATCATAAAGAAAGTGTGTGTGTGTGTGTGTGTGTGTGGAGAGAGAGAGAGAGAGAGAGAGAGAGAGAGAGAGAAAGTAGCCACTGACAATCCTTCTCTTCCTGATGCTGACTACATTTCATAGTAAATGATTATCCATTAAATATATAATATCTCTTTTTTGACACTTGTATTAATTCTTGACCACGGACACTCCTTTTCTTCATTATTTTCAATACATTTTCATAGTAAATGTTTATCTATCAAACATATAAAGTAAAATTGCATTAATTTCTGGCCACAGACAATACCTTCTTCCCGATTTCTAATGCAATTCATTAGTTAACGTTATCTAAACTTATTTATAAACGGAACTTTGTCTGTGTGTGTGTGTGTGTGTGTGTGTGTGTGTGTGTGTGTGTGTCCGTTACCCATAGACTCCGAAACGGCTGAACCAATTTTCTTCAAAATTTACACAATTGTACTATAAGCATCTGCAAGTGTTCTTAGCTAGGTTTTGTGTCGAGGTACCCCCGATAAATATCGATAATCGAAAAAATCGGGTTATAGAAGTAGTGGTCCGATTTTAATCAAATTTGATACACTCATAGACAAAGATATAAGAAATGATATTCAGAAGTTTCAAGGTTGCAGTTCTTACAATAGTGCAGAAAATCGATAATATATATATATATATATATATATAAATAAATCGATATATATATATATATATATATATATATATATATATATATATATATATATATAAAACAATATGTTTGTGCGTGTGTCTGTTTATCTGCCTATATATCTGTATTTTTTTCGGCTCTTTTATTTTAGTTTTTACTTCGGGTTTGGCTCTAAGTAGGTATAATTGTAGTTCTTAGTCTCATCCATGATACCATTTACTCAAAGGACTTATTCAGCTTTCAAAATTTAGTTTACGACGAAAAAACTTATTTGATATTGATATTAGGAAATCAAAATTTGACTTACATCCATTCATTTTTCTTTCAGTCTACGGTTTCGATTTAACTGGAAACAACTATTGCTTTTTAGTCTTTCGTGCCAACGTCCAAAGAATCTGAGCTGCAGGACCATGGATTAGTTTTAAAGCTTTCATTATACCCAAGCAACGCCGGGTTATACTGCTAGTCTATTATATAAAAGATATCCCTTTTATATCAGTACAAGGCTTTACCGATTAGTTACAAGAGCTAATCTGATGTGCGTTGTGATATCAACTCAAAACGAGAAATCGGAGAGTCGAGTTCAAGTTCCAGTTGAATTCGCTGCATTAACTTACGCGCAAATACCATAGGGAAAAGTATTAATCCGTTTCTTCTTCCTCCATGGGTTCTATAGCTTTGGTTGGCAACCAGTCTACTGCAGAAAGTAATGACAACTTACTGCAGGTAAATATTCTGCCCAGTCAGTCATGTCCCTTTCGAGACATGACCAACCAAGCATGTAACACGTATGGCACTTAACTGACTGAATTAGAAAGCATATTACAAACTTAATCATAAATCTATATTTTTTTCTTGTCCAGTTTATCGACCATGTTATTGCTATTGTTGGTTTACGCCTGGAAGCTATTTATGCAGGAAAGGGGGCAGATAAATCCCAGGGACGGACAACGCTGTTGTTCTTGAAATAAAATTATTTCTTGCCCAAATTTTAAAATGAACTTTTCATATGCGATTTTATTTTAGTCATCTATCAAGTGTTTCTTCTCCTGAAATGAAATATTTTAAACAGTTAAATTAATGTCAACCAGCCAAGACATCGAAAGTCTTATTGAAGAAAATATGCCTCCTGACTGGAATCGAAGCTGTATTCTTTTCTATATTTTTTATAAGAATACACATTTTGTTTATTAATACTTTCGACGTCTAGGCCGGTAGACATTAATATGACTGTTTAAAACAAACAGAAATGTCTGCTTAAAAAGTAATAAGGAATATTTTCGGTTTAAAAAAAATCGATCAATTACATTATTAGAACAGCCATTAACAAAATTTTAAGACCATATAGTAATTATACTATTTTAAAGTTAAAAACAATAGAGTAACCAGTAATTTCTGAGAGACTGACTCAATTTTACTTACAAGTAATCATTTGACCCCAACCAAGGCAGGACCGCCACTGGTGCGCAGAGGGTTACAGTGAGAGAGAAATAAAAAGGAATTTCGAAAAAAAGATAAAAGGATTGAAATCAAAGAGATAAAAGTTGGCAACTGATGTTGCATGTAAGCTTTTGGAGATTGTAGCTGTCAGGAAAGAAAGCAAATGGAAGTGAGTTCCGCAAACGATAAGAGCGAGAAAAGAAACTGTAAGAGTAGAAGATACGTTTAAATTTAATTATTTCAGCGGTCAAATGGTGGGACCTTGGTGCCAATCTAGCAGCACACGTAAGTACATGTGATCAGGTCACCAGAGAAAACCCTTGCCAAAACAGTTGACATGAAAATACTTGCAGAAAAGACAGGAGGAAGCCACATCACGTCGGTGAGAAAGTGACTGAAGACGGGATGCCATACCAGGATCGATTCTATTGTAGATCCTTCTTTGGATTTTGTCGTGAATCTCAAAATGAATTGCAGGAGCTATTGATGACCAGATATATTCGACGGACGAGTGGTAGATTTAGAAAAATGCAAAATGGATTCTGACGGGAAATAATTTTCTGATCCGAAACAGTGACCAAAACTTCCTAGCAGTAGATCGAGCTATAGATTCGATGTAATCATTCCATTTGAGGTTGGTTGAGAGAGTGGGGCTAAGGAGGCGCAATGTGTTGCTCTCTAGGAGACAAGTATCATCCAGTCTGATGGTAGATAAAAAAGTTACTCTATGGTAATTAAATGGAATCAGTTTTTTTTGGGGGGGGGTATGAAAATCGACGAGCTACTTCCTACCCCATTCAATCACAGATTAGAGGTCCTTTTGAAGGACAGCAGCCAGGTTTACTTTGTCAACCTTGGCAGATTTCCTATTGAGATGGAAGTAAATGGTGGTGGTATTTGCATAGATGCCTACTTGGGAACTGATTGCACCAGGAAGATCATTGACGAACATGACGATGTTCTGTATTAATTTCAAGCCAAATAATCTAACGGTTAATATTATGTGTGACATTTGCTGTTGATTACTAGTTGATATGGGTAAATATGTTTTTAAATGGAGATCACTTCAGTAAAGGCAGTAAAGCCTTTATGGCACAAGGGAGTGACTGCGTGTGGAAGAATTAAAAAACAGAAACATTACTAAAGAGTAACAACAAAAGAAGAGTAATCAGGAGGATAGTAGAAAGCCATTAAGACACAAGGGTTTACTGGTTGTGGAAGAATTACAAAACAGAAACATTAGTAAAGAGCAACAACAAAAGAAGAGTAATCAGCAGAACAAAGAAAGCCCCAAAACACAATAATTTACTGGGTGTGGAAGAATTAGAAAACAAAAACATTACTAAAGAGCAACAACAAAAGAAAAGTAATCAGGACAGTCAGTCAGTCATAGTGCCATATGCGATACACGCTTTGGGCGATCATGTCTCGAAAGAGACATGACTGACTGAATAGAAGATTATCCCACAGTAGGTTGCCATTGCTTTCTGCGGTAAACTGGTTGCCAGCCAAGGCTATAAAACCCAATCTGTCCTATTATTTAACCCATAACTGCAGAGAAGAGATGGATTAATACCTTTCCAAAGGGTATTTGTGCGTAAGTGAACGCAAGGAATTCAACTGGACTTCGAACTCGGCTCCCCGATTTGTTGTTCCGAGTCGATATCCACTGCACCACAACGTGTGGAAGAATTAGAAAACAAACCTTACTAAAGAGCAACAACAAAAGAAGAGTAATCAGGAGGACAGTAGAAAGCCACTAAGACAAAAGGGTTTACTGGTTGTGGAAGAATTAGAAAACAGAAACATTACTAAAGAGCGTGGATAAAGGAAGTGTAATCAGAAGGACATTGGATAGCGATTGACATTGCATTGAAACGTTTAAAGAATTAAAGTGATTTGAAACCATGGAACCGGAAGAGATTTCCACTAGCGAGAAAATAAATTTTTAATACAGAAATTACGCTTACATCTAACCAACTCATCTGTAAATTGATGAGATCTTGACGCCAATCTAGTACTGCGTTTAAGTATAAAAATTCTGGGCTGTTTTTTTTTTGGTTTGTTTTTTTTTACGGCATATTGACCTCAATGGGTTATTTAATGCCGACAATTTTTTTCACAGTAGATTGGTATGAATAGAATACATATTCTTTGTAAGAAATCATTTTGTTGATTTGCTTTCATTGGCGTATTTTTGTAAACAGGGTTTTGTCGAGAGTCAGATGTATTGTTAGTACATTATTTTTTTTCTTCAAAAATGTATTGCTGTTACTTTTTTTTTCTTGTAGTAATATTATTCCTTCAATGTTCTTAAAATGTATATTGTTGGAAATAGTTTTTTTTTCTTCACTAGCAGTATAGCCCGGCGTTGCTCGGGTGTAATGAAAGCTTTAAAACTAATCCATGGTCCTGGAGTTCAGACTCTTTGGACGTTGGCACGAAAGACTAAAAAGCAATAGTTGTTTCCAGTTAAAGCGAAAGAAAAATAAAATAGATGTAAGTCAAATTTTGATTTCCTGGAATCGATATCAAATTTCCTGCACTATTGTAAGAACTGCAACCTTGAAACTTCTGAATATCGTTTCTTATGTCTTTGTCTATGAGTGTATCAAATTTGATTAAAATCGGACCATTCCTTGTATAACCCGATTTTTTCGATTATCGATTTTTGATATTTATCGGGGGTACCTCGACACAAAACCTAGCTAAGAACACTTGCAGAAGCTTATAGTACAACTGTGTAAATTTTCAAGAAAACCGGTTCAACCGTTCCGGAGTCTATAGGTAACGAACACACACACACACACACACACACAAAGTTCCATTTATAAATAAGTTTAGATTTAGATAATTATATTACTGGTAATATTTTTCTTCTCCAAAAAGTACTGCTAAAATATCCACTACAAAATCTATTTTTATAGTGTTTCGACTCCAGTTTGATGAACTATTTGCCAATAGCTAGTACTCAGGGTCAAGGTGAACCTGGGTAAAACAGCAATTAAAAGGTGGTTCCACGCTCCTCGCAATCTCCCAATCAGATTTCTTGCTGCTGAATGCAGTTTTTCGTCATAACCAGCACCCGGATGTAGTTTATTGTCTTACCCAAAACACCAAAAGTTTAGGTACCATAGCGAAGAGATCATCTGAACAAATGAAAATGAAAGTATTTATAGAAAAAGAACAGAGAGGTAACCTTACGGCGGTGGGAAAATGACTGAAGCTGTGACGCCAGATCAGGACCAATAATATTGCTGATTTTTTTGCGCGGGTTATAAAAAAGAGCTCTAGATAAACAGCTGGGTGACGAGAATCAACTCGTAAAAAGGTTTGTTCTTTTTTAATAACTTCTCTTAGTGCTTCGGTTTTTCTCCAAATTTGTTTTTGACAATTTCCCTAATTTTTCAGTTGTGTTCTGATCTGAGTTGTTCCCAGTTCGGTCCTGTGTTGTCACGTTAATCCTGTTCCAGAAATTTTGAACGACCTTTGACCGGTGACACAAGGATCATCAGGCATAAACATTTTGCACTGATGAATGCGTATATGCAGTTCCAGTTTCTCTTGTAGAAGCTCCAACTATGTGGCACCATTCGCTGTTCTTGGAAGCATGGGGTAGGTTTCGGATTTTCCAGATTTGGACATGATGCCCGAAATCATCTGGTGTGGTGAGTGATTCACATTCTAAATTGTATACTTACCAGAATGTTCTGTAATGTTTATTTTATGTATAACTGTTGATTCATCTGAAACATATCAAAAGTGAGAGCATTATTGATCATTGTTATTATAATAATAATAATAATAATCATATTGATGAAATATACTGCCAGATAACCAATCAGTCAGCCAGTTAACTGTGATACGTGATACCTACTTGGGCATCATGTTTCTTTCGAGATATGACTGACAGAAGATTTTCCCAATGGGTTGCCATTACTTCTATAGCCAACCAAGGCTATAGAAGCCAATCTGTCCTGCTGTTCGTCACATAGCTGGAGGTAGATGGATTCATACCTTTCCCAAAGGTATTTGTGCGTCTGTGAATGAAATGAATTCGACTGGAATTCGAACTCGGCTCTCTGAATTCTCATTCTAAGCTGACAGCCATTACACCACAACGCACATGCAATGACCAAATGACTAATAGAAAGCGCAAAAGAAAACAAAAAAAACTACGAAATGTATATAAGAACCTGAAAATAAACACGTTAAGATTAAAAAAAAAAAGACTAAAAAAACAGATCCTCTACCTGAACAGTCACCAAGAGTGCTCCTATATAAAAATCAACTTACAGTTAAAATTATTTACCTATTCGAAGTATTATGTAGCCCCACTAGATACCTTACTCAGATAAAATAATCATCTCCAAAAGTTAATTAATATCCATGTTTCATCCACAAAATAAAAAACTGAATATTATATTAATAAGATAAAATAAACCCATACAATACTAAAAAGTCAGTCTATTTCATCCACTCATAGATAGTAGTCGAATAAAAAGTATCTACCCATTTAAAAATCTAATGTCCCACTATGCGTATTACCTAGACAAAACTAAAAAGTGACCCGTTCAGAACTAAGCTACCTCACCCTCCTCTCCTAACCCAAACCTGTATCTCTATGGTTACAAACTGCCGACGGACCAGCTTAGACATACTAAATTCCTACCCCCACATCACCTACATATCACATTCCCAAAAATAAATCGTTTCCACCATTTATTTTCAGTTCCACAAATCATCCGAGGAGGTCTCTTCTACAAATACTTTCACGAATTCTGCTCCGCCGAGCTAAGCTTTCTGGTGCCCCCTCCGCACTAATTTACTCGAGGTACTGGACTAGCAACAAAGTCCTACCCTTTTATGGTGAAAACAATCAAGTGTAGCTACAACTTCTACTCCCTTCAGCTTCTTTTCTCGCACTTCCCGCCAGTGGAGCTTCCTTCCGTATTCTTGCTTCCCTGATAGCTACAATCTCCAAGAGTTTAAATGTAGCGTCAATTGTCATTTGTTATCTCCTTGACTCCCATCCGTCTTCTCCCGATACACGCAGCTGTATTCACACCAATGTTCCCGCCCTTCTCTTACTCATTCTCTGACACCTACTGTGACCCGCTCTCCTCTCTCTTCACTGACCTATTATGTAACCTCCTGCACACCAGTGACAGTACCTTGCTTGGGATGAGACGATTAATAACAAAAATTCGAGCAGCCACCCTCACGACACAGGAAAACACTACTTCCACAAAGAATTTAATGTAGGACCCCCTGCTGAGTCTGGTGCCCTTAGGTAAGATGGATGACTAGTCTTCGTCAACACAATTAGACTCATCAAACCCTTCCCGAATCCTTGGAACGGACCTCAGATTGACACCCAGACACTTTGAAATGTCCATATTGGAGCTTCCGACGCGAATGCCAAGCAATACAGCATGCCGTTTCCAAATTTCTGACGGAATGAATTGCGTCCTGCTATTCATTTTCTCATAGACGGAGCGCAACGATCTTTCTATACTGTGCAATCAACAAAATAAAAACAAACGCGCATGCGCGAAATGAAAAATATAAAATACTGACAATTTACCATTCGCACCCTGTGTGTGCATACCTAAGGTTATTAGGACAAACCAAAAATATTTCACTGCGTTACACCTTAAAAGTGACAAATTCTGATCGATACTTAAATTTACGCTTCCGCAGAACGCGACGTGATATATATATATATATATATATATATATATATATATAATCTCCGCTTTTTTTTTAATGTTTTGTTCCAAATGGCGAAATGGAACAAAACAATGTCGCTGACGTGACGTAGAATCTCTATTAGAGATCCTATGTCGAAATGTACATCCGACACCTTTGAATTTTGAAAATTTTCTCTAATTTATATATATATATATATATATATATATATATATATATATAGTCATCCGCAGACAGATCTGTTTCGCTGTATCACAGCTCATCGGTACGGTTAGCCTCCGATTGCTTTTAACCCAGGATTGAAGCCCGACTGAAGTGGCGCAAGTCGGCGATTCTACTTCTGGGCTATGGGCGCTCGGTAGAAGAAGGCAGACTTTATAGCATGTATATTATCATTATACACGCCCAATAGCCAGAGTGCTCTAATTCATTAGTGAATGAGCGATGCATACATGCCAGGGTAGCTACGGTCTTTCAAAGTCTACCATTCTTCCAGAGTGCTCAATCAGGGTGTGAGAGCGTAATATTTCTTGGGAGGTGGATAGTATTGGACATAGCCTCCCACATAAAAGAAGCAAGCACGAGCGTAGTTATTCCCAGCCTGGGTTAAACGTAACGATCATGGATTTCCTTGAAGCCTTTGCGGCTCGGAACGCAGATGACTGGGCAATTTTAGTTTCGAGTAAATCAAGCGTGATTTGAATCCTACATTAATCTAACCTTGTGTCACAATTCTCATCGTGAAGACGCATATGCAGAATTTCAATCTATCATTATGACGTAAGCAGCAGTGGAGCCATGACAATCGCTGCTCTGCAGTAATGTAAATCTAATGAATGACTGATAAAAGTAGTAGTGGTTCTTTGATGCCGTGTTACGAAACAGATTATTAGATTTAAAACTAAAACTGAAATGGAATAAATTGAAATTAACGCTGAAGTCAGGAACACTTTTGGTAAGACTTATGTTGAGATTTTCTACGAAAAAATAATACTCGCTATTCAACTGATCAAACCATATCTAAACCACGAAATTCTAACAAAAATTAATTATGTTAGTAATGGAAACATTACTAATAATATTACTTATAATAAGGATGTGCGTTGAGGTACAGTGGATATCGACTCGGAACAAGAAATCGGAGAACCATGTTCGAATTCCCGATGAATTCATTGTATTCACTTACGCACAAATAATCTTGGAAAATGTATTAATCCGTTGCTTCTCCCTACAGCTATGGGTTAAACATCATGGCAGATTGGGTCCTATAGCCTTGGCTAGCAACCAATTTACCGCAGAAAGTAATGACAACCTACGGCAGGAAAACCTTCTGCTTAGTCAGTCATGTCTCTTTCGAGACATGATCGCCCAAGTGTCTATGACATATGGCACTTTAACTGACTGACTACTAGTTGTAGTAACTAGAGATGATTTTGGTCAATATCAAGATTGAAGATGTTCGTATAGTACCTTGTCAGTCATTGATCGAAAGAGACATGATCGCCCAAGCGTGTATCACGCATGTCACTTAACTGGCTGAATGGAAACATTGTTTCCTAATGTGGAAACAGTCGGTATTCATTGAATGAGCTTAACGTAGTTACGATTTTTTCACTCCCTGGCCAGGTGGAAATTGTAGTATTTACGGCCTTCCTTTCTAATGGTAGAAGCATTTTGTCACTTTGTACCGTATTATGGTGATTTCTAAGCTTAGAAATGCCGAACGTATGGAAAACCTAGTGAGGATCAACCTCCCTACTTAGTCGTATTTGATCTAGCAAAACAAGCAAGATTGCTCTTATTCCTCCTCTTTAATGATGATGGCAATAGTAACTGTTTTCTCATGTGAAAACATTCAGCATTTATTGATCGAGCAGCCGCGGCTAGTCCTGTTAGACCCTCTTTTCACTCTCGGACTATCGATCTGGGATCAAAATGTAAGATCTTTTCTCTGATGATAATTGTAACATTAGCGATTTTCTTATGAGAAAATACTGGACATTTACTGACCGAGCTGTCAGTGCTACCGTCGGTCGAAATTTAACAAATCTTTCTATTAAAACATTTTTTCCGGAAAATACGTTTCTCAAATCCAGAAACTCTTGTCGCTCTGTTGGGAATTTATTTTCTGACCTTTTATTCTCAGTAGTACGGAACATCTGCACTACCAGCCATAATTATTAGGCCACCTCAGTTTGATTTTTTTTAAATGATGTATTTCCTACAATTTTTAGTATTTATTGCCAAGTGGATAATTCTAAATGAAAAAAAGAATGTTTTTTTTGTTATTATTACTTTGCAAAATTTACAAGACAGTCAGGAAGCCTTTGCTTCGGCCAACCAATAAGAAGAGACTAGCATAGGGAAGAGAGCACAAAAACTGGACACCAGAACAGTTCATTTGATGCACATGTTATTGTGCAGCATTAACAAAAAAACATTCTATTTTCATTTAGAATTATCAACTTGGCAATAAATACTAAAAATATTATGAAATACATAATTTTTTTTTAAAACTGGGGTGGCCTAATAATTATGGTCGGTAGTGTACATCCAGTTTATGTCATTAATTTTTCTTCAATTTACACGTGATAGTTGTTGATGTTGTTAAAAGTTCTAAAAGTAATATAGTTTCTTATGATCTTTGTGATTCTGTAGTGACGGTTTACAAGAAGAAATGCCTGTTCGAATTTAATTTGAAAAGAATGGGTCATAAACGACACTAAATACGACAAAAATATCTGAAGACGGATAGGAATAGCAAATGATGCCTTCTTGAAACAGACCTGTGGAGAAAGCAACGGAAACAATTAACTATTTTCTCAAAACTGGGGTAGCTTGAAAGAGATTAAATTAATAGATAGATAGATAGATAGATAGATAGATAGATAGATAGATATGAATAGAGTGACGAGACTAAGAAAGAAAGAAAGAAAGAAAGAAAGAAAGAAAGAAAGAATATGAGGGGATTATTTGAAGGTTTGTTGTAAAGTGGATAAGTTGACAGATTTTATTACTGTTTCTGTGGGGAGGCCAAGTCCCAATGAGCTTTCGTAAGTTGAATAAAGTCAATTATATTCAATTGACGCAGTCTTGGTTTGAGACCCGCACAATAATTTCTTTGTTTGTTTAGATTGACCTTTCAAATTTGATATGAAGATATTTTTGTTTTCACCTATTTTCTGTCAATACGTGGAGATTAGCTATTAAAACCAATAAATTCAAAAAGAAATAAGAAAAAATAGAATCAGGAAAGATTCAAATAGAAAAATATCCCCGAAAATCATCTGATTCTGCTGTTTTTTTAAACAACACATACGGACGCAGACATACACACACACATATATGTGGAAAAGTTTGTCTTTTATCTGAGCAAAGTTATGCCGACCACGAAGTTTCGTAAAAGCACCATTGTGATGTCTTCCTTCCTCAGCTTTTTTTCTTCATCTGCATTTTCTTCCAGCAGATGAACAAAACAGCCCTGAGGAGTGAGGACATCGCAATGAAACTTCGATGTCGGCATAATTCTGGTCAGTTAGGTGACAAGCTTTTCTACATTAATCCTATTAACGATCTCTATACCTTCATATTGAGCACTATATTACAAAAACCTTGCCGAAATATCTTTTTGTCAGTAAACCGCTGAAAAGCAGCATCTTGAAACTAAGCATCATTACATCTCAACATCAGCATTATATATATATATATATATATATATATATATATATATATGTGTGTGTGTGTGTGTGTGTGTGTGTGTTATGGCTAGCAAATACTTACGTGACAATATTATCAATAAAGCTACTGTAAAATCTGAGGATGGATGAAGTATGTTTTATATGGGGGAAACTGAACAATCCTTGAAACAGAGATACAACCAACACAGCATAGATCGTTCCAAAGATGTTAGACGACTAGTACGGTTTTATTTAAGTTTGTCTGGGGCCATAAAGTCAGATACAACAAATTCCCTATAACTGGTTTGAAGATCATAAAAAAAAAAGGACAAAACAGTGGAGCTACTCTCAGGAATTGTAAATTGTCTCTAGAAGGAAACTTTTGCGCAATGACTTTTCCTGAGCCACCCATTCAATAAGTGGCCCACGCTAATTGATAAGTGCAGGCATGATCGTTAGCACTTATTGTTTCCGTTACCTACCGGCTAAAAAGGAATGTGGAAATAGTTTCAGTTTTATAGGCGCCCACTGTGACGATTACAGCCTTTCTATCATGGAGAAGATGTTAGTCACCAGAAACAAGTATAAGTTAAGTAGTGGATGTAAATTTTTGTGCTTGATGTTAGAACAGTCGTGAAACCGCCACTTACGCGCGGAAGGTTGCTGTGACCTGAGTTTTAAAAAATTAACTGTCTGTCTATATAATATTTTTACTTATCTCTACTTGGAGTTTTGTAGATTCCGAATTTCATTCATTATGAGACAAACACTTTTTATTTCTTTTCATATATCATGTTTGTTCTTTAAAAAACTCTAAGTTATAACGCAAAATATTTGAATTCGTCCGTACAAAACGTTAGTTTACAAAGATTAGCCATAAAAGACGTTTAGTCATAAGATGTTAGTTATAAAAGGCGTTTATAGATGTTAGTTACATAAAACTTATATATTATGGTATCGCTGGCCATTCGTATCCAAGGATGACTGTCTACTAGGGCGGCTAGCTAATCCCTGTTGCAGACACCTGCTCAGGTATACTCGTTTTTGTTCAACAACCACAGAGCCCACCTGTGGTTTGTACTGCAACTATTCTGAGCGGATCATAGTAGAGTAAACAACAGTCTGGACAAGACCTAAATTCTCAACTCCTCGGTCACAAAGACTAGCGACTTCGTGCCAGCACAACCATCAGTGGCTCCCAAATTTCACTCACCTCGTGGTATGGTTTTCAGGCACTTTCCAAAGGTGACGCACACTAGGATTGTGACACGATAACGTTAAGACAAATCGACTATGGTAAGATTCGAACACGGTCCTCATGGTCAGAAAGCGAACATTCTAACCTTTCGGCCACGTATACATTACGGACATTAGTTATAAAAGACATTCATTATAAAATATATTAGTTTATATACGTTCGTTGTAAAAGCGGTTACTTTATAGACGTTATAAAAGCCGTTAGCTTATATATATATTTACATATATTTGTGTATTTAAGCAGTAAATTTTCTTTTAGGAATATCAGATTAAATAAATTGCAAACATTGTGCCTGCTTATTTTTTAATAAAATCCGTTCATACTCACTGATAATCTTTCACGTATTATAATTGAAAGATGTAAGAAATGAGCTGTAACTTTGACAGATGATTTTATTATTCATCTCTCGATGTTCCCAAGTACTTTCAATCTCATTCCTAGATCATCTTCAGGGGTGTGAGTTGTGGTAACAAAGAAATAACAGCAAAACTGTAAATTACTGTAAAATTTTTTCTTGCTTCAAATGTAAGGGTTGAGAAATTGTTTAGCGTTTATTAGAATGTGAAAATTATCCAAATTGGAATTTTTTTATATTGTAATGTCATGGTCATGCTCGTGTTAAAGTATGAACAACCAGTTCTTTTTATAAAAATGCAATACTTCTAATATCCGTAATAACTTCTCCCCACCAATTGATGTATTACGTAAAACCAACATTATATGTCAATTCAAATGTCCCTTGGGAGAATGTATTTCCGATAAAATAAAACAAATATATATGTTGGATTTACAACAACTACATTAACAAGACGTCTTACATTACATATGTTTGACCATTCGTCCATTCCTAAACATCTACAATTTCATTCCTGTTTGCATTCTATATATAAAAAATAATGATCGGTAACACAACTATCCTACACCAAGAAAACAACAAAAGCTAATTATAGATCCTCGAGGCAATATTCATTAAAAAACTTAAGTCGCCAATTAATAGAATAAGCTATGAATACTGAAGTAATATTCTAAAATTTTCATAAAAAGAACAGTTTTTTTTTTCATGCTTTAACATGCGCATGACCATGAATTTAAAACATTTTAAAAAATTCCACCTAAAAATGTTTCATAATTTCTGTACGTGTACAAAGTACATGATCGTTACTTACAAAAATATATGAATGCAGGACTTTTTGACATTTTGGATAATTTCTTTACTTCGTAAATAATTCACGAACGAAGGTGTTGCTGCGACAATAGCTAACAAAAACTGGCGCCAACGTATGCTGCGTGGCTGGATTGAAACACCCACCCAGGGCAGAGGAACCATCATACCTAGAGTAGAGGAGGCCACTTACAACAGTTGCACATCACCTAGGAACCTTCTCAGTGCTTTTTGAAATTTTCTATTTGTGGCAAATCATGACAGCACCTTAAAAATCTTTCAGATTTTAGAGGTTTTCGGATTTGAGAATTTCGGATACTCAACCTGCCAAAAGTTTGTTTTTCGATAATCTTAATATTTTCGCAGTCAGTTAATTGCCATTCATGATGCACACTTGGGCAGTCATATCTCTTTCGAGACATGGCTGACTAGGCAGAAGATATTCCCGCAGTAGGTTGCCATTTCTTTCTACTGTAGATCAAGCCAACCATTGCTAGAAAACCCAACCTGTCCTGCTATTCAACTTATAGTTAGAGGCTGAAGAGATAGATTAAGTTAACTACCTCTCCTATCTTTCTTTCTTTCTTTCTTTCTTTCTTTCTTTCTTTCTTTTCTCCCTACACGCAAACTGTGAGAAATTGGATGAGTGATTCATAGCATATAGATTGATTTAAATTTTGGTAAAAATCACACAGAATGGTTAATGTAGAAGACGGTTTGGAAAGCTCTTATTTTGACAGGTTCGAAATGATTAAACAGCATTATCAGAAAAAAAAATATAATTTCTACTAAATCTAGATTGGTGAGTAAAAAATAGTTTTAAAAACATCCAGTATTTATGTGACTAACATAAATAGGAAATTCACATTCAGTCAGTTAAGTGCCATACATATAACACTCTTGGGCACGTATCGTTTGATTAATGACTGACTAGACAGAAGATTTTCCTGCGTTCAACTCATTACCAATCAAGGGTATAGAACCCAATCTGTCCTGCCTGTTCAACTCTGGAAAGAGAAGAGATGGAATCATAGGATATTTGTGCGTAAGTAAATGCAACAAATTCGCCTGGAGTTCGAACTCGGCTCTCCGATTTCTCATCCCGAGTTGATACCCATTACACTACAATGCCTATCCTAACTTGAAAGCCAACATGGGTTTTCTTTGTTCTTACACAGACAAGTGTCATTTTGCTTTAGATAACTTTGTAAAACAGCCTGTGTTTAAAATTATAAATAAGGAGCAATAAGTAGTTTCTACGTTTTAATAAAAACTAAATGCATTCCAGACATTCTAATAAATAAAAGTTAATTTTATATGAATATTTTGTGAATTCCAAACACTTCGTGGTTAAATAAATTTGAATAAAGCAAAATTAAGATCGACTTCGACGTGGCTAAATTTAGTTCTTATCAATCTAAAACAAACCCTCGTAAGTGACACTTGAGACACGATCTCTCTCACACACGGGTCAGCTCTCTTAGAAAATAAATAGCTTAATTGTTTGAATTTGTATTTTTGCGCATGTGCAGATAAGTATTTTTTCCTTTTCCCTCGCTAGCTGCATCTTTTGCGTTCGAGCCTCTCTATGTGTGGCCTCTTTATAAAGTGGCAAGTTTTTGATGTTAAACGTCTTCTTTTATGTGCCTTGTCCTTTCAAGACGTAACGATCATGGCTTTCCACGTCTCCCTATCCCTGGTGGCTCTTAGCACGCTTTCTCCTGTAACACCACGCAACACCCATTCTGTCATTCACCTGCTCAGGCCTTTCAAATATGTTATCCGCTGCTTTCCTCTGTCTCTTTTTCCCCTCTATCTGGCCTGTCAGTATAAGGTTCTCCAAGTCCTTCTTTCTCATTGCATGTCCCAGAAACTGTAGTTGTCTCTTCCTGATGCTCAATATTAATTTCCTTTTCGTTTCCATCCTTTCCAAAACCGCTTGGTCCATGGTATCCGCAACATCCTTCTGTAGAACCATATTTCAGTTGCTTCAAGTTTTTTCTTCATCTTTGATGATAATGTCCAGCATTCACTGCCATATTGAAGAACTGACATCACATAGCAATCCAGTACACTCTTCTTTGTTGCTGGTGAAAGTTTTCTGTCTCTTAATACTTTACTCAGCTTCTGGAATGTTTCCTTCGTAATGCCAATTCGCTTTCGGATCTATATGTCGCACTTTCCGTCTTCTGTTAAAACACTTAACATGTATTTAAATTTTTGTACCCGCTTGATTTTAGTATCCCCCACCTGTATTTGGTATTTTGGGCTGCTCTTTTTGCTGATGACCATGCATTCGGTTTTCTTGTAGTTTGTAGTTCTTTTTTGTAACTCTCTTCAGCTACCTTCTGTAGGTCTTGTAGTTTCCTTTCCGTGTCTCCTATCAGTACTGTATCATCTGCGTACCTTATGTTGTTCAAATTGTGGCCTCCGATGACAAATCGTGGCATAATATCTAGGGTCCTCAAAATAATTTCGCTGTACAAGTTGAATAGATCCGGTGAAATGACACATCCTTGACTTACGCCCCTTTCTATCTTTGTATATCTGCTGAATTCGTTACCTGTCCGTGTGCAGGCAGTTTGCTGCCAGTAGAGATTCTTGATTACTCTTATGTCTTTCCCAAATATGTCGAGGCTGCTGAGCCGCTTCTCCGAACCATACAAACGAAGACTTCACACACAATTAGTTCTTTAACATATCGCTGTTTTAGTGGAACTTTATTCAAGCGTTTCTTTAACTATTTGAATACTAAACATAAAAACAAAAAAAAAGTTCTATTAATCCCAACAAATCGATCAAGCCGTATAATTATATTTGCAGCCATTACAATTTTTGTTTAACTGATAGTTTGAAAAAAATAAACAATGCCTGGTTGTCAATAAAATAGATAGTTCAAAATATAAATTACACACCAGTGATGTCGAAATAAAGCAGGATAATTAACTGCATAATATGGGTTAATTATCAGGACAAACTGTGCTCTCTAGCTATGGCTAGAAACCAGTCAAAAAGTAAAAGTCTGAATTCAACCTCCAACTACCCGAAGCTGTTCAAGGAGGATTAAACGTAAGGTACAGGTATTATTATCTATAAAACCAAAACACGATAGATTTTAACAAGAATTGATGATCCTACTAGGCAGTCAGTATCCAAAATGTTGCTGATACCAACGGGCGGTAAGCCTAGGAAAAAAAGAAAGATGAATGGTCATTGGAAATTAAAGGAGGTCAATAACTTTTCTGCAGCTCATCAGGATTTATCAATTTTAAGCCGCTTCCCCTTAGCAACCATAGAGAAATTTTCCTACCTTCCATCTTTATGAACGAAGCTAGTTTTCCAGAAAGAAACACACTGCATCTTCTTGGTCTCACTCTTTTGGCCTACCTCAAATGGAGCGACTACATTGGATCAATAGCCACATCTACTGTTAAGAAGGTTGGGTCACTGTGTCGAGCCGGGAGGTTTTTTTTTTTTCGTCAAAATCGTTTCGGGGGTGGGGGCGAGAGACCGGGAGGTGACTGCACGACGAATGCTAAGACGACAAACAACGAGACAGAAGCAACGGCGATGCGAATCCTTTTTAGGTAACGACAGCGACGCAGACGACGAAGGCCGAAGACGAGTTAACGCAGACGAGCCGCCGCTGGCCGCTGCCGACAGGAAGCTCAACACTGCAGCATGAACCGCAACCCCCATACAACGCCTCTGCCGACAGCACGACAACGGCCGCCATCGACACTCGCGGAACCCCCTTCCACACTTTCGCTGCAGCAGATCCCAGGTCCTATACCGTGGTATATTTATAAATCTGCCATTCGTCCGTACATTGGATACTCTTGCCATGTCTGGTCGGGTGCTCCTGCTTTTCAACTTGGGAGTCTCGACAAAATCCAAAGAAGGATCTGCGATGTAATCAATCCTGATATAACAGCTCGACTTCAGTTACTTTCTCACCGACGTGATGTGGCTTCTTTCTGTCTTTTTACAAATATTATCACGGCCTCTGCTCTGAGAAGCTTCTTTCCCTGCTTATTCGACCACATAAATTTACTCGTGCTACTAAATTGGTAGTTATGTCCCACTCTTTTACCGTCTAAATAGTCAAATGTAACCATTACTTCTACTTTATTAGTTTCTTCTCTCGTTCAAAACAAAAATGAATTAATCTATTTCTATTCTCATCAAAACCAGAGAATAAAATCTGAACTAGTCATAGGATTTTACTTTAGAACCCTTAGAATATGTAGTTTTGAATATCTAAACAAGGAAAATCGATATATTGAGAAAACTTTCAAACTTCTCTAATCCCCACCCTATTTCATCCTCGATGCCCAAAAAAAAAACGAGCTTACAAAATCTACAAAACCACAAGAAAACGGATACTTCGAACAAAAATTACACAAATTTCGTAATCGTTCCTTTCAACAACCTTTCAACTAAACTCGCAAACAAATTAGCCATCCCAATACTAGGATCGTTACCAACATATCCAAGTAAATCGGTGATATAATAAGGAAGAAAAATATCCCAAAAACATTTTAAATGCCGAAATTTATCAGATAAAGTGTCTACGGTGCAAAAACATGTATGTGAGTAGAGACAACACATGATCTAAAAACCCACATCCACGAACACAAGAGAGACTTGTATTTAGACAGTCGTTCTAACTCTCTCGTTTTACATCGAAACGTCGCAGGACATAACTTTGATTTTACTAATTAAAAAAAGAAAGAACATAACCCTATAAGGAGAAAATATTTTGCAAGCATAATAATAGTATTACTACCAAATATAAATAAACGCTGACAACATTACATTACTTCACCATTTTTCTACAGATCCATTTCCATGAATCTAACTTGTGTCTACCTAATACATGAAATAAATGAAATATTGAAAATCCATCTTGAAAAATGCATAATACTTTAACCAAAACAAGTTTATCTCATTGTGCTGCGTCTCACTGACCTACATATAAGTGACTGCAACAGACATTCCTCATAAATGCACACATACACACATATACATGAATATAAAATCCAACCAAATCTATTACAACATCTCATTACATTTCATTGCTACATTTCACCGACCTACACGGAAATGACGTCTACAAACATTACATGCACGCATATATACACTTATATGAATTAACTTTATCGTCCACCATATACCCAGACAGAAAAACGTTTCTTCACAAATGCACGCACACACTATTACACACTTTTCCGTCCAAAAGTATTCCTCATAGATATTTTTAAAATTATCTATTGCGTTATTCCACGTAACGTGTATTTGACTAACCCAAAATCATAACATACCAGTATTCTGTGTGTCTTTGTTTTTCCATTTTTCTCGTTCTGATGAAGCTTTAATAAAAGTGAAACATGTTAGATTGAGATACGCTTTCTATTTGCTTTTTATTTATCATCTTGTCGGATTCCGATCCATATATTCAACAGATGGAGAGAGACAGAGACAGAGACAGAGAGACAGAGACAGAGACAGAGAAAATGTCGGTAATAAAGAAGAAAATGAAGAAGCAATGAAGTAGGTAGAGATTCAAATAGCTGTTCATGTCTGGATACACGCAAACAGGTATATACACTGACAGACATACAAACAGACACACAAACAGACTAACACATATCTGCAGGTGTATATATATATCTTTTTAAAAATCTTGTTAAATTTAGGTAAATCAGCTATAAGTGCTATGTGGATAAAATGAAGTCTGGAAGATTGTATTACGCCGATCTCCCTTTCCTACAATACCCTATTTTTGTCTCTGCACTGAGTAAATATATTTTAAGTATGTATAAATTATATATATATATATATATATATATATATATATATATGTGTGTGTGTGTGTATGTATGTATGTATGTATGAAAATTAAGTTTAGCAAGATACAGATAGCAAGAAAGAGAAGGAAGAGAGGTACATTTGCGGGGTGTGTCCGCCTCTAGAGCATAGAGAGTGCCAACCATCTAATGTGAATCTATTTTTTGCAGAAAATGAGGTACTAAATAGAAAAACCACAAACTGTTTACTCAGGACTGTAAACGAGTATTCGTCGCACGTGCTTGTTCGTGTGCCAACAGATATGTGAGGAAGGTCTAGGAAAGAAAGAGACAGGATGTGTGTGTGTGTGTGTGTGTGTGTGAGAGAGAGAGAGAGAGAGACAGGGACAGAGACAGAGGGAGAGAAAGAGATACGGCATAGATTAAGGAGAATTGCAGTCGTAGCAACAGGAAGTGGTAAATCGAGAAACACTATACAAACATATATGGATATCTGCATAAGGGTACTGATAGATAGATAGATAGATAGATAGATAGATAGATAGATAGATAGATAGATAGATATGAACAAACGAAACTATCGCCCGGTTCACACTCCACATTGAACAGGTGAAGAGGCTCATCCCTTGTTTCCTGTTTAAGATGCGGTTTCCGGTTTTCTCTTTTCCAATCTTCTCGCTATTTTTTTTTAAATTGGAGTAGATAGACTAAACTATCGCCCGGTTCACACTCCACCCACGTCTATTGAACAGGTGAAGAGGCTCATCCCTGGTTTCCTGTTTAGGATGCGGTTTCCGGTTTTCTCTTTTCCAATCTTCTCACTTTTTTTTTTCAATTGGAGTAGATAGACTAAACTATCGCCCGGTTCACACTCCACCCACGTCTATTGAACAGGTGAAGAGGTTCATCCCTTGTTTCCTGTTTAGGATGCAGTTTCCGGTTTTCTCTTTTCCAATCTTTTTACTCTTACATAGCCCCCTGCGCATCAGTGGCGTTATCGCCTTGCTTGGGGTGATATGATTAAAAAAAATGTTTAGATGTACAGATATGTTTAGGCTAATTGATAGATACTAAAAGATAAACATTGGTAGATATATTTGTCTATATTTTTGAGATGATATATTGCTATTACTTACTCTATTTATATTGTTCGGACTGTTGTTGTTTCATCAAGGTACCAAAAGAGGAGGGACTATCGGTAGCCAGAGACACACACTGCCCTGGACTCATCCCTAGGAGAACATACCAGTATGCCATTACAAAACGTGATTGAGATGCTCACTTACTGTACACAAGCAACACACTTCATTATTGAATCAAGATGAAGGATTAGCAATGGGCTTGTTATCATTACCAGTAAGGGATAACCGATACTTCGAAGAGATAGCATTAGAATCCACATCACTTAAGCAAACATTATAACTGAGATACGTAGATGAAATCTTCATATTTTGACCCCCAACAGGAATAGATCCAGCTACTACTGTCGAAGTGCCCTAATTTTTTAAAACCTAGCTTAGATATTGCCCCCAGTGAAGATCGAACTCACTATTCAGTCTTGATCTAGCGAAAACAAGCTTACTAACCATTACACCACGTCAAAGTCCCCAGGTGCCTCATGATGATGGTCTAGTAGCAGACTAAATTTAGCATGTAACCTCGATCCTTATTGGATGATTTAGAGTTGTGGCTTTATTATAATAAAGCCTCAAATCTAAATGACCCACTGAAAATCGTATATTCTGTACTGCCGCTTCACTATAAAGATGAAGGAGTGACTAGTCGATTATGAATTTTTTGGAAGTTTTATTTTCACTGGGTCTATTTGACTTGTAACTTTATGCTGGACTAACCTAAGTTACGTAAAGTTTTCTCACTTAAGTCAAGTAGCGTATCTAATATATCCTTTCCGTCTCTCCACACGATCAAAACGAAATAGTCTATTATTTATGAGGTATTGGAAGGACGTAGCAAAGGAGAGATAAGTAGAGTCATAATAAGATAATCAAATATATGGAAATATTATAGCAGAATTTAATATAAACTGGTATATTTCGAACAGAATTTTGACGAAATTTACTATACAGACGTAAGGATATACTTTTTCAATGAGAGCCTTACCGTTGAGGTAATGCTTACCGAGTCAATTTAGTATATCCTTACGTCTGTATAGTAAATTTCGTCAAAATGAGTGTCGAAATATGCCAGGTTTGGTTAATTTCTGCAATGAGCTATCTCTCTATCTGATTCAGTCAGTCAGTTAAGTGCCCTACGTGATACACGCTTTGGGCAACCATGTTTCGAAAGAGACATGACTGACTGGGCAGAAGATTATCCCGCAGTAGGTTGCCATTGCTTTCTGCGGTAGACTGGTTGCCACCCAAGGCTATAGAACCCAATCTGTCCTATTATTTAACCCATAACTGGAAGGAAGAGACGGATTAATACCTTTCCTAAGGGTATTTGCCGATTTGTCTTTCAGGGCCGATATCCATTGCACCACAACGCACATCTATGTGATTACCTTATTATAATTCTACTCATCTCTTTTTTGTTATGTCCTGTCAGTACCTTATAAATAATGGACTATTCCGTTTTGATTGCATGGAAACACGGAAAAATATATAAAAGACGCTGCTTGATTTCAGTGAAAAAATGACAGAAAGTTATAATAAATGAATGAATGAATAAAGAAAGAAAGAAAGAAAGAAAGAAAGAAAGAAAGAAAGAAGTGTTTAACGTCTCCTGCCAATACATAATAAATAATGGACTATTCCGTTTTGATTGCATGGAAACACGGAAAAATATATAAAAGACGCTGCTTGATTTCAGTGAAAAAATGACAGAAAGTTATAATAAATGAATGAAGAAAGAAAGAAAGAAAGAAAGAAAGAAGTGTTTAACGTCTCCTGCCAATACATAATAAATAATGGACTATTCCGTTTTGATCGCGTGGAAACAAGGAAAATATATATAAGACACTACTCAACTGCACTGAGAAAAATTAAAGAAAGATATAAAAATAAATAAATAAATAAAGAAAGAAAGAAAGAAAGAAAAAAAGAAAGAAAGAAAGAAAGAAAGGGAAGATAGTAGTGTTTAACGTCTCCTGCCAATACCTCATAAATAAAGGACTATTCCGTTTTGACCCCAAGGAAAGACAAAATGACATATCAAAGACGCTTCTTAGGTATGAATCCAACTCTTTTCCCTCTGTCTATGGGCTGAATAGCAGGACAGATTTGGTTCTATCACCTTGGTTGATAATCAGTCCACTGCAGAAAGTAATGGCAACCTACTGCAGGAAAATCTTCTGCCTAGTTAGTCATCTCTCGATCAAACCTGTATGTGATACACGTTTGATCGCTCAAACGTGTTGTTACAATTCCGAGGCATTAACTTAAAACGCTTGTTATGTGTTTTTTTAATAGCCTCGTCATATCGAAACTTCCGTGCATATGGATGCTATGCATGGCGTCCAACCTGTTCAGAAATATCAAAACCTTCAGCTGTATATAACCGCTTTCTTAGACCACTGATTAAAATGGCTTCTAACGAAAAATGGCTGTAAAACGTAGACGTCATTCTTTTCCCAAACTCATACACTGAAGCTACAAGATCACAAACAAAGAACAGTACCAAATAACAGAAACCACATTAATTGAGGACTTTCAACAACAACAACTTATTTTATTTTAACAGAAATCAATCAGTAATGGATACACAGATCTTTTTATTTTATTTTAGAAGAGTATGCATTATTGTTTCAATTTAAACATTCTCAAATATTCTCAAAAAATCCATCGCACATTCTCTCTCTCTCTCTCACTCTCTCTCTCACTCACTCTCTCTGTCTAATTGCTTCTTTGCACTTCTATTTTGCATTTCATTTTTTCTTCTTTCGTTTCCGTGTTTGTTCTCATCAATCTTGATGTCGAAATGTTTGGATTTCAATCCTGGCTAGAAGCAATCGTCTAACTGTACTGATCAGCTGTAATGCAGCGAAACAGGACTGTCTGCTGATATATATATAACCTCCTATTAAAAATTATTATCTACCCATTTAAAAAATCTAAGGTCCTACTATGTGTCTTACGCAGACTAAATTAAAAAGTGACATGTCTAGATCTAAGTCAGCCAGCCCCTTACATAACCCAAATATTAAATCTCCATTTATTATATAATTCTCAACTTTGATTGAACAATATTGACACACCTAAAGCATTTCCTCCAACTACTAATAAAACATGAATTCATTTTATATTTTCAAAATAAATCATTTTCACCCTTTATTTTAACATATCACTTGATAAGGAACAGTTTTGTTCTGAAACATGAAAATTTTTGTGTAGTGATATTATGCTTTTATAAACCACTGTATTCCAAATTTATCTATCTATCTATCTATCTATCTATCTATCTATCTATCTATCTATCTATCTATCTATCTATCTATCTATATATATATATATATAATATACAATAACCTAGACTCACTAATCTAAATCTTCGAAAAAATGTGAACAAACAGAACCTAAATCCGTTAAAATCCGGCGTAATATGTCGTCGGATAATGGGGGTGAAAAAAAAAAAAAAAAAAAGAAACCAGCGGAAGAAGAACAAACTGTCAAGCATCCGCAGGAAAGAAAAAAACCCAAAACGGAACCTAAACACCAGAAAAAGTGCTCGATACGAAAGTACGAAAATACAGTAGTAGATCAAAAACACGAAAAAAATCTATAAATGAGCCACCACCTACCGCGGTTTCACCCTACGGATCGTCAGGGAATGTATATATATATATTAATAAAAATGCGTATTATCTTACGGAATTTCATGCAAACTCAATCATCAGGTGCGTATAATAAACTGGCCGTTTTCTGTTTGAATTTTACTAGCGTTGCTTAAGATCGTTAAAA